>NDXB01022167.1:77290-94452 GCA_002631895.1 Agapornis roseicollis | reverse complement strand
CTTTTTTTTTTTTTTTTTTTTTTTAAGTGGAAATCCAGCTGTTCTAAGTTAGTGGTTTTGATCAGTTTGAGATATTTTACCTGGAGCCTTTCACTCCCAAATAAACTGATGATGACCCACTTAAAATGCCAGGCCTTTATGCCAACATTGGCAAGCTGTGGTCTCTAATTAATAAATCCATTTCCAGTTTGGTATTAATTAATTAATGTGAATGTACAAAACAAAAACAAAGCAATGCTATGGGGGGGAAAAAACATAAAATATTCCCCCATTTATTATCCTGAAGCACACAATACTCACTGAGAAAAAAACCCCACCCTGATCAAAAACACAGCCACACCTCCAAACCACAGGCTTCATTGTACCTGGCAAGGATGTTTAAAAACATAAGCTAAAAGCACTGCAGACTTTGTATGTTAAGTGAAAAGCAGTTACCAACAGAACATGTTTTTCTTCTTTGTCTTGTTTGTGTTTTGGTTTTTGTTTTTGTTTTAACATAACTATGTGTAATCATTTCATCAGTTTCATCTAATAATAGCTAAATTTTCAGGAACTTTAGTGATACTGGACCTCAAAAATTGGTATTCTATGTAAAGCTGGACCATTAAATCATAAACCATTATTATAAAAAAAAGGTCTCATAAGAGTGGCAAATTTTATTTTTAACAAAGATGAAAATCTGTTCAGTAATTTTGAAGTTCTTCACCAAATACAAGAAAGAACCGTTTCAAACATGTCTGAATTGCAGCAACCTTTAAATAGAGAATACTCAAAATGCTAAATGACAGGCAACTTATTCAACTGACACTACAGGAAGAATTTTTATACAAACAGAATGTAATTACAAGCTGGAATTGAATCAACTAAGTCACTGCGTCCCTCAAAAAGAAAATCATCACATGATGATTCAATCCCATAAAAAGATGTATGCAGAATAACCATTTTATCTATTTATTATCTATTTAAAATAAGTGTGCCAACAAACACTAAAGTCTTAAAATCTTCTTACATTCATTTGGTCTTACTTATTTGGGTGGTCTTTTCTTACACAATCAAGCCCACTGAAGACAATCACATTTTTTTCCATCAGGAAGACACTGCAAAAGCAGCTTTCATGCTTGTGTGTGCTATTATCACTGCTGTAACGCAAGCCTCATTATGAAATTATTTAATTGCTCTCTTTCCAAAGCTGTGGATTTTTCTCCCAGGTTAAAGTACAGAGCTGGCTGATTGTGAAATACCCTTAATCATTTGGTCATCTTCAAATGTAATATTCTACCAATGTTATATCTACATGTTACTCTTTTATTTGCAGGCATCAGTTTACAGAACTGGACAGAAGGGAAATGTGATTTTACATTTCACAAATAATTAAAGCATAAAAACAGATTTCCAAAAATGTAAGACATTGACATTAGATATAAAAGTAAGAACTTACGCATCTGAAACTTACTATGAAGATACTATTTACTATTTATCTTTTAGCATCTGACTTTTTCCCTGAATGCATTTTTCAGTCTCAAATCAAAAAGAATCATCAATATGATTTTGGGGTACACGTAAGATTGAGCTAAAATACTGAGAATGATTTGCAATCTACTGCATTAAAGTCTTACTGCAATTAAACATTATTGGAAGCATTAAAATCATGAGTTAATTACACATGCCATTCAAAACATTATGAAAGCTGTATTTCTGATTCATTCACTGCAGAGAGGATTGTTACTAGAACATTTCTAAACTGGAAAATGTAACTCTTACAATTAGTTCTGCTACTGGTCCTGAATAAATGTTTCATTAAACATATTTACAACCTTACTCCCAAGAGGTTTTTTCAGATCCTAAACAATTATGCAATGATTAAAAATTAATACCTAAACCATAATGTATTAGTCCTGTACAGGAAACTAAGGACAACTATCATCATATGACAGAATTATTTTGATACACGATGGACTACACAGAGTACTCATTGTTCATCAGTAACAGAAAAAGTCGGAAACTTAAACATCTGAACCAGTAAGGTATACAGCACAAATTACAAGACTGAAGAAACACTAAGTTCTCCACTAACTCATTGTGAACTTGGTGCTCAGCACCATATACTCAGGTTAAATTTATCTGCTTCTTATCACATGCAAATCAAGCAAGTCTCAGTTTTACTGTGGGTCTCACTGCATTCGAGGGTTGCTGATGTCTTCCAAAAATTATGAGTAATAAGGGATTATCAGTGGTGATTAGAAGAAAAAAAGACACCACGTGACTGGAAAAGTTTTAACAACAACAAACCCCCTTCTCTCCCCAAACACACAAGAAAACCCACCCACATCACAAGCAACCACTGGAACAAAGAAGCTTTAAATGCATATAAGGATGCAAATAAAGGTTTTTGACATGCCCTCTCATGAGGTGCCCCTGGCACCTGAAGATACATTTCTTAGTATTATCAAGCTAATATCAAAATTATGGACCAAAATCAATACAAATGAGAAACAAAGCCCAATGGCTACAAGCAGATCACCAATACAATTATCAGACCAATATAATTATTAAACATACTGTCACTTTTGCTGCCACCTTTCTTTCTTGCAAACTGCTCAGAAAGCCAGAATCACTCTAGGAGCAGCATCATGCTCCTAAGAAGCCTGTTCCTCAAGGTCACATGAAGTCCCAACTCATTCATGACCACATTCCCCAGAAGCAGGTGCTCCACCCTGTGACCAGCATGTACTTAATCACCTACAGATGGACAAAAACTGGGCATCTAGAGAAGAGCAGGGAACAGGTTATGCAGAGGTTGCCACATCTGAGGAATTACTGGGGAAGAAAGCCTCACAGTCTTACCTACATTCATTGTTTGCTTGTCTATGTACTCCAACAGTATGTTCAGACATATGCCCACCTGAATGTCATTTCTGGGCACATGAAGGAGAAGCTGGTGGTTTGGAATCCCCAGCATGGATTTATCAAGGTTAAATCATGCATGAGCAATGTGACTGTCATAAAATGATGGGATATATGGATGAAAGAAGATCAGTGGTATCACCTACTTGAATTTTAGCAAGTCTCAACAATGTCTCACACAGATCTTTGCACCTAATGTAAGTTACAATCTAGATAGCAAAAACCTTGTCTCTATCTAGGCTTCAACAGTAGCTGTTAATGGTTCATAATCTGCCCATAACCTGGTTACAAGTGGATAAGTTAGGGACCGTATCCCATTTAATATCTTTAACAGCAATCTGTTAAAGCAGAGTGTACAGCACATTCAGTAAGCCTGCAAACAACACCAGGCTTAGGGGTGCAGCTGATAGACTGGAATATAAGGTTGCCTTTCAGAATGACTTAACTATGGCTGACAGAAACATCATGAGAGCACAGCCTGAACACCGACTGGTGAACAGCTCTGCTGAAAATAACCTGGGAGCCCTGAAAGATGGTAGGCAAGACATTAATCAGCAGTCCACCCAGCAGCAATGAGAGCTAGCAGCATCCTGGGCAACAGAAATACAGCCAGTCGACTGAGGGAAGCAACTGTTCTGCTTCATGTATGTTCTACTGGTCTGGTATCTGGACTACTGAGTCTAGTTATGGATCCCCACTATGAAGCACCAGCCACCCAGAGCAAGTTCAGTGAAAAGCCACAAAAACATCTGACGGCTGGAGAAGGGCCCAACAAAACATGTCCTTCAAAAGCCTCTGCAAAGTTACTTGACTTACTGAGCCAGGAAAACTGAACAAGCTTAACCATAATTAATCCTAATTCACTTAGCACTGCAGCTGTGAGGGTGGAAGCCACCAAAACCAAAAGCTACTTATAATTAGGAAGAGACTACAGGTACGGCATACACTTCATGGCTAATACAGCAGTCCCTAATGCAGTTAAAGAATTCTGAATATAATGCTACTCAATGCTGTACCAGATAATTCCATTAAGTCAAGGAGCATACTTCTGTTGTTGCTATATGCTGTTTGAGGCTTCACTAAGGCCTAATGGACAAAATATTATGCAGAAATGAAACCTGTAAATCATTTACAATAAAAGGACCATCACGTTGCAAAACAGTTTTCATTACTTCTTTCTCCTGCTTTCCAGGGGCACAAAGAATTATTACTTGTGGCTACAATTCCATCCTTTAGTTGGAACCAGATTTCTTCCTACAGGGCTTTTATTAATAAATAAGGTTGTAGCATTCAGGAGTTGGAATTAAGGGTGGGAAAAAAAACAACTAACCCAAAACAAAAATCCAGGCCAAATAACCACATACAAACACCACACACAAACCTTTTTACCACAGGAGGAGGAGGAGAATAGAATATTTCACAACTGTACAAGTCAGCCAAAATTTAAAATGAGCTTTTTAATTCCAGCAGTCCTGATTTCAGTTGAAAAGCAGCTACTAAAATTCAACACTTTTTCCCTGTGAGGCTATTATGGGTTCTTTCCCACTTGACAAGAGTATCTTTCTGAAAAACAACAAGAAATCCAAACTACTGCCTACCCACCAGGTGAAGAGTGCTGAGTCAGATGACGCTGATGAAAGCTGTGCAGAAGTCTATACTTATCGCTTCCACAAACAAGTCAGGGCAAAGTAATAGTACAGACAAAAGATCACAAAAAACAAACTAGGGAGTTTCTATTTGTAGAAGCCACACACTTTTTCTAGTAAGACGCCCCTCAATACAGTAATTCCACCATTTGCAGAAAGAGTCTAACAGTAAAAGGCCCAACAAGAGCCAAAGTAAAAAATGACTGGAATTATTTTCAAGTCAGTCCCAATTATTTAAGCACATATATTAAGTTAAAACACAACTATGAATAAAAGATCACTGTTTTGTTTTCTTTGCACTCTCACAATAGGAGAGTTAACACCAAGGCTGACCCAAGAAATGTGAAAAGGTTCTGCTTACCTTTGCTACCACCAATTTTGCTAATATATAAAGCACACCAGCCAGCCATTTCCACAAGAGTTCACTGCTGTCTTTTGGTTAGCCTTTCAGGCATTGTGGTTTTTTTCCTTTGAACTAAGCAATGTAGAGATGAGAATGTCTGGAAACAAATTGCTGACCATTTCACTAAAGAACCAAACTAAGATAGGATCACTGACCACCACCTGACAGTGAATCTCAGTACTTTAGGGGATTATGGGTTTTGCTCCTATTTTAGCTCCCCAGAATGGTGTGAGCTGTCAAAACATTACAAATGCAACACAACGGTCAGAAAGCTTCCTATTATAATGATTCTTTATAGATAAAGCTTCGAGAGATGTCGATCTCCATAGTTACTGCTTTGCTTTGTTTTACCACTATTTTATTACATAGAGTGTACCTATTGAACACGTCAATCAGTTATCTCCTTTGGTTTGGCTTCAGTTTTGCTTCCATTGTTTTCACTGTAACAGGTTGTTTCTGGACACAAAGCTGTACAGCTGTCCTTCGCACACAAAAAAAAACCCACCAATGAACAAATGCCTCCTAATTCCTTCTGTACCTTTTTAACACTCAAAGGGACACGTGTATGATTTTATTGTCATCACTGCAAGCTCTGCCTATGTTAGCTTTTCAGGTTATATTCCACACTACTTTTCACCCAGATAATTAACGAGGTTTGACAATAGAGTTTAACTGAAGGCCTCATTTTGGTTCAGAATCAGAAGAGGGATGCTGACATCTGGGAAAGAATAACAGAGAAAGGTAAATGAAAAGCATTACAACACAATACAAAACATCATAAAGCAATGTTTTAATATTAACCATGAGATGTTGTGGACTTAACTGTGATCCCAGAAGCTGACAAATCTCTTCTGAGACAAGCTGAGAGTCTAGGTTACTCAGGGAATTTGTTATGAAATCCAGGAACTCTTTCTGGGAGTGGGTACTCTGGAAAGCCAACAGTTCTAAATGGATTTATTATTAAATATATTAGTCAGAAGAAAATAACTGTGAGCTAACACTCAGGTTTAAGATTTTAAGGTACAGAGGACAACAGCAGCTGTCACTGGGATCTGCAGATTCCTTTATTTTAACCAAAACAAAACAAAAACACAAAACAAAAGTCTAGGCTGTATCTTCACCAAGACACTAACCCAGCCTATACAAAGCCTGAGGATGAGCAAGATTTGGTCAGTTGTAGTGGGCAAGGTGAAAAAGATACTGTTAGGTTGGTGAGCAAGAAGATTTGAGGCAGCAGCAAAAGATTGTCACTTAATGCACCCAACCAGTATCACCAACTTGAAGCCACTCTACCTTACTTCAGTTTGTCTATCTGAAATCTTGCAAGGAAAACTAGGAAAGTGAATAAATGGAAAATACAATACCTTATGTCCAAAGATGAATCTTCATGGTTGGCTTCTTACCACCATGGCACACTTTGGTAATACCATGCTCAGAAAGAGCTGTCAGGACATCCCTAGACACAACAGAAGAAACAGCTTCTACGCTGCAGATATATATAAATATACTGCTTACACACTATTCTCTGAAACACCTTCGGATACCCAGAATATGCAGTTGCCTTCTAAACTGGAAAATATCATGGCCTAATTTATAACAAAAAAACTCCCCCCAAAAACTGGAAGGGCATTGACAACTACAGAACAACCATCTTTTAGGGTTTTTTGGATCTCTGGAGGACAAATATATTCCCCTTGAGATGACACGGAGATGTTGCACTACACAAGTCCTTGATCAAACCTAATCCATTGCACATAACCATTATTTTTCATGGGCTTGCAATGCATTCACAAGACCACAATCAAGAATGCACTCAAAAATGTAGCCAGGTGTGATGAACATATCAGTATCATTAATGCCAACATTCCCTGTCCTGTATTCTTGAAAAATCTCTTTCAGAAAGTCAAGGATTAAAAGCAAATATTAAGACCACGTAAAAAGTTTGTAAAAGATAACCTTTCCCCAGAACAGCTTTATTTGTGTCTATCACTACACGGTACTAAGTTTCTTTTTTCATGTGTCTGAATTCCAAAGATAGCTATAACCTGTTCAACTGCATCGTTTTAACTGAATTTTGTGACTCATAAGTAAGAAGCAGGGTAAGAACAAACATATTTTTCACTTGTAATCCAGAGATTTCAACTCTTTAGCAAAAGCCAAAGATAATGCACCAGGTAAACACATAAAAAAACATTACATGCCTGAATTAATTTCAGGAATGTATTTTGGTATGTATTTGCTTTGATTTTCCTTTCCCTCTCACTTCCAAACCATAATATATGCTAGATTCACTCAGTTCTTCATTTAATCTTGAAAGGCTTGAATTTAAACATTCCCAAATGTTCAAGCTTTCCCAAAAGCTTAAGAAACTGAGTATTAAGAATTGCAATTACACACTAAGAAACTTTCCAAGCACTGAAATGAAAAAAGGAAAAAAAAAGTAAGATTTAAAAGCCATCTTCCCTTCCAATGTGCAAAACCAAACTTAGCACAGCCGATACATTGAGCAAAAACTGCTGAAATTTATAAAATTATTAATGCAAATATCACTATTGTACCTTCAGTCACAGTCTACTATAAAAGATAAAGTCTGATTTAATCAATCTTTTCAGATCTATTACTTTGCTTGTTTCTCCCCTTTGAAAGGCCTTACAAAAGCTTAGGGAGAAAAAAAAAAAAGGCAACAGTGAAGTAAAGATTTAGAAAACTAACTTCCCTACTGAGTTATTTCAAAATCACTTCAGGACAGAAACAAAAAACATGGCTGGAAATTTCCATGTTATTTCTTGGTTTTCTCTCACGTGCCCTTTGCGTGGGCTTTCCTGGGACATGTCCAACATTTACAGCTATTCCAAGAAACAGAGCTGGGATTTCACAGTTACTGCAACTGATGCAAGAAGCCTCATAGGAATTATCTCACTTTATATTAACCAATTATTTTTAACTGAGCATTTTAAGACGCATAAAGCTTTATTCCAAATATGAGAAACCCAGAATGTTAAAATCTAAACAATGTTGTCAGGAACTGTTTAAGTATCTACTACATAGAAATTCTTTAGCCACAAGAAATTATTCAGAATTATTTCTGAATCCTTTAAAGGAAATATAAGGAAGTTGTATGTCAAGCACTACAGAAAAGTTAACCCGGGATAACCAAGCTTTTACAGAAGGGTCAGTCTATGCATACCTCTCAACTGAGGAGATGAGGTGTAGAAAGCTGAGATGACAATGAGTGATAGATATCTCCTGAACATCAAAGAAAATTTCTTCAAAAAAAAGGGCAACCCCTCCACTCTCCCCAGAAAAACAAACAAAAAAACCAAAACAAACCCAAACAAGCAACAGCAAACCACACAACAAAAAACAACCAAAAGCCAAATGCTGAAAACACCTGGGAAAAACATGAGTACAATCTGTACTTCAGAAAAGTCAATAAAATCATTAATCATCTATATGACTTAACATCAAAGTTATTACTGCTATACCTAAAAGCCTACGTGACCAAAGGATTAAACCAGGATTACATTTGATATTTGTACGGTGATTAGATGGTAAGAGAGTAATTTCTTCATGTGCTACTAATACATGAAAATAACCAGAGAAACAAATACAGAAAATTCAGTGATTTAAACAAAATGATTAAGTAAAGAAAATCTAAACCTGAATGTGACATAGGCTTTATTTAATGTCACTGAATATGTAAGATTAGACACTATAATTGTCTTGCTAGGGAAGAGCCACCAATGAAGTTTCATGCAACTCTTTCCAACCACAGCTAATTCGAATGTGCTTAACATAACTAAGAACATTTATGAAACCCCTAGAGAACCAAATTTCAACCGTGTCATTTTAATTAATGACCTACTAGGCATCACCATACCATACTCCTTCAGCTCAAATGAAGCACTCGCAAGTTGTCTCGTCAGGGTGAGAACAACCTGCCTGCAGAATGATTAGCACAGCAAGACTCAGGACTACAACTGAAGGCTACAGTAATACAGCTGTGATCTCCACAGAAGTCAGACATTGGCAACTGATCGGTCTCTGGAAACCAAATTGTTTATTTTATAGTGATTACCTAATTAAGTCTAAATTAAGCAATTTGTATTTAATTTCTGCATGCCCCAAAAAAACAGGTGTTAACACAAACAATATGCAAATAAAGTACTGGAGCCTAGTCTTACCTCTCTGAAACTCCAGCTGTACAAGTTATTTAAGCATCCAAACTCTAAATCATGTACCCTTTTTCTGATTCTTTCTTCACTGGTTGCTAACTTATTTATTAGTATATACATATAAAATAAAGGCTTCTTCAGAAATTATAGCATCCTGCTGATGTTTTCTTAAAAGCACCTAACAATTCCGGACAACTGTAATGGCTTTTCCCTTTCCATCTTCAACACAGTGTTTAAAAAAAGCCCACAACAAATGAACAAAAAAGAGAAGACCTCTTTTATAAAAGACTATGAGCCAGCTCTGTTCAAAACCGCAGCTAAAAGATCCTGACCTACTGCTATTCATCACTGGTACCCTTTATTTAAATAAGAGCCTCGCCACAGAAAACACAGCCCACAGCTTCAACATGCATCTGGCCTGAGAAGAAAAATTATTCAGGTAATTAAACACCACAGGACTCGGCACTTCACCAATGATACAGAAGACTGTTTTATCCTTTAATCCTTTAAACCTATATGCAAGACCAGAGTCTTAGACTGCAAACTTTCCAACCTTCTCCCGCATTAAACACTAATTATGCTCTCAGTACTTAACCAAAGAATGCTAGATTTCATTCACATTAGCCCATATACTGAGTGAACTGTCAAAAATTGTTATATTCTCCTGTAAATTAAAACAATTTAGCTCTGGTAAGTAAAAAATTGAACCAAACTGCCCAGATTCTAATATATGAGCACTCATCTATTTCCACAGCACTTCCTTTTGGCAGGTAAAAGGTTAACATAAAACGGGTAGCATAGGTCATTTTGAACACTTAACTTCTTCTACTTACACAACAGGTTAATATGAGATGTAGATTTCAGTTTAAGCTGCCTTCTCCAACAGTTTATAATCCAAGTGTTTCTTTAGTCATAACAATCCTGTAGCAAAGTAATTACAGCCTAAACTATAACGATGTGCTCTATTTGATGGAATAAATAGCTGAAGTGGCTATTTAAACCATATGGGTAATTTACATCAAGTACTGAGTAAAAACACCACAAAAAAATAAACAGGAAGTTTGTGCATACGCAGCAGTACTAAGACTTAAGCATCAATTTCCAAATTCTGTGTTTCTCCAGGCAACACCAAAAGAACACCAGCACTCCCCTAGGACGGGATGTTCTCTTGCCCCCTTCTGTCATTACCATTCCACATAACTTTATTTGTAATCCATCACACTCATCTCCAACTCTCAGAACTGGAAAGAACTCAAAGCATAGCCCAGTTATGCTATGGATTCATAGGGTGACCAGTGTCCAATCTTGGCTGTTACCGTGCGTTGAATGCACTATAATCCTCCTCTGTGTGTGCAGGATCTTTTGAGTCCATGATTTTCAGAATTCTGACAAGCTTGTCTTTTAAAAGGATTTAAGACCTTAGCTGACTGGTATCATATGGGAGCTGACTATAAGGAATAAAGCCCAACACAAGAAAGGTTTTGTACTGAAAATTTCCAGGAATGCACAAAATTAAGCAAATAAACCCATGGAACTATTTTTAGAGTAACATGCTGCAATTTCTGTCCTAGAATAAAGCGTCTGTGGTGGGCCAAAATTTATCACAGCAATAATGGCTAAGTGACTATCTTTATCTTAGATGGATTATCTCAGAGCTTAATGCATGAACACGGCTTGGAAAATTAATATCCATTAATGCAACTTCTATGCACAGGCCTTTGCAAACTTAGAAACTGCCTTTTAACCATGTTATTAGTGATTCATAATGTCTGTAAAACACTCCATCAGGTTAACTGTTTGCTCACAGGCCTGTTATCTTACTAGAAGTCTACATGGCTTCAGAAACTACTGTATAGGATCAAGCAAATAAAAAAATAAACCCCAAACTTGGTATCTGTCAAGCACAAAGGCAACACTTCTACCCAAGGGAATCCTTATGCCCCAGCTGCCTGGAGACGGTGTTTTGGAAAAGCACCACTGCAAGCTTTCTCTGTCATGGTCATCTCCTGGCATCTCCTCCCGGCTGCTGCCAGTAGAAGTTTCACTGTATTGTGGTACGGCACTTTTAGTGTTCTTGTAGGTGCTGTTTACAAGAATTCAGAATGCATACAGGCAGACACTATGTAAAAACCTAAAGTATATAATCCGAGATGGCTGAGCACTTTGACAGACTCATACCAGTTACCACTAACTGCTCTAAGACCATTTAAAGATGTGAGAGAACTGTTTCCTATTCCACCACCGACAGAAAACAAGACTGTTGTTCTCTTACTCTGTTATTATTTACCTTGACTGACAGACAGGAAGCAAGCACTTCATCATCCTTCCAGCCAGGTTGTTTCAAGCCTTTATAGGCAATCGTCCCACAATCTACATCTTAACTTGTCTGGATCTGTGAACTAGCAGTACTCCATAGACACAGAATTATGCTTATTATTTACCTCAGCATGTTAATTAGTAGGTATTACAGAAATAAAACAGTACAATACACATGCTGTCACTCCTGATCACCTGAGACTCGATTCTGGTTCCTCTGAAAAGAGGGAAAACTTCAGTTTCTCTACAAGAAAGCCTTTATTTTTACATTTTCTTCATATTTATTTTAAATCAACATCACTCCAAACTGAAGGACAAATGTGATGCCCACAGGAAACACCACCACGACTGACCTACTTAAAACTACAAAAATACGCGTTTACTTTCTTCCCAAGACAAATTGTGCAGTGATTCTCAGAAAGTCCCCAAGCACACGAAGAAACTGGACCTGCAGCCTTGCCCTCCACTGCAGCCCACCGCACACAGAGTTATTTTAAACACTTGCCAAACCCTCCACGGAAACCGCACAGCCGGTGAGTGACAAGCACCAAAGGTATGGCAGCTTCAAACCAAACCAAGCCAAGCCAGTGCCAGAGCAGAAAGTGGTGGTCCCAGCCGGGGACACGGGGCTGCTGGCAGGAGCCGGGGGGCCCTCAGCAAGCTCCCGCTGCACCTCACACTTCTCTTACAGGAACTTAAAGGAAAACCCCAGATAAGAGCCAGCGAGTGTCCGGGCAAGGGAAGGGGGACCAGCCGGTGGGATGGCGGCCAGGACAGCACCTGTCCCGCTCCTCAGCTGCTCTCCAGCGCCGTAAGGTTAAAACGGAAGAAGAAAACGATAAAAAAGCAGAAGTCGGCCGTTTCTGTTTGAAGCCCTCGGCACGGCCATGTGAAACCGGAAGCCCACGGTACCGACTTCGGGCCTCCCGCTGCCGGGCGGGGCACGGAGTGCTGTGCCACCCGCCCGGTTATGTAACGAGCGGCACAGGCGCCCCTCAGCCCCCCGCGGCGGCGGCGACGAGACCCGTCCCTGCCTTCCCCTCTGCTCCCCATCCGCCGATGGCGTGTCCGCAGGTACCTGTCCCGCAGGCGGAATCGCGGGGAAGAGGGAGCCCAAGGGCAACCTCCCGCCACCCTCCCGCCCGTGCCACCTGCTCCAGGTGTCCCGCAGCACCGCCCGCCGCCGAGCCCCCCGCAGTTGCCCCGCCAAGGAGAGGAGACGCGGGGCAACCACGGCGAAGAGGAAAAAGAGAAGTCAAAGAGCTTCCCCCCCCCCGCCTCCCCGGGTGAAACACTCGTTCTACAGCCTCTTTCACCGGAGCACAACAACAAACACGGCGGAGCCCGGCGAGCGGAGCGGGCACATCGCCGCAGGCAGTGGGGGCACCCCACCGGCCTCTCTCCGCTCCCCGCCCCGAAACCGCATGTAACGAAAATAATAAATAAACAAGTAAATCACAACGCACCCGTCGTGTCCTCCTGGGCTGCTGCGCTCCGGGGGCCGCATGCAGCGGGGACAACCGAGGTGAGGGAGGGCAGCACCCCTCCCGTCCCGGCCACCCACCGGGAGGGGTAGGGATGGAGCCGGGAGGGCGGGAGAAACCACACCGCGCTCAAGAGCCACACAGCCGCGTTTCCTCCGCCCGCCGGCGAGCGAGGCGCTTCCCCCACTCGGTGGCAGCGCTCTGCGGTTTGCTCCCTTGCTTCTGCCTGCCCCCAACCCTCCCCTTCAAAGTACGGCGGCTACCGTCGCGGCGTGGCCCCCAGTACCTGCGCTGGAGGTGCTCCCCAGAGGCTCCGGCACCGCCCGCCCGCAACCAGGAAGAAGCGGCGAGCAGGACAGGACCCCCCTGAGGCGAGGGGGCAACGGGAGCCCATTATCATGGGCGGGGCGGGCACCGCCATGAAGAGACGGGGGGGATTGCCCCACTAGAATCTGAGTTCGCTACAGCGAGGCGACTGCTCGTCTCCCTCCCGAACCTGCCCGGTGCGGGCCGGTAACTTGTGCCCATGGTTCGGCCTAGTGGAGATTTAATAAACCTGACTCCGGGAGGGGAAGGGAGTACCCAAAGCTATCTGCAAGTTCAGATTCAAAGTTATGCGCCCACAACAGAGAGCGAGGAACTTTGTGCTATGCCCATTCCGAGTCAACAGCTCGTCTGTTCAACGGGAATGGCACCCCAATTAGATAGGGCTTCCTGCAGCTCCGTGACTCGGTGAGGCTTGAGCGTGAGGGGCAGGCAAGCTTCGGCCACCTTTGTGGCATGAAGCTTCACAGCATGAGCGCTGAGGGTTGGCTGTTTGGGGTTCAGAGGGAAGGGATAGGTTTGGAAGGGACCCTAAAGTTCGTCCAGGTCCAGCTCCTTGCAGTGTGCAGGGACACGTTCTACTAGACCAGGTTGCTCAAAGCACCATCAAACCTGGCTTTGAACGCTTGCAGGGATGGGAGTTCCGCAGCTTCTCTGGGCAACCTGTGCAGTGTCTCATAGCCTCCCTCATTTGCAGGGCAGTTCACTTTTATGAATGCTTTGGGAGAAAAATATTTGTTTCCATTTTGTGTGGAAACAAAAACATAGGAAGTGGATTTATTTACAGTTGCTTTTTTAAGAAGTCACTTTATTTGGGAAGTTCATTGGCAATTAGTGTATTTATTTGTTGCACTTTCTCAAGTGCACCATGTTTAAAATTCAACAGATGGAGAGTTATTAAGTCAGTTACCCACTAATTCCTCAATATGTAAATCTTTTTTGGGTTGCTGTTCATCTTTGAAGATGGAGGAGGTTTTAGAAAAAATATTTTGGGTCAGATTATAAACACTGGGTTCTTATGGATAAAGAATTATTAGGAGAAATATTTCCACTGTATGAGAGGAACATCCTTCCAGTAGTTCCTCACAGTGCAAAGTGAGAAGTTTGCAATGTTGGTCTCTATTACAAGAATGAAGACTACCATACAGTATGCTAAAAGCTGCAGATAAACCACTGGAGTGTGAGTTACAAAAGGTCACAGAAGGAAGGAAGGATTCCAGAGAAAAAGAACAGATGAAATGCTACCATTATGAACGATCCAAAGTCTAGGAATTTTATATTAATAATGCAGAAAATACTCTTTCCTCACCCTCCTTCACTGGCAAAAGGATACTGCTTTCTTTCCTTGGAAATTTGAGGAGAGCTTTGAATGACTGTGATAGTTAACCTTTATGGATAGCTTTACTTTTAAATGGTAACTTTGTTAAAAAGCATAGTAAAAAGCCAACATTTATCAACTTTAAAAGACAACACTCAGTTTCAATCTGCAGGTGGTCATCTCTGTCTTTTTTGCATAAAATCTCAGGAAAAATTAGATCCAAATTCTCTCACTGACTGCACTCTCAGAAAGCAGATGCATAAATCATGGTGGAGTCTAGAACCCCAGTCTTTCATACTTTCATATTACATGTAGCTTTGAGCTCGAAAAACGATCCTGCATGTATTAGGTCCTGTATTTACATGTAAACATACCTTTGCACACAGATGTGCATTCAGAAATTATGTATTTTAATATATATACACATAAATACCTGTGTGTATTTGTGTCTGCATGCAGTTAGGCACTGTTACTCTGTCTAGGCTTAAAGGTGTAAAGGTGTGAGGAACAAACATAACTGCAGGATGTGGATTGTCATGCAGTACATGGAAAAAAGATTGACAAAATACTGCATTTGTACAGCAGTGTTAAATGGCATAGCTGCATCAGTTTGTAGCTTCCCTTATTGCTCCAGGATTTTTATATATAGGCAGATGTCAGCATGCTTATTTACATCTGCTCATTAAAATTAAACTTCTGTAAAAACGCTAGAATCACTGGATAGCATTGGTAGCTAGAAACATTGACATTCTGGTTTGTCCCTTATAATTCTGCTACTAATGAATTCCAGCTCCTGGAAACCCTGCACAAAGAAGGCAAGTGTGTATGTTCAGCAGCAATGTGTCCTAATCTTGCAAGTCAATATCATTTCTTCTGCTTGCTTCCTGTTGCATGGGGAAAGTAAAAATGTCATCTTGTTTTTAAAATACTCCACACACACGATTTGACCCCAGCTCTTTGGGCCACTGTAAAGAGCTCTACCTAAATAAACGACACTATGAAAACAAGTGACACAGGGAAAGTAATGCTGGTCATTTTTTACAATTAACTGTCCGACAAAAAAATTGTTTGAGTGCAAGTCAGAGAAAAGGATAACAGAAAACAGAATTTTCACGCTATTTCATATGTACTTTTGTACTAGAATTGGACATTTATTATTATTAATGAGAAACAATTTACCTCCTTGGCCAATAGGTTAGACTTATAAGGGAAACCGTAGTTTGGGTATGAAAGCTGCATAATGGATAATCAGACCAATGCCATATAAACTCAAAGAAGGATTTCATTAAAATTCACAGGATGCTATTGAATTAAGAGAAAAGGACAGCTAGCCACTTTCAAGAACTGAAAATGGTAAATGGCAAAATGTGGTAATAAGGAACCATCATCAGACAGTGGTGATTGCTGATGCAAAATTAATGATACCAAACCCTACATGCAGAGGAAACAGTCTAGACCTCACTTGATTTTTTTCATGAATGGGCCTTCAGTTAACTCTAGATGATAACACTTTCATTTAAGTCTTAGAATCAAGTCTTAATTGTAAAGGTTTATGAGGTTGCTGTACTTCATAAAACCTTTTATGATGTGTATTTCATAAACCCTTTGAATATACATGAGTAGTTGAAAATAACAAGACAATGCTTACCGTACCTTTATAAGCAGAATCAGAACAAATTCTCAATACCTTTTTTTTTTCATGAGAAGACTCTGATACAAGACCATCATCTCAGCACGTGCTTGTTTGAGCAATCTCAGACTGTGTATGCGGGAAAACAGGACACCATTATCTACAGATGCTGAGATCCAGAAACAAACTGGGGGCTGTGTGTTAATAACTGATTAACCCCAAGGTTAGAGTTGGTTGCCGAGAATTTTCTTTATGGTCATGGTGGCTAAACTTTAGAAGAACAATGAAAAAGCCACTGTTTCTGAAGCCTTTGAGTCTTCAAAAAGTTGCCATTTTGTTTTCTAAAGGAACCATAAGAATTGAGGAGGTATTCTGCAGACAAGGGGACAGACCCTCTTCAGAAATCTTGCCATAACTCATAGTTTCTTACCAGCCATGGGTATTAAGGCAGATGACCTCACTAGAAATATGCATTGGAAAGAAAATCTTTCTCATGGTCAATAAGTATTTCCTACTGGATGAAGACAGCAGTTGGGTGAATGACAATGTAATAGATATTGACAGCCCTTGTTATATCCTTGTCTGAATGGGAAAGAAAAGTAGCCATTTACCAAAATACCACCATTTAAAGAGTGTATTACTTTTTAGAGTAGAAAAAACCCTAACAATAATCAAACAGGAATTTTTGTTCTGAATTGTTACCCTAAATATTTTATCTTCAAATTCTAACTGATTTTTCATTAAGTTAATGTTATTTTTGAAGATACTATTTTATTATAAATAAAGAATTTAATTAATATTAAGATAATTATTATGAAAAAGTCTTCCCTGTGAGGGTGCTGAGGCCCTGGCACAGGTAGCCCAGAGAAGCTGTTGCTGCTCCATCCCTGGCAGTGTTCAAGGCCAGGTTGGATGAGGCTTTGAGGAACAGAGTCTAGTGGAAGGTGTCCCTGCCCATGGGG
>NDXB01022167.1:38357-70392 GCA_002631895.1 Agapornis roseicollis | reverse complement strand
AATTTTAAAAAATGCAATTAAAAATGAATAGAAAAAAAAAAAAAAAAAAAAAGAATTATTCACTACACGTGGAAATGAGCATGATTTACTGTTCTATTTTGAACTTTGTTCAAGGAGAAGTTTTGTGAAAGTACTGCTGTAAATTAGCATGTACTGAAGTCACCAGCCTGTCCAGAATAGCAGAAGATAGTTGCATATTTTTATTAGTAATATAGCTGGTGCATAATTTTTACATCAGGTGTCAGCATCTCACAGCACAGGAAAATGATGTGTTCAGAAAGAACATATTACAGAATGAGGAATATTAAAGTGTTCTACTGTAGAAAGACTATTAGGGGAGAATGTGATTTTGATGACAATCACCTATCAATCCAAGTTAAATCAGGTACATATTTAATACCACAAGTCCCATAGACTGAACAACTCTTCACTTTACAGGATTTAATTTTACAGGTAACATACATTTGGTTATAAAAGGTAAAAGCCCAGTTCTTAATAAATGCCCGAAGCCAAATTTCATAAAGGGCATAAAATTTATTTAGGTTCAATAAATCTAGGCTGAGAGACAATAAGCAAAGCAGCGCTGGGTGCGTGGGGAGTCTCTGCTCCGCCACAACGCACACCCAGGGTCGTTTTCCCTTTCCATTTATTCTCTTAAATTATACATATTCATTAGGTAACTCGATATGCTTATACATATTCATTATCTATCCCCACTTCATAGTATAATGAGCCGGAAGGTCCTCTGTGTCTGTGCAGTGTCCTCCTCTGGCCATGGGCGAGGGTCTTGGGATGAAGTAAATGAGTTTTCCTCCTGTGGGCGGGGGTCTTCAAGATGAAGTAAGCAGTCTTCCTCACAGTGTACTTTTCACCTTTGGCACATTTGGATGCTCCTGTGATCCATAATTAGCTGAAACCAGCCATATCCATAGCTTTCTAATTAACTAGTGAAGATTTAAGACAGTGTGACCTTCTTGCAAAATTTATTATAGGATGGCGAACAGGGAGTATCCCAAGCTAGCAGATGTTTGGGGGGCTTTGTTTCTATAAGTTGCAGGATGCTGGGAAGCAATTCGTCTTGTTGGGGTCACTAAATCACTGAATCCTGTCATCTCAACACAGACTTACAACACGTCAAAGACCTGTGTGAAACAACTAACTCATGTTTAGTGGGGCCTCCAGATTTCACAGACTTACATAAAAGTTTTCTTCTGTAATTTTGCTTGCCTGGTGGTTACATTATTCCAAGCAAAAGCATGCTTGCCTATATTTTATTAATACATATCCTCAATGATATAGGCTATAGTGAACACAAGCTGTTTCAGACCTACACAGGGTACAATGATCACAATTATCACACCACATCTATTTTGACACGAATCATGCCCATGTTTTTCACAATTCCACCCCCCTTAGCAAAATCTCATGCAGCTAACATTCTTGGAGAGCTGAACTCCAGCAAAATGAAGGTAGGCATATGGTATAAAGTGGAAAGCTATGAAGCCAGTTATTTTCTTAGTGAGTATATAACCCACTACAGCTGACACAAACCCTTAGCGGGGAAGGTAGAGATGACAGTGTGATATTATCTGCGCCTTCAGTTCTCCCTGTAAACATCTGCAGAGCTCTCTCTTTATCCCCCTTTCAATCGCTTTAATACCTTCAATTGCAGTAATACATATGTTAAAAAAAATAAAAATGCAAAAAACCACCTACCCCCTCCACAAATAAAAACACCCACCCACAGCATGGCTGTGGTTAAGCTCTTGCTGTACTGAAACAACTGCCAGGCAAGTTGACCGATAGTATTTGCCTCTTTATACTCCTTCCCATCTGCCTGCGTCCATCTGCTGTCTTGTCTATGATTTAAAGTCTTTGTAATAGTCACCATCTTTTACTTTCATGTTGGAAAAAGCATTTAACACAAAAAGGCCTTGGGTTCACCAGACATTAATAAACATTATTACAGCCAGTACACTTTTATTATAAATTGAAGCCTGGTTTGGTTTGGGTTTTTTTTGGTTTTTTTTTTTTTTTGCTTTTGACTACATCAGTTTCTCATGTTGTGGGATTGTGGTTCATGAAGATCTGTGAAGAATTCTATGCTACCTACATTTTTAATGAAAGTACCTACCTCCTGTTGGCTTGGCACAAACTAAGGGATCCAATGTAATCTTATTTGCACCTAGAACAGGAAAAATAAGTGCCTGTTTTAATAAGTTAGCTCCAGGTTTTCCCATCAAATGGCATAGAAATTGCTTAAGCTGCCATTTGCAAATCTTATGCATGTCTTTAAAATGTAATAATGTATTGCCAGTAAACATAAGAAGTAATGTATTTCTAGGATAAGTTTCAGCACTTTCTTTATTGAAACTACACTGCAAAAATTAAGGGATCTCTTTTAGGATTAGGCCTTTCTTGCTGATCCTGAAGGCTGAACCAGCCAGGGAGAATCTGTCCAGCCTCACTGGAAAGCTTGTGTTTGGCTCTAACGATACTGAGTGCTGGGACTTTCACTGAAAAGCATCTCACTTTTCCACTAGAAAGCATCTTTGAGTGGGGGGAAAAAAAGTGCTTTTGATGGGTGTTCCACTTGCAAAGAACAGCTTGCCGAATGTCATCTTGCACTTAGATTCACTGAAGCTGCCTATTGAAAGCAGTATGCAACTGTGATCCTTAACTCTTAAATCTGGGCCGATGCAGTCAGTCCCTTTCCCTTAATTTAATGAGCAGATCTACAGCAATTTTAATGTTAGCTTAATCAGACTGTAAGCTCTTCAGGGAGAGGAATTGAGTTTTCTGTGATGTGTGACATCCAGCCTGCTGTCAGAGATTTAATTCAGGATGGTAACAGTCGCAAAAAAATATGGAAATCATTTTATTAAGTAGAAAAAAAATGTTTTAATGACAACTTCTGTCATAAGTTCCCTGTGGAAAGTGAAATATTAAGTTAAAAAAAAAATCAAGCATCAACTAGTATTTATGTATACTTTGCATGTCTCACTAGGTACTCTATTAATGAAGACTTTTGTTTCTTCAAGAATAGAATAACACTTACCAATTTCGCATTGTCCATTATTTCCCATGCAAAGTACTAAATTTGGAAGAAAATTATGATTGTCAGTTTCTCTTTCTTCATATCCATATCTCAAATATTAGATCAAAAAGTAAATAAATAAATAATTCTGATTCATCCAGTAATACTGAGAATTAGTGACACAGTGCATTGTTACTACATGCCTGTACTTTGAAAAAGAATCTCACTTTAGGAATAGATCCTGTAATGTCTTAATGTTGTGTGGCATACTTTTTTCTTTTTATAAGCACTCCTATTAAAACCCACTGGCATTAGTTGCAAGGTTATTTGCTATATGAAGTGTCAGGACAGGTGAATTTGTCTTTTGTACAATGATCCGTTATGTCAAGAGCTTTTCATACATGAATATACTTCTCAAGAGAGGTGCTGGACTAATGCATCTGTAAAAGTGACGTTGTCTGTCTGCATGATTGGGAAAGTATCTGATATAGATGCACTGCCACCTGCCTTTTTCCACAGGAACTCTCACAGCCATTTCATTTCAAGGCTATATGTGAGTTAGGTCTTCAGCTTGTATGGCCCAATTCAGTGTCTAGCTTCTTCTGAGACTGATAATAAGCTTTTCAGCTGTCATAACAGGCTGCAGATTGAACTACTACAAAAAGAAGTAAAAATAGCAGATGTTACACTTCTCCAGGACAAGAGATAGAAGGTTTTATTTTAATAAATCCTGTATTTTATTTTTATTTGAGAAAACTTGTAATTTTCCTTTTGCTCTTGAAAAATTAGTCTCATTGAGAAAAAACTTCAGATATTTTTCTTCTTTGTTTTCTTACCATTAAATTAAGAGGAAAAGGTTGTCACTGGGAAATAAATGCAGATGATTTGGGAAAGGATAATGTGATACTCATGATGCTTCACACGAAGTTCATGCACAACCATTAGCACCTGACATGCCCATTAGCTGTATTGATGCAGAAAATCAATTTTCTGTATTATGAAATTGTTTTCTCTCTTCCAGATCCAGGAAATTACTAAACTTGATCTGTGTACAAAATAAGATTAAAAGATAGCAGTAGAATGGTGTAAATATTGCCAGTGTTTTCTGAGTGCATTCAATCAAGTTAAACACCAACACATGAATTTTTCCGTATTTCTCTCTGTGTTTATATTGAGTTGCTGTGAAGAGAAAGATGTTGTTGGTCGAGGCTTCCTGTCATTAAGTGTTTGGGACAAGTATCTCAGGGAGTCAAGAGGGCTGAAGTGCAAGTAATTTGTAGTTACCCACTTTTGATACAGCATATATACTACAGGAGAGATCTTTCAGGATAGTGAATTAGATAAGAGGGCTCTTTAAACTTTGTCCAAGCCCTGGCACAGAGGCAGTTAACAAACCAAGCCATTGATCGAGCCTCTTTCTTCATTACTGGGAAGGCTCATGCACATACAGTGGATTGTCCAGCAGTGACAGGAGAAAATTAGAATTTGCATTCAGCCACTCACACTGCCAGGAGTTTAATTCTTCCAGGAGTTGTGCTTCAGGTGGAGAAATTCAGTTCCCAAGAGATCAAAGGTTGCCCGGAAGACAGCATCTTCTGAAGCTCAGGCTGAGGGATTTTAACTTCTGGAGGATGGAAAGAAGGTCCAAGATCTGAAAAGCAAATCTACAAGATTTCTAGCCATCTTTACTCTTCATTAATCTTTACTGCTTACAGCAGCTCCACTGGGATTCAGTCACTTATTCTGAGCTAGATATCAAAAGGAACATGGCCAGCAGGTCAACAGAGGTGATTCTCCCCCTCTATTCTGCTCTTGTGAGACCTCACCTGCAGTATTACATTCAGCTCTGGGGCCCTCAACACAAGAGGGACATGTACCTGCTGGGTGAGCCCAGAGGAGGGCCACGAAGATGATCAGAGGGCTGGAGCACCTCTCCTATGAAGACAGACTGTGAGAGAGTTGGGCTTGTTCAGCTGGAGAAGAGAAGGCTCTTGGGTGACCTTAGAGCAGCCTTCCAGTAAAATCATAGACTCATAGAATCATAGAATAGTTAGGTTTGGAAAGGACCTTAAGATCATCTAGTTCCAACCCCCCTGTACCTAAAGGGGCCTACAAGAAATCTGGAGAGAGACTTTTTAAAGGCAGTGTAGGGATAAGACAAGGAGGACCAGACTTAAACTGAAAGAGAATAGATTTAGATTAGACATTAGAAGTTCTTTACTCTGAGGGTGGTGAGGCACTGGCACAGGTTCCCCAGAGATGTTGTAGATGCCCCATCCCTGGCAGTGTTCAAGAGCAGGCTGGATGGGCTTTGAGCAACCTGGTCTACTGGAAAGTGTCCCTGCCCATAGCAGGGGGGTTGGAACTGGATGATCCTTAAGGTCCCTTTCAACCTAAATCATTAGGAAGAGGAGAAAGCGGACATGCAAAATTGCATGAAGATGTACTGTGAAGGTGTTTCACTGTTGGAAGCTAAAATAAGCTGTAATGGTCAAGATTTCAGGTGGAGGCTACTGAGCAGAAGCAATCTGAGACAGTAAAGGAAAACCCAAGCCCTAAATGATATCTTCTCAAAAGAAACATATTATTATATGAATGAGGGAGAAAGACTTCTCTTACACAACCTTGCTTTAAGTACACAAGACAAGGTTTTCCTTCTCTTTTTGCATATATATCTGGATTACCTTGGGTTTGTTGTTTGGTTTTTTTTTGGGTTTTTTTTTTGGTAATGATCTGTAACTGTGCTGGTTTGGGATATTGTGAATAAATGCTTGTATTAGCATTCTACTATAACTGAGCATGAGTGGGGTTTAATGTACCTGGAAGAGCATGGCATTGCTCACTTTATACAAACCTAATATTGGGTTATCCCAATAAAACTCTGCCTTAGTATATAGTCCTATAGTCAGAGGGGAACAGAACAGGCTGCATTTCAGTCACGCTAGTCAGATAGAGGGTTCACAACACAGACATTTGGGAGGAGTCATGGTTAAATGTGAGGCTCGCAGGGAAAATGTCAGTATCATTATTGGTTTTCACTGCATTAAAGGCTGAAAGAATCTTTTAATAAAATAGAACAAAGCCACATGCTCCACAAGCTGCTCAGTAACTTTGGGGTGAAAACTATATAGGAGATAAGGCAGAAACGTTTCATCAACTAGTAAGCCTACAATATCTTCTTCAAATGCAGCAGGCTGTTTCAAAATGCTTTACAATGCATTACACTTGCTTGCCCCAGGGGTTTTCTATTCTTTGAACAGTGGAGTGAATTCTAGAGGCAGGAGATTTTGTGAAGGGAAAAGATTTTTCATTCAAAACCAAAATGTAAAAATCACTGTATTTAGCTGACATTTAAACCTCTCATTTGTCTGTATTATGAGAGTCTGTAATCTGGAATTGCTCTTCCATCTTCTTACTCCATCTTTACCTTTGTTCATAGGCTTTCATATAGGTCTCTGATGCAAAGAAACAAAAAGACTTTTTCTTTAACACTTCTATGCTCTGTAGTCATTTGAAAAACAAAATAATCATTATTTAAGTTAATTTGTTGTCTCCAGCTATATATTTGTTATTGTAATTTTAATTATTGGTATTACAATATTGCTTGCAAGACCCTGCCAAGATTAAATTTGCCTGTCATATCAGCAAAGTCAAAAACCACTGTAAGAGTCATTCTGGTGAAGAAAAACTTGCATAGGTGGACAAGACAAATGAAGAGATAAATGGATGCAAAGACAGATGAAATTGCTTGCATAAATCCACAAAGTTTATCTGTGACAGTGCCTGCAGAAAACCTGGATCTTACTGAAACAAAACTGTCAGATCTAGCAGTCCTTCAAGCTTGGAAAAAATTTGGTCATGCATCTGATATCTACAGTTAATGACCAGAAATCAAAGTCCTACACAGAAACTGTCAGGGGAAAAATTAAAACCATGAAACAACCCATGTTTGTCAGTCTTACTTGTATTAAACTGCTTCTCCATTCTTTACTAGTTCCCTTCAGCCTAGTGATATCTGTCCCCAGATCTTGAAAAACTGTAATATTCTGTACAAGAATGAGCTTACAGACAGAATCATCTGTGAAACAGATGACTCACTGTAAGCAGATTGTTCCTGGGGGACATGGTCACTGGCGAAGGGAAAGCACTGTGGTTACATAATCCCCAAGTGATGCCCCACATCAGGAGAAAAGCACTGTGGCACACTCTGGCTGAAGGGCAACAAGAAACATGAGTGAATCTGTTTGGGTAGAGAACATGAGTCACTCTTCATAAATATAGAAAAATTAACCAAGATAGTTGCTATATTTCCCATATATTATGTGAAGCTACATCACCTGAAACATCCAGTTCTGAGGCAGAAATCCCTACACAGTGTTTAGCATACAGTACATATGGCTGATACTTTGTATGAACAAAGCAAATGAAATCAAACAAATTATCAAAAAATTGTTTCCTCGCTTATTTTAAGTGCAATTCAATAGGGATAGAGCAAAGATATTTTGCATCAAAAAGCAGGCAAAACCTAGAATCCTTCTTAGTATGTGGCATGCACATCTACAAAGATGGAAGAATAAAAGGCATGGAGCTTCCCTCAATAATAGAGTATTAGCTTGCTCCATTCTTTACACCTTGTGAAATGCAATATACTGAATTCCTGCATGTTTATTATGTGAAGAACTGGAGCTGCTAGTGGAGAGCAAGTATTGCAAAATGTAATGGAATCACTTTCTTAAAATTCAAAACCTACTTCTAGAAGAGTGGGGGGAATGGTAAAGAAATAAATGATAGACAAGATCCATTGCAGGTTTTGGGTTTTAAAATAAATTTACCCCACATGAATTGTACGTTCTCTACTGTCTGGCACACAACATCTGGTTTTAGTCTTCAAAGAAGATCAATAGGAAAAAAATATCCCGTTAGGTGGATATGCATAATTTTTAATTTTGTCTTTTCTTTCTATAGGCAACATACTACTATTACTGCATTCAAGGGCATCCAACTGTGGCAGGTTACCAAAGCTGTAGCCAAACATCCTGGACACGATTTGGGAACTAATTGTCACCCTAGGAGCTTGTCCAATAGTTTGTTTTGAAGCATGTGATAACCACGCTGAGAGTCACAATCAGCTCTGGTAACTTCAGAATTCCTCTTAGATGTGTGATAACAAGTTCAGCCTTCACCACTCTCTGGAGACTAGCTAACAGTGAAACACTGGACATCTAAAAAGTCATCTCATTAATCAAACTAAAATCAGTATGAGATATCATGGACCACAAAAGAGGCAGAGCTGAAGAATACTCACCTTGTTTCAGTTATTTACACTTCTGTGCTGTTACTTGTAACACAGTGCACTGGTGCACAAGCAAGCATGGACAACCTTAAAGAATACTACCTGTGCCAACAGAAATGTCACATACTCACCAAATCTATTCTTCTTCTGGAAGCTCACCCTTGATTTAACATATCCTTTTCACTCCAGTATAGTGTTATTCTAAAAGCAGGTTCTTCTGCGATATTAAAAGACATAATATTATATTGCCATAGGCCCCACCTTTCTGTCTCTGCTCTGCAATTGCTGCTTGGCAATGTGTTCCCACCTCTTCAATGGAGTTATCTGTAGTTGAACATCTGCTACAATGCAAATACTTTCTTGGTCTTGTTTATACCCATAGTGTTTTCTTTGTGGTGGGGAAGAAGCTGAAAGAATACATTTGTTTTTTAACAGCAATGTCATGGGCCAATGCCATGAGGCACCACCAGCCAGTCAGTGTCAGTGTTTGGCCCTGGAAAAATAGCATGAGAACTCAGGCTGCTCTTGCTGAACAAAGGGAAGGGTGTGTATTTTCTGAGACTTTTGGTACAACAGACAGAGAATATGAGACAGTATGAAACTCAGTTCTCCCCATCTAAAATCCTTGCTTGCTTGCAATACTGTGAATCACTGAAGGGGAAGGAAGGAGAGAAAACACTAACTGTAATGGATAGCAGGTAGAGAAAGGACCTTGAATAATATACCACAGCACAAAATGTTCTGCCCCTCCTGCCTCAAACAAGAAGAGCAAAATCCCTTCCAAATGAAAGAAATTAAATGATGTTAAGGTGAGCACCATCCAGGCTTAATCAGCTGTCCTGTCCTTGGATAGAAGAGTATTACTCAGCAGAGGACATTTCAGTCTTCTTCTTATGCTTTTTTTATTAACCAAGCATACTCCTGATTCTCATTAATTATATATGTCTCCAAATACTTACTGGTGGTCACAGTCACTAGGAAATGAGCAATATGAGAACAGAATATTAATAACTGTGTCATAAGCTGCTCTCGCCAAAGTACATTTAAATTAATGGATCTAAGAAATTATTTATTTTCTAATGAGACTTATTAAACACGAGATTAAATTTTAGCAACATCTGATAAGCTGTAACAGGCTGTCAGTGATTTCAAAGCCTAAGCAGCAGGTTGAGCAGTTGCTCTCTAAGGTGAAAAAAAAAAGTCATTAAACTAAGTATTTTACAAAGAAGTTAAAGCTACAGGTTAAAATGATAGAGATTCTTGTATTTGGGTTACTAATTACAATATATTTAAAATGAACCTAGAGAAAATGAAAGAAGTGAAAGTATGGAAAAAAAAAATATCACCTTTGTCTTGAAGAACTTATAATCTAAATAGCTAATAGAAAGGCACAAAATGGGTGATACAAGCAAGCAAACAAAAGCAAGTAAAAGGCAACTGTATTTACCATATCCTTTGGACTCAAATCATTCATTATGCAGCTGAAAAGTGAAACTCTGTGCATTAAAATAATATTTAACAACAATGGAAACACAGAAATAGAAAGCTTGGGTGAGGGAGCAGTCAGTGGCAGTCAAAATAAGCTGACTGAAAGAATGGCTGAACAGAGCAAAATCTCTAGCTAGATGCTAATACCTTTTTTGCCTTTATCTGGAAGCTGTAATTCCCCCCCCCAACCCCATTGCAGAATGTACAATAAATACCAGAAAATAATTTTAGCCCTTAGGAATATGCTGGAACAGTTGCTATCACTTTTATTTTACTGTATTTTCTGTTCCCCACCTCCAAATATTTCAGTGGAAAATGCAAACATTTTTAAGACACAATGTGAATCTTCACAAGCATGTGGGATAGCACATCATGATGTTCTTGTTGCAACACTGATAATTACCTGACGTGGTTTAAGCTCAGACAGTAACTCAGAACTCAGGAGAACCAAAAGAATGTAACTCCCACGGGCTGAGGTAAGAACAGTCCAGTAAGTAAGGTATAACACAAAACCACTACTGCTACCACCTATAATAATAATGATAAGGGAAATAACAAGGGGAGAGAATACAACTGCTCACCACCCGCCAACCAATGTCCAGCCTGACCTGAGCAGTGATCTAGCCCTTCTGGGTAGCTGCCCCCAGTTTATATAGTGAGCATGATGTGCTGTGGTATGGAATACCTATTTGGCTAGTTTGGGTCAGATGTCGTGTCTCTGCTTCCTCCCGGTTTCCCCTCCTCCCTGGCAGAGCATGAGGCTCACAAAGTCCTTGGTCAGAGTAAACACTACTTAGCAACACCTGGAAACATTGGTGTTACCAGCGTTGTTCTCAGGCTGAAAGTCAAAAACACAGTACTGCATCAACTACTAAGGAGAAAAAATGACTGCTACTGCTGAACCCAGGACAGTATCCACCCCTTATTCCATACTATTCACATCATGCTCAGATCCTACATGTTTCAATATACCATCACTCTTGTCTCATATACATATACATCCACACACACACCAGGAGAGAGATGTCATTCTGTAGTGCATAGACCAATCCCTATAAAGCTGCCTAGTTCATCTGGTCCATGATGTCGAGCTCCATCTCTTGTAACAATCTTTCAAAGCAGGAGAGATGGTGTGCAGTGTTGAATTGTTGCCTGCTGATGACACCATGGATCTCATCTGGTCACTGCTGGGCTCGTCTGGTTTTCTCCAAGTTCATTCTCTGTTGGAATGATGGTCGAAGGAAAGTTGAGGTCAATCACTGGTGACCTGAAGACATCTAGTTGATGGGCTATAAAAGTGCTATGTAGCAGGCAACATCATACAATTACGTTCATTGGCTGTTTTCCCTTAAAATCAAATCCCCTTGAGGTATACATCGGACTTCCCCATCTTCCCACATTACCCACCAAGTATATCCAGGTCCCTGAGCAAAAGCAATCCCACGAGTGGGTTTGCCTTTACCTGAAGCAGGAGTAATCCAGACTGTCTTCCCCAGCAAATTCTTCATGTGCACCACAGGAACTTTGTCTCCCTCTACAATATGTAGAAGTTCTGACCGGGCCGGGCCAGCCCTGTTGGCAGATCCTCTAGTATTGACCAACCAGGTGGCCTTTGGTAAGTGTGTGCCCCAATGCTTGAAAGTCCCACCACCCATTGCTCTCAGTGTACCCACTGTACCATTCGATTTTCCCAGAGGCTGATGCATAAAAGGGGATGTGATATATCCACTCAATGCCAATGCTCTTTGGCCCAAATGTCTATAAGGTTATTCCGGAAATGAGTCCCATTGTCTGACTTAATTCTTTCTGGGGTGCCATGTCGCCACAAAATCTGTTTCTCAAGGCCCAGGATAGTGTTCTGGGAAGTGGCGTGGGGCACAGCGTATGTTTCCAGCCATCCAGTGGTTGCTTCCACCATGGTAAGCACATGGCACTTGCCTTGGTGGGTTGGTGGCGGTGTGATATAGTCAATCTGCCAGGTCTCCCCATATTTGTACTTCAGCCATTGTTCTCCATACCAAAGAGGCTTTAAACGTTTGGCTTGCTTAATTGCAGCACATGTTTCACACTTGTAAATAACCTGGGCAGTAGTGTCCATTGTTAAGTCCACACCCCTTGATCATGGGCCCATCTGCATGTTGCATCTCTGCCCTGATGGCCTGAGGTGTCATGGGCCCATGGGGCCAAAAATAATTCACCTTCATGTTGCCATTCTAAATCCATCTGAGCCACTTCAATCTTAGCAGCTCTATCCACTTGTTGGTTGTTCTGGTGTTCCTCAGTGGCTCGACTCTTGGGTACATGGGCATCTACATGGCGTACCTTCACCACCAGGTTCTGTACTCGGGCAGCAATATCTTTTCACAGTGCATCGGCCCAGATGGGTTTACCTCTGCATTACCAGTTGCTCTGCTTCCATTGCTGCAACCACCCCCACAGGGCATTTGCCACCATCCATTATATACCTCCCAAAGTATAGAGGTGATGACCACACTGGGAACTTTCAGTGCACCAGGCTCTAAACATAGCAGATTTTAACAGCTAAATAACTTTCTGTGTTCTTGCCGCCTGTGTAAACATCCCATTTCTGAATTCAAAATCCAATCCAAATCTTCAATACACACATCTTTATGAAAGTTTCACAGTTCAGAAATAACATCTTGGTGCATTGAAGATTTTAATGTTTTGAAAACCAGTAATAAAAAACTCCTTGGTTTTAGTTCAGCTACAGAGGCAAGAGTCGTTTTACAGAGGCAAGAGTCATTTTACAGAGGCAAGAGTCTATTTACTTACCAAGATTTAGAGGGCCAGGAAAGATGATAATGAGCCTTTCCTGAACAAAGACAGTCATTGTAAATTGAATGCTTCCATTATTCACTATTTTGGCTACACTACTACAAGAATATGAAGAATAATTCTGTCTGGGTCTCACCTTCAATTCTGCACCAAGGTAACTAGAGCTATGACAATGGTACGCTGTAATGAACAGACAAAAGTTGCTTTTCTTGGGAGAAATATAAGTTATTAATGTTGATACTTAACAATCCTAACAAACTTAATCCTATGCAAATTTGTGAGTTTGAACAGTCTTCTAATGGAACAATTATGACTTAATGTAGAAGAACTGCCATATGAGACATTGCAGCTAGAGCACAGCTTGAAATCAGATCCAGAGATCTTGGCTGTCATTTTGTAGTACATTAAATAGAGCATTGATCTTTCCTTCTGAACCATTAATGAGGCCCAGCTTCCTCTGCCCACACCGAGGCAGAATCTTTAATCTGACTTAATTGTTAACAGAAGTGGAGTCAGTACATTCATTATCCTTAATGTCACTCTAAGAAAACCACAGCAAAGAAAAAGGACCCTTTGGACAGAAGGGCCCAGAGACACATAGGTCTTTCCTGCAACAGCTGATTTAGGCATGAATTGTAAAGACAATACCATTTTGCTACAATAATCTTTAGCAATTGTTTTGTGTCAGAGTTACACCTTAGAGAGACTGTAGTTTTTCTCTTAGGCATCTGTGTTCCATTAGCACATTGTAACTCCAAAAGGTTTGGGTAATTCCTCTGAAGGGTTGAGAAAGCCAATAAAAAAAGAGAACACAAGTGGAAACCTCACAAGTCCCTATGGTCTGTCAAGCAAGTAAATTTGTTTCATGAATCCTCTGGTTCATGATTAAAAGTGATAGGCAATATTCTTCTGCTACATCAGTAATTTTAAATGTCTGTAATGGCAAATGATGTAAAAAGGGTTAGTTTGCAATGCTATTAAGTCCTGCTGTCATACTAGGTCTCTGAATTCTCCTACCACTCTCTGTGCTGCCCTAAGTAACCATCTCTGTGCCATCTAGTACCAGCATGCCTTTCCTGGATCTGGTTTTCCATCTAACACCCACAGTATCCTTTCTCCAAATGTTTAAACTGTTCTATGATATTTGGTGGCATATGAAGACAAACAAAACATCAGTTCTGCAAAACATTAAAATGCTATTACACATGTACTATCCTGAAAGGTGCACCTGAACTTAACACTGATGATGGTGCTGTCCTTCCTGAGAAAAAAAAAGCAAACTAGCAGCCAACACAGGTATTATTAAACACTCTTCCTCCTAAATATTCTATCTTGTGCTGATGCTCATGCACTATCTTTGGCATGGCAGTGCAGGGCCAGGAAAACTGACATTGCTGTGACAATTCCTCAGTGTCATGCAGATGTCATGGATTCAAACAAAGAAGTAACTTGAATAAAGCATGGAAACACACTGTGCATTGCTAATACATTAGACTTATAGGACAGTTTAGTTACATGTTAGATGAAGATCTTCAGCATAAATTTCTCTAAAGCTGCGTAATTACTTCTTAGCTTTTAACAATTTCAAGTAATTGAATATTTATGGAACTCTACACCTTTTTCCTTTGTCTTTGCCTTTCTTAAGTTTACTTAATTTATAGCAAATACAACAACATAGGAATAATAGGAATTTTGCCTACAAAATGATGACAAATATTTGTGATGTTGTCAGGTTGCTGGTGTTTTTGGTTTTGATCTATGCAAAGCTTACAATGGTCATTGCTGTCACATCTGAATGGCAAAGTATAGTGTTAAAATTCATAATAGGAAAGGGTTTTAACCCAAGAATGCATAAAGGAGACATTACTGATGTTTTAGGATCTGAGCAATTTTACAAAATTGCTTTACATAGATTTGTTTCAGAATTCAGCTGACATTTAATTCCCAAGAGCAATACTCACAGTCATTTCTGAATTTGAACAGAAAAAAAACCATGATCTTGTTATTTCAGATAACAGTTTATTTTATGTACATTTTTACATGTCTGTTAGTAACTTAGTAATTCACACTGCAGTTTCTTCCATTTTATCTCGATATGCAATTAACAGGCCAGGAATTAATGCAGTGTTTTAGTACAGAACTTGACCAAAAAAACCAAAAAAACAAAAACCTCCAGAGATTTTATGTTGCAAATAACTTGGTTTAGGTTCATTATATTTTTATTATTATATAAAAAAAAATTGGAAGCAGTTATTCTTGTCCCCTTCAGGAACCTTGCTGAAACACAGGTGACAGCACAAGATGGAGAAGCAGAAAAGACCAAGTTTGAAGAAATGCTAGCAGGAGAAGGAAAAGAGAAAAAAAGTGGAAAAATTCTAAAAGACTTCAAATTTGTTAAACTTTCCTGTAACATTTATGAACCTTCCTCTACCTTTTACATCTTCTTGTAGGAGCAGTATTATGTGATGTGAAGGAAGTTATTATTTTATGACTGCTGAGTAAGAAAATGTGAACTCTTCAGTTTTTACCATGTTACAAGGACTTCATTGCCTCTTACCCTGCAATGTGTGTTAAATTTAGATTCAACTTTTTAACCCTAAGGCAGGATGAAATTGCAGCCCCCACTCTAAGTACATAGCCTGGTTGCTGATTTTCTAAATCTGAAGTGCAGTTTATCTTAACATTTGGTTACAAAGCTCTCCTTATTCCATTCTACTGTTCACACTGCTGAAATATGTGTCAAGATTGCTATAACTGCAGTCATGCACATATAGGATAGCAGTGACAAAGTGGCTTTATGACAGTTACAGTTTGAATATATTAATGATTAAAACAGTTTATGGCACAAAATTTACAAGATTTTGGGACTTTAAATAAAACACAGTACAAAGCCAGACAAATACTTGATCAGACAAATGAAGTAGTAGAGGCCTTTTTGTTCAGAGAATGAACTTTTACTTTTGTCAAAAGTCAGAGAGCAGCTATCTAACAAATGCAGGTCAAATGATGTTACCTCAAAGCAGTACATTCACATTTTGTAATGAGTATTGTACTATTTTGTGTTTATTATCTGTATCTGGCAGCCTCTGTATTTACAAGACCTGTCTACACTTGAATTAGGGGTGTGAATATACAGAATAGGATTTGTAAATTGAATCTAATCAAACATCCAGGTCTGGTATATTTTATAATTGCATCTCAAATAAACCAACATTTTCTTCCACCAATGTTCTCTTGCTACTAGCATAGAAGAAAAATGTAATTTAAATCATCAGAACTGAAGCATGTTTAGAATTCTTCACTGGTGTATTGCATCTACTTTTCATGTTTTCAAATTTTTAGCCATTAAATTCAATTAGAAAAGCATATCCTCAGTGATAAATAGGTTTAAAAAAACTAATCAAAGAAACTAAGAAAATAGTTTGGCTTCCCATATTTATTACTCATCTTCCCATTGAATGTAGAAAGAGTTCTTTCACCTCCAAAATGTAAGACACAAACATCTGAAATTTTTGCTTTTTAGCTGAGGGAAATGCTCCTTTCCCTAGAACTAAGCTAATCAGTGGCTTGACCAGCACCCAGTTTGCTCATAAAGGAATGTTTAGAGAATTGACTAATAAATTTTTTACAGGCTCTGAAAGTATCAGTGCATTTCTTTATACTACTGCCTACACGGAATCGCTTATTGAGAAACCAGTTTTTAGTATGCACCTTTACTCAGCAGTTTATTCAAAAACCTGGAAATAGCAGATTATCTGACTATGTACTCACCTGCTTTAATCTTTTACTTCCATATTCTTTTATTTTAGCTGTAATGGTAATAGGCTTGTGTAACTACAGAAGACCTCCCCCTCTAAAAGAAATACTAAGTTCAGCACCACATCAATGTGATTTCTTTTTTTTAAACTGGTGCATGGGTACATTTTCTATTTGGAATCAAAGACTCTGGTTTAACTGTTGCACTAACCGTGACTCCAGATCATGCATGACACCACATAAAGGGAGCCTGAATAATGAATCCAGGCTAACTCTGAGCTTGAAAGCACAGCTCCAATTTACAGCAAAATGGATTTTACACTCTTTCCAACATTATTCTAATTCACGGCTCACCTCACAAGTCCAACCATAATGCTAACCATACTTCACTTAGACCTCTCCTCCTACATATCCAGCCCTGCTGCTCCCAGTTTCAAGACCTCACCCTCCCCCAGGGTAATATAATTTAGGTTTGCTACTACTCCCCCAAAATCCTCCACACCTCTTTATTAAATCTTTTCTTGTTTAGGTTGTTTGTTTGTTTGTTGGGAACACTCCAGCACTGATTTCCTTAGACTGCTTTGACAAAAGACAAGAGGCAGAGGTAGTCAGGAAGGTCTAGAGGCTCCTTGCTTTCTCAATCCCATCCCATCATCAGCTTTCCACAACAATCCCATCATACTGCTCAGGCATACTCAGCTTTTCCCTCTATGTGGCCATGAATCATCCCTCACATAAACATCCACTTGTTACTGGACTAACACCCTTCTTTCCTGCCATACTGCACCTCAAAGACCAGCCATCACAAAATAAATCACCCCTCCTACAATATTGTTCCATAGCAACAAAGTCCTGCATGAAAACTTCCACATTTTCCCTAAGAGGCCAATTAAATCCTATAGGGAAACAAAACCGTGCTAGGTTCACAACAGCCAAAACACTCCAATGCTTGGTGCAAATTTAACATGAACTAAAATGCATGTTAACAAAGTTAACATGCACCTGTATGGTGCAAATGTTTTAAAGCAGAACTGGGTATCAAAGTTTTCAAGTGCATACCCTGGAGACTGACATGGTGTATTACTGAGTAATCAGTGCTCTATTCCTGATAACATAACTGTATAGCAAATACTTTGTGATGGGGAAAGCTAGAATTGTTGTCTTCCTATTCATTTAGTAAAATGAGAATGTAAACAAATCACTTGATATGCAGAAGCAGGATGAAAACTAGCATCTTGCCAAGGGTACTACGAGAGAAATTTTATACTCATCAGTCCCTACTTTTCTTTCATGACAAAAATCTCATGTTTTTTTACAACAGGAGAAGGAAAATTGAGTCCTGGCTGCAAAGCTCCACCAGATATGAGAGTGAAGAAGAAGGGGTGAGGCTGAGCATTGACTGAGACAGTAGTGACACTTACACTAATGAAACTCTGGTGGGAGTGGAAAAAAAAGAACCACGAATCTGAGCATCTCTGCTTACAAGGTTCCAAATTTTGAAGAGCTGTATTGAGAATCATAAAAGAAAAGAAGAGACCTGGATAGTAGGATGAGGATGACAGTCACCATATACACAAGGTAGGAGAGAAAACTAATGGCTGACTGTCCCTGCTTGCTGATACACCTTCTTTACCCTAGCAGTTCTCACTTAAACCTTGTTGCTGCCCCTTCAGTGGCATCTTGGTACCTTCGCCCAAGTGTTTCCCACTCTAGCCCCAGGATCACCTCAGGGCTGGCCTTCAGCCCCTGTGGGCAGCCCAGGGCATACACCTGCCCCTCCATAGCCATGGGGTGTTTCCTACCTCAGTCCCAATCCAGCTGTGGCAGTGTGAGACCCTGAGAGAGGAGGCAGTCTCCATCATGGCCTTGAAGTACCTTTCATCAGAGTTGTTCATTGCTCCTTGTGGCTGCACAGTAGGGGCACTGGCTGATATGCACCACTGTGGAATTGAGACTGGACCATTTCTCTGATATTTGGCTTGATTTCTTCATTGACAACTTCCTACTCTTGCACTCTTGTACTGTGAATTATGAGGATGAAAGGATATGTGCACTTACTAAGCACGCTACAGGAGGGAATTGGATGTAGGCACCACCCCCTAGCTTAGCTCTCTTGATTTCTTACCCTCTTAGGTATAACTGGTATACACAGAAAATTAAAATAGTTTTTCAGTGAGGCTATGAAAAAATGTTCCCATCAACCACTCTAACAGAAGAAAAGAATGGTATTTCACCAGAGGCTAATTAAGCTTCATCCCTGGCAGCTCTAACATGTTTTGACTGGTGAAGGTCTCAGCAGAAAACAATAGTAGATTTGCATGCAAGTGCAAATCTGTGCATGTGTAAAACAACTGATATTTCAGTGAGCAGCATAGCACAAAAGAAAAACAGTGCATGTTATTTTTAATAGTAACACAATAATACTAAGAGGACAAGATGACTTAGATGTTACATTTTGGAAAACAGAAAATGTAGACATTACCTCGTAAAAGACCTTGTCATTTTCTGCTACATGCCCCTGTTTGCACTAAGGCTGAATTGCCACATGCTTATCTTTGAAAACCTGGGGGTAGGCAAAAAATTCCTTACTGAGGAATACTGTGCAGGTGGACAAGTGCATGAAAGATCATGATGCATTTAAGCAGTGATTAAATATATACATACATATATGAATAAATGGAAACTACATGTTGGTAGTTTCTTCTCTTTAAATAATAAAGGAACTGGGGACTTTTGCAGATTAGAAAGCACTAGAGTATCAGAAACGTTTCTACTGCCAGATACTACTAACATTCTTTGCATATTCATGAGCCATTAGATTTCAGGCAGAAGAAATAGTACAGTTGTAGTGCACATGGGATTTATTAGAGAAGCTGTTCAAGGACTGTGGAAGCAGTAGGAGCAATAATGATATGTTCATGTTGTACCAATTAGTTTATTATCTGTTATTGAAGAAGACATAGTAACAGTAAGAGACACTCTGTTTATATCACCTTGGGAATGAGGTTTATCACCTGCAGCTGGCAGGAAGAGTTTGTCCTTTCATTAGGAACAGGCTAAAAGTTCTCAGGTAAAAAAGTTCTGCTTAAGAAAATACTGTTCTACTATGTGGGCTATATTGGAGTTGTTAGCTATGGCTGCAGGGTACTCAGGAGCATTCAGTGCATGAGCCTTCAACATAACCAGGGGAGATTTGCTTTCATTAAATAATACTCTGTGTTTTCTGGTAGCAAAACAGATATACAAAGCAAATACTAATAAACTGTGTCGCAAACATTCCAGGAAAATCACTGGAAAATGAGTATTTATTGGAAGAGAAATTAATCATCACTATTTGTCTTTATGTCTGACATATGCACATGACTTCTGCAGAGTAAACCTGCATGCGTCATGTCAGATGCTGAAGGTTTCTCCTGCCTGTTTGATATTTCCAGTCTCCTGTGATACAGACCTACAGTTTGATCCACCTCCTGTGACATCCGTGGAGCTAGGTAAAAGCCTCACAAGCCTCACTTGCAGCTGGTAGAGGCTATTTATACAGTGTAAAAATGATCTGCATTGTAGTTTAAATTATTTTTGTAATGCACCAAATACTTGTTAACTTGAATAAAATTATGTGGGCTGTCATCGTGGTACTTTAGAGCTTTCCTTCCAAAGAAATACTCCTGGTTTATGCTTTAGTACAAGCAGTAGAGTCACATTAAAGAGAGAACATGTTGTTCTTTTCTTAGATGATATACTCTGAAAATGGATGTTAGCCTTTGTGCTTAGAGAATGGATGAATTCACTTGATTTCTCTCAAACAAAGCTCAGTATGGGAGAAACCTTGGCATCTTTTCTTGGAAATGGACTAAATTGCAGTAGTAATAGCAACCTCAGCTCAGCCTTGCACCATGGTGCTAACATGCTAAGCAAATAGAAATACTGTGTAGCAATAGATGCATAAGAAGAACATTGCAAATGATGACACTGTGTACTTGCCAAGTAAGAGGGGTAACAGCCTTGCCTTCAGCAGAGCTGCAGGACCATGCCACACTCAATGTCTGCTGAGTCCACCACATCCTTACTCTGATAGCTGAGGGGAAAGCATCAAACAGTGCTCTGCAGTAAATCATGCACAACAATTGAGCTGGTCAGCAAAGCTTCTCCAAGCAGATTTTGACAGAACTTGCTATTTCAATTAAGCCTTTTTCTACAAAAAGTGACACCAATTTCAGCAAAATTTCCCACAATCAAGAAGAAAATTACAAATGGGGCTTCATTGAGTGAAAGTCTATTTCCTTTATGAAACTTGAGAAAACATAGCAAAATAAGTTTCATGTTTGGATTATTTGATGCTGACAGTTTACTCTTGTCAGTACTCCTAGTTGGAATGCATTGCCAATAGCTGCCTGCTTGTTAAAATAAGTGGCTCTGTGTGAGCAGCAATCTGGGAGCAGGTCAGCTGATCTCCACAATACAACACCAAGAGGGGAGGGGAAGATACTTAACTTAGATAATTCTGACCCAAGACCCCACAATACTCAGTGGGACCATTTACTTGGAGTTCAGCAGAACTTAAAAGGAACCAAGATTCTAAAGTACATAGACATTAATAAGTGTAACTAATGTTTTCTCAAAGGTTATATTCTATGATTCTATGTATTTTTCTCAAACGCCCACTTCAAAGATTATAAAAGAAAGTCAAGTACTTTGTTAGAAAATATCCTTTCCGATTGCTTGGTCCTCGAATCACTCACTACCACACAAACATACCAAGAGCTGTCACAAAGACCAGGTGTAGGAGGCAGGCAGCCACAAGTGTTTCAGATACAGTAGATTAATAAAATCTCAGGCGTTGTAGATCTGTTGTGTTTTCAACTCCTTTGTTTGCTATTGGAATAAACATGAATTTTTAGGCTTAGTTCCCAGAATATATATATATAATGCTGTAGTGGACTGCTGGGTATTTTTGTGCTGAGCAACCTGTGCATGCAAAACCCTCCATCCACTTGCTCAAAACAAAAACAAAAATAAACAAACAAACAAAAGCTTAAAAAATAAAGATAACATTTTCAGAAGAACAAATAAGTGGCCTTGTGCGTGTGCTGTTTTAGGAGAAAGCTGATAACCTGCTTTTGCAGGTTCGCTGAGGAATTAAACCCCTGGTACCACAGTTTTCTGTTGTGGACATAAAACACTAGGTGTATTAGTAAGAACTTTGGATTTGAATTTCAAATTAAAAATTCCTGTTTTTCTGTCTGAGGGGAATATACTGATTTTAAGATAAATCCTGTCTGAGGAGAGAAGGCAGCCCACTAAGTAACACAAGGGATCAAATAAGCATGTTAATAATGCAGTTATTAAAATCCAACAAACAATACAAAGTGAGTGAAACGATTACCAGGAGGAGAACAAGCTGACGTTGGTATTTTGCAGCCACTACTGCTGATGATATAATTCATGTTCATGGAAAATTCTTTAAACTGGAAATTGCAGGGACAATTTCTGTGTGAGTCCTAAAAATCTTAACTCTTTACAACATGAGAAGATGATGTACTGAGAAGGAGCGTCATCAAAATACCATCTTCAGTCCAATTTTGCTCTCAGCTGGGTAGGTGAAAGACAACTGGACTGGTGGTGCCAGAAGGCAGCAGCATTACAAAGAAGAAATAAGAGCAGTGATTTCTGCAAATTGCTATTGAAACTGCTGAATTCTTGACCAGAAAATTACACATCTACCCACAAGGCTTCAGTTAGTGAATTGTCACTGTAGCAAACACTGGTACTAGACATGCAGGTAGCAATGTGCACACACAGAAATGTTTTGCTTGAATAAAATAGAAAATGGAGAATAATGCTTCATGAGTGGGTTTCAGATTATTGCCAACAGCTGTAAAACAAGACACAAGGGATATGTAAACACATTTCAACAGCTTTGTACTGTCTGCAAAGTGAAAGCTGGGATAAATTGAGGCTGTCTTCCAATTATACTTCCTGCTTGAGGAAATCTCACAATTTCTCTTCTTTAAAGCATGAGTAGTTACAACTAACAGTAAGCCTTAGCTTCCAGTTTTGTTGGAGGTTTTTTTGTTGTTTGCTTTTTTCTTCAACATTGTTTTTACCCGAAAAAATAAGATAATGCATTATACAAAAGAGAGACACACTGAATAACTTCACAAAAAAAAGCTGGGATAAAAATAGAACTCGAAATGATGAAATTATGCTTGCATTACAAATGGAAGTTTGTACTTTTGACAATGAACTGAAGAATATCCATAGTTTCTCTTGCTAAGAAAATATCACTGAGTTACATTGACTGTTTTTTTCTTGCCATGTCTTTCTGCTATTAGACATTAGATTTAATGGCTATAACTAACAAAATATATATATATCCTCCCAGAGAGATTTTTAGAGTTTTTAGAATGCATCTCTCACTGTTTAAGGCAGCAGGATTACAAAATTCTCTGATTATATTTTTATATTCAAGGAAGTTCCAAAAAACCTCCAGGAACTCCACAGGGCTCTCGCTTTTTAACTAGCCCTGTTGAGGAAAGAGTGGGGGGAAAAAGGGGGAGCATAAGTATTTGGAAATAGAGGGTTCTACTGTAAATTTCAATATGATTCTAATTGGCTCTGGGTGGATGGCACCAGTTAGATGCATATCTGAAGGGGAAAAAAGCAAACAGTGAAGACCATTTACATAAAGAAGCACAGGTCTCTCTCCAGATGCTTATATAACCACATTTATAGATTACATATATATTAAAAAAATTTTGCAAAATAACTCATAAAATTGGATAAAATACACAGGCAGCCAATAGGTCCAGCACAGACAAGTGATTCTGTTTGCCAAGTGGAACAGGTTCATGTGCTGATGTCTTTTGAGTAGTGCTCTTCATGTTTCCAAATAAATGCTTATCAGATTTATCAGGACAGCTCATAGTTAAAAACAAAATTGGGGATATAAAGTCTGATCTCAAATTTTCAACAACTCTCAAAAATAACATTTTCAAAACTTCAGAACAAGATTCACTGTCACCTTTGTGGGTAGTGAGAGAATTACTGGCAATTCAGTCTCCCCTAGATCCGCCCTATCATCCACCTCTTTAATTTGAAGAACTTTGTCCCAGAACATTTTACAGAAACCGATGATTTCATTTACACATTTTTGATGAGACTCCAGCTGCAAGCACAGAAGGCTCCAGCAGTTTTTCAGTGCTGAAATAAAGAGACATATTTAGCATTTCAACTCTGCCATATAATGCATTTCCTTGACTGAGTATTCATGAAGACGACTGCTACCATGTTGACACATATTAAGAAAATCAGTTAATGTGGAATTCAAGAAGCTTGTTCTGTCTATTTAAAACAAAAGTAATAGACTGAGAATTCCTTAAATACAATTTGGAATAAAAAGCATGTAAGGTATCACAGAAGCAAAAAGTAAAATTATGCTATTGCTGATTTTCACATGGATTTGATTAAATGCTAATTGCTCTAAACAATGAAGTGTTGACTCTTCAATGGGCTCTTTCCTATTTTCTCAAGGAATTGAACAAGTACAAAATTATAGAATCTTTGGAAAAGACCTTTGAGACCACCAAGTCCAACCATTAAACTGACACTGGGAAGTCCACCACTAAACTGTCCCTGAATGCAGCACAAGCCTGCTCAACCTACGGCACATAACTTGGAAGTTGGTTGATAAAGGACTTCGTAGTCAAAGTACTGGAGTCAGTAGCTTATAGCTGATATTAAGAAATGGTTTAAAATCTTTTTTAAAGAGGTCACCCAGTTTGTATGGTAACATTTTGTTGATCAAAGGTTTATCAGTGTAGTTAAGCATTGCTAATTGAACTGTGCTGTGGTTGAACACAGGGCTTCCTCTTAGGATCATAGAATCATAGAATAGTTAGGGTTGGAAGGGACCTTAAGATCATCTAGTTCCAACCCCCCTGCCATAAGCAGGGACACCTCACACTAAACCATGTCACCCAAGGCTTCATCCAACCTGGCCTTGAACACTGCCAGGGATGGAGCACTCACAACCTCCCTGGGCAACCCATTCCGGTGCCTCACCACCCTCACAGGAAAGAATTTCTTCCTTATATCCAATCTAAACCTCCCCTGATGAAGTTTGAACCTGTTACCCCTTGCCCTGTCACTACAGTCCCTAATGAAGAGTCCCGCCCCAGCATCCCTATAGGCCCCCTTCAGATACTGGAAGGCTGCTATGAGGTCTCCACGCAGTCTTCTCTTCCCCAGGCTGAACAGTCCCAACTTTCTCAGCCTGTCTTTGTATGGGAGATGCTCCAGTCCCCTGATCATCCTCGTGGCCCTCCTCTGGACTTGTTCCACCAGCTCCATGTCCTTTTTATGTTGAGGACACCAGAACTGCACCCAATACTGCAAGTGAGGTCTCAGGAGAGCAGAGTAGAGGGGCAGGATCACCTCCTTTGACCTACTGGTCAAGCTTCTTTTGATGCAGCCCAGGATACGATTGGCTTTCTGGGCTTCCAGAAAGATTCCCAAGAGAATGCATAATCTGCATTCTCCAAGGTGAGCTTCTCCTCACTCATTTCGCAGCTGTCTTTGCAAGATAATGTACAAATTCAGTCACCCATTGCTCTTTTGTGGGTTATGGACCAATGTAGTCTTGTAGTCTGTATAAATAGAGGAGTACATGTATTTGGAACACAAGGAACATTAATTTAACCTGACATCTATTAGGAAGCATACAATTACATGAACACTATATTTTGGACAGAGTGAGAATGAAAATAGTTTTTATAAAACAGAAGTTGTTTATCAGCAAAAATATCAAGTTCCTTGGGACAGCTTAGAAACAAATGTGTTTCAAAAAATAAAAAAGTAGAGAGAGCTAAATAGTATCTTTCTTGGAGGAAGTTTTACCATTTTTTTTAGTGCTTTACTGGAAGTTTTGTGAGATATCTTCCACACATCTTGGTATGGCTCTGATAGGATTGACTGAAAAACTGAAAAGATGGTTCTTTTCCTATATACATTGACAGCACATAACTGAGTTCTCACAATTGCAAAATGAGCTATTATTTGGTTTTGGTATTTTACAGTTACCCTCCAGAATTAAGTTTTGCTGGTAAATCAAGCAAAAAAGACTAATCTCAAAGATAGCTCTGTTAATTTGCAGACATCACATTACAGGAGGCAAACACACAGAGCAGGGAAGCACTCTGGAATCTATCCATGTAATACACTCTAATTATAACTTGTGTGTCATCTTTCCAATAGTCTGTGTGTTTACAAGAAACTGTCACTGACTTTTGACATATGTGAGAGCAATTGGGTTTTTTAACCTATGGGAACTCGAGAGTGTCTTTTCTATTTATGTTTTTACTTCTTCAGCATGGTACATGCCGTCATTTGCTGTACAGCTCTAACATGGGTGAGTAGTCTAGGTTTTTCTGGTAGTCAGGAGAGAGATTTGACCTCTGGAGGCCATTTTAGAGTACTTAAATTCATCTTTGTCTGTTTATGTATGGAGCTTAGATTCCCTCATAAAGGCACATAAATCAGGTAATTTCCCAGCATTAAAAATATGCTGCATCATTAAAATTTCAATAATGTATATTGATCTCATAAGTAAGTGCAGGTATTGGTCAGAATTTGCTTTTAACCTTTTCTGTCAAAGTGTCAGCAGGAGCTTTTAAGCAGCTTTACCTGGTCACAGTATTTTTAATGGCTGATTCATATAAAAGAAAGAGAATGAGTGACAGAACATAGCCTTGAATACCACCATTCATACAAATTACTGGGAATTTTTATTATATATATGCCTTAAAATATTTGCTTTTCTATCCCATTTTACCATCTAGACAGACTCACATGAGTAATGAGGTGATGCATAAAGAATGGCATCCTTTGTTACTGATTTTGCCCTTTGTTTGGATCTAAAGGATAGCTATTATGGGTCAGAATTTAAGTTCCTTGAAAAAGAAAGTAAACATGATAGGAGAATTTGGAAGAATCACAGGAAGGAGAATTCATATGTTGAATTTTTAAAACTAAAGTAATAAAAATACAGAATTGTTTTATTAATTAATAGGAATATTACATAGGTGATGTTTAACTTGTTGAGAAGCTGCCAAGTAAGATACTCAGTGGAATTTTCATTTAGTGATTGAGTTCTGGGTAGGAGTCTTGGCAAAGCAGACAGACCTCTATGGTTGTTGGTTCCTCTGATTTATTTTTGAAAGCTTCTTATACATAAATCTGATTTTGTACTGTCTAGCATCTTATTAACATTTTTCTATCATTCTGCTTAATGTGATCTGAAACATTTCCATTTCCTGGACTGAAAAATAAGAGCACATGGGTGCACACATGCATGCACACTCATCAACACCAGAACATCAGTGAGGAAAATAAACTGATGAAACCAGAAGTTTCAAAGTTTAGGTAGAGAATCACGGAACTGATTTGACACATCAGATTTAGATTCTTTAACTGTTCTCTAAGATTAAAAGCAGCTTTTTTCAAATCAACGTTCTCTGAGAAACTTGACCTAAGCAAAAGGGAAAAAACAATTGGATGTTTTCAAAGAAGTAGCATTTCAATAATAATGAAGAAATTTCTGCCACTCAATGACACTGAGAAGACTGTATCTTATCTTTTCACAGGAATTGCCTGCAATACACTGACCTAGAAGGTCTTTTTTAGACCCAAATTTCTTTGTATGCCTGACAAATAAATTATTTTGAATAATTTTCAATTCTGTCCACTATTCCTAAACATCTTTATAGCTTTTGTAGGATGTGTGTAAAGGAAAGAGGGAAAATATTATGCATCATTTTAAAAACCAGACCCACAGCTGCAGCTGATTATTAATTTTCAGAGAAAAAATAAGCTTATTGCAAGCCATTATGAGATTGAAGTAAACAGTATCTTGGTTTATTGCTATATCTTTATTTTATGTAATCACTAAAATTCTATATAAAAGGCCCTGACTTTTAATAACTTATTATGTGAGTCTAGCAATGCAAGTAGCTAAACATCATTATTTCCCACTGAGATATATTTCTTTGGCACAGACCCTTAAGCGCATTTCGGGGGTGATTAATAGGAGGACTCAGGCAAGCACTACTCAAATCTGTTTTTCTTACGAATTCCCTTCTAAACACCACTTTGAATTTTGAAGATTACTGTGATGAAACTGTTTTTACTATGAAAGACTAGAATGGGCTAAGATGACTGATTAGTATTATTTTTGACATGTCAAGTAAATGTGTCATCAACTGAATCAGGATGCAAGCTACAAAATATGCTTCTTTGTTTTTTGAATTTCATTTCACTATTTCTCATTACTCTCAGTGAAGGAGATACCAGGGCAGATTCACTGCCAAGTGCAATGCTCATTACCCCAAGCAACCATATTCAGGAGGGATACCCAGGCTAATGAAATGTCAGCTGTAAACAACTGCTGCCTAAGGGACTTACTTCATACCTGTTCATAACAAGCACAGCAGCAAAACCTGTTGCAATGATTCTCAGTATAAAATGTACATTTATCCTAAATGGCTCAAATTCAACAAATTACTTAACCTGTGATTCAGACTAATTACTGCTCTAAACCAAAATTATTTCCATCCTGCCTTCAGGCAGCAGTTGCATTTTGGCTGTTATGGAGCCACATAGACAACACAAAGGGAGGTGGTCAGTCAAACCCAACTCCAATTAAACTGGATACTCCAACTCTACAATACACACATTTCCAGTGGTTTTACGCTAGCCGCACTTCAGTCTGGTTGAGGTACTGAATATACATCAGCTGATGCAAGACATGGCATGTACTTTGGTGCATATCTCATCCCCAGCTCGGCTTCAGCGGCAAGGCAGCCCTTGGGCTCACCCTGGGTGGAGGGAACTAAAGTACAGGAACAAAGGTCAGCTGGGGATTTGCCTCATAAACACACTCTTGATCAAAATACATATGCTAATATAGATACAGCCTAAGTGAACCCCTGGGTTTCCTTCCATTTACCTTTACTTTATGTATATTTTACATCCCTTATTCCTTAATAAGAATTTAGGCAGAAATTATTGGGAGTTAATCTTCAGAGCCTAATTTCTGCAGTCTTAAATAGGTGGCTGAACTGTGTCCATAACTTTAGGGCAAATAACCTTATCCAAAGCTATTTGGATTCATTATATTCTACTACAAGGATTCCTCTTTGCACATAATTCTTTATCCAGTTTCTTATCTCAATTAAACTCACTGGTTTGCCCTTCCAACAGTGTAGATCCTCATTGTCATTCGAAAGAATATTAGCCTTTAAAACAAATATAAAAGACAATCTGTTGTGCAGGGGTTTTAACAATTCCATATGGACCTCTAAATTCTACTGAAGTTAACGACTTTAAGGTCTGGTGGAGTTGAAACTAGTTCTTTCTTGGTGTGTGCCTGTGAGAGAAATTTAACTCAGCAAATTTGAATCCAGACATCTCAGGGCAAAATATGATTCCATAGTATGGCTATCATGGAAAGAAAGCACTTTTTAGTGCTTAAAAAATACATTTAAAAGTATGAGAAGTCATTCAGTGATTGTCTGCCTTTGCATTTATGGTGAAAAATAACAGAACTTCCCCCATGTTGATTGATGATTATTAATCAAGCAATGTCATTTATCCTTCAAATATTTTTGTACTGCCCTCAACCTGACAGAGTTCAGTATCATTTAGCTTTGCTTTACCTGAAAATTCACTTATGTTCTTAGATGGAAATGCATGGAATCAAGAGATGGCCAAAGTAAGAGACATTAATTGTGGGGCATTTATTAGACTAATAGTGTTAATTTTATTCAATTTTGATTAAAAAAGGTTTTGAAACTGTTTTATTTTTTTGCATAGTTTGTGATGAGAATTAAGTTTCTAACGCAAATTTTAGTGCCCAGTTTGGCATTTGATTCAGTAGATTTTCATTGCTCTGAAAGTATTTTTTGACTCATCACCTAAAACTATTTGAGGTGCTGTCAAGTTTTGCATTAACTACAGTATTATGGTAATTTCCATGATACCTTGTATTTTTGTGCATTTAGTGTATAGCCTTGACAACAACGTTAAGGTGGAATGTAGGCATATGGATGTTACTTTTGAAACAGCAGATGTCTAATAAACTAACCTGTGGACCAAGGCTAGTCCTGACTCCTTAGTGTGAACTTCTGCATATGTAACCCACAGGCAAAGCAGAATTTAGATCTTTATGAACCACTACTATATCTCAGCCAGTCACTCATGTGAAAGCAGGTGGGTTCTTCAAACGGAAAGGATCTTGTTCTGAAAGCATGTGGATTTGATTCTGACCATGATGATTTTAAGTGGAGTGAAGAATACAAAGTGCAGATGTCACTGTGACTGCTGTTGGGCCCTTTAGCTTGCCTTCTCCTGCCTCTAACATTGCAGCTCACAGCCTGATTTCATCTGTTGCTGTTACAAATGTTACTCCTGCCTGCTCATACATCCCTGCGTTATATCAAATAACTAAAACCAGTAAAGTGTTAAATATCATGGTAGGATCAATAACTTTAAGCAACTTCCCTTGTCTTTTTAGAGTTCTTGCTGCTTTATCCTTAAATTTAATGATGCCTTTGAAATCATAACCAATTATGCTTCTTTTCCAACATAAACATAATGAGTAATCAGTGATTAGAAAAAAACTTTATCCCAGAGAAACAGTGTAGCAACGTTATTTATATAAGTAAAGGAAATCCCTGAAGAAACATGTATTTATAGATATACCAACTTAAAATTAGTTTTTTTTTCAGCAAATTACATCTCATTACACTATGTCTTTCTTGGTCAGCATGTTCTGAGTTTGAGCATAAAGATAGCAGCTCATGTATTAAAATCAGTCACTGCAAAGCCATCAGCTTTATCAGTCCTACAAAACACCATCTCTCTCTAGTACTATTTAGGCTCATTTACAGAAAACATGGAAACCATGATAAACCAAATTTTGCATTTGATTCTTTCAAGCAGCTTGATGGAAAATTTTCCATTTGACTTCAATATTGCAGAATCAAATCACTTCTTTTTTTTTTTCTTCTTTTTTTNCTCTTAGAAAACAAGCAAGAAAGATCACTCACCCCAAGCTGTAAAGGCAAATTGAATCTAAAATAAAAATAAGATGCATAAATTCTTTAAAAAATGCTGAAGTAACTTTTTTTTTTTTTTTTTTTTTTTTTTTTTTTTTTTTTGTTTTTTTTTTTTTGCAGTGCCAGTGGTTTATTTATACTGGCAATGCCACCTGTATAGACCTTCCAAAAAAGATTCAGGATAACTGATACACTGGAAATCACCCCATGAAATAAAATTCTGACCAGTTTCCCTGAAAATTACCTGTGGGGTGCTATTTCTTTCCTTACATATATATTTTCTATTGTTTTTGTGGTACGTGAATTAAAATTTAACTCAAGTTCACCACACTGCCATTTCGAGTTTGTGTTAGAAGATCTTAATGAAATGTCACAAGATTGCATCGTTAAAGGGGTTTGCATTGGACTGGGTCTGTAAATCAACCCTAAAGTTTCCCTGTTTTGGAAGATTTTCTGGCAATGGGTGCACAGCCATCATCAGTGAGTTCTTCCACAGTCTCTCTTGCTTCCGGTTACATTTCTATGCTCTGCTTTTTTCTCATTTTTGGGTTTTTTTTTCCTCTCTGGCAGGTTATAATGTCATATGCAGTGCAGATGACTAATGTTCACTGTGTAAGAAATGACCTCACCCCAATCTTTGCTGTGAAGTGGGCCATAATGCTCTTGCTCTTCCAATCATGAAAGGCAACAAGTGCTCTTTTATAAATCTTCCCAAGAGGGCAAGAAATCTACTTCCAGTGGTTTAAATGTCATTAGTGATAAAAGTGTACTGATTGAAAGGAAGCTGTTATATTTTTTGGTAGCAACGGCATGCTATTTATAGCAAATTATCCAGAAGGAAAGGAAAAAGAGAATTAAAACCTTTTGATGTTAAGATCTAGTTATTTAGCTTTAGCCCAGGGAATACTTTCACAAAATGTCTTCCAAGGCTTTGGTGGTACTACCATTTCAGCACATGATTATTATGATTATTCTGCTGTTTCTACAGAAATCAGTAAGATATCCTATGACATTCCTATCTATAGGAGCTAGCTACATGTACAATTTTTTCCACATGACTATCTGAGTATCAACTGAGTATTTGCATTTCCTTTAAACATACAAAGTAATTATATATTGTTTCCTCACGGATACTTGCCAAAATGTTAGGAATATTAACCGTAACTTAACCTTGAAGGATTTTTTCCTGGTTTAGCACAAATAAAACCCATGAGAGTTTTTAGAACTGCTGATAAAAGGCAGTTGTTTAGGAGTTCAGGAGTTGGAGCTCAGGGTTTCTATTCTTATTACCTGACTCACTTTGTGGAAAGAAAACTATTCTTTGTGCGGTTGTTCTTTGAGAAATGATAACCCACAAACATGAGCAGGAAACTGATACACAGCTCACTTCACCTGTTGCCATCAGGTCCAGAAAGGAAAACTAAAATGGGACTGTTTTCTGCACTAGGTATTCGTATGTCTCTGGCCAGCAATGTATCTGCTCAATTGAAAAACTCCCTGGGAGTAATTTAGTAATAGCAAGAGGGGGAGGGGAGGGAGGAGGGGAAGGGGGGG
>NDXB01022167.1:0-38235 GCA_002631895.1 Agapornis roseicollis | reverse complement strand
CCACGCGGGGGGGAAATTTTGTGAGATAGGGGGGGGGGGGGGGGGGGGGGAGGGGGGGGGGGGGGGGGGGGAGGAATTCTGATTATTTCCTCAGTATAGTATTAAAAACTGAGTCAACATCTCTCAGACCTAGTCTTACAGCTGTAAGCCTTTTCCCAGCTGGTTTCTGGTGTAGCTGGTTTCTTTTTCTGACTTACAAATATACCTAACCAAAGATGAAGAATCAGTAGAGCCTACCCTGTTTAGAAAGACAATATAATATATTATACAGATTCTTGCAGGGGATAGTTCTGATATGCAGAAAAGGCTGGCTTTTTCCTTCTGTCATCCAGTTTGAAAGTCCAGTCAGGAACAAAGACTGCAAACAAAAGGAATTCCTACTATTCACTCCTGCTTTTTACAAAGTGTAGAAACTCCAACCCAAGAGAAGCATTCAGCTGTGCTCCCGTGCCACTCTGCCATTCTCCAGGACTGGATCTTGTCACATTGTGAAACAACTTATGAATCAGAGAGGCTGTACCATAACACAGAGAGCAGGACGTTTAGCAAACAGATCTGTTTCTTTCTGCAATTTTCAGGGCTTGTTTCAGCATGTTAGTCTTTATTCAGTACCTACTGTCCCTCAGGGAATTGCTGAAGATGCACTATCACACTTGTAACACGGTGTATTGTACCTTTACTGTACTTTTCAGAGGATAAGGTATAAACATTCAACCAGATGTTGGGAAATGAAGATATGGTATCACATAAAAAGCCGATTTTTTACCCCTGAAACAAGTGCAATTCTGCTGATAAATTGCAGTTGCCTTTCCCCTATCATGTAGTCACTGTAAGTTTTATGGAGTTCAGCTACTGAGTAGCAGTCAAAATGCAAGCACATCCACTCATAAACCATTGTATGCTCTTATGGGGTGTTTTTACTGGATTAGCTGCAACTATAATTAAAATAGTACTTTACCTGATGTTAAATTGGATTATATGACAATTCTTGCAGCAATTATCTCAAATACTTATTTTATTACATGAGTTATAATGTGATGAAAAGATTACTCAATACCACATCCAGGCTGCAAGCCTGATTGACACAAGAAAAAAAAAAAAAAACAAACAATTTTTTATTATACCTTCTACAATTAATAAGGTAAGGAAGTTAAGGAATTCTTATTTTCCTTAAAAGTATTTGAAGTGGATGAAGTAGAACACCTTGATTCACTTTATACTCTATAAAAAATACAGAAAAGGGCAGTATTCATTTTATAAGAAAAGCTTGCTCGAAAGTGAACCCATATCCTTACACAGGAGAATCTGGATATGCTGCCAGTGACATTGCTGAACTCCTTACACAATCATCTCAAGAAATCAGCTCTTAAAAGGAACTTTAATTTCAATTATAGTCCCATGTTTAATCTATTACTATGAGAAAAAAGCTAATAAAATTATGGTGGATCACTGCCATTTGCATTTAGAAATGTAATTTCTTTTTTACGCATGCAGATCATAAATGTTTTCAAAATATAGAGGCCCTCATACAGTTATGAAAACTTAAGATTTCAGCTTTAAAATTTAGTTCAGGTGTTTGGTTTAAGTGCTTTCAAAAGCCAAACTACTTTTCTCTTAGTTCTGGTAAACATTTCAATATTAGCAGTCATTTAAAATTGTCCCAAACTTTACATGCGTGTGACCTCAGCAAAATAAAGCAGCCTCTGCCTCTCTTTTTAGCTAGAGAAGATCATAAGCTAGTAGGCTTTCCGTAATGTAGTAGGCTCTCAGTAGTAGAAGTAAACTTCTACTCATGTATTTTCAGCAGTTCACAAAGCTCATGGTAAAAGCAAATAACATTTTGGTTTGGTTTAGCCAAGAATTTTAGAATACAGTTTTATCTATATATTCCAGCATGTATTTGCCTTTCACATAATAGCATCATGTTGCTTAGTCATGGCCCAATTTAAAATCCACTATGATCCTGAGCTCTTTTTCTAGAGCGTTACTACCTCACCTGTTGTTCCTCACCTGGGTGTGTGTAGATGCTACCCTGCCATCTAAGTGGCATCAGCGTTCAGTTTTTCTCAGACCCTTTTGATTTCTAAGCCTGCTCTTGAATCTATTGACAACAGTGGTGTCTGCAAATTCACTGAGTGTAGGCTTTATTCTCCAGTTCAGATAAATACTGAAATTACTGAAAAGGACATGGCTGACCTAAAACTTTTTTTGGTTACTGCATTTGATACATTTGTTAGTTTTAACATTGGACTATTTTAAAACTGGGAAGCTATTCAGAGAGATGTTTTCACCTATGTGTGTTGTAATTTAGTTTCTGCAGGTATGCTACCTTAGTTTCTCCAGTTACCATTGTGATATCAAAAGGGTACTTCTAGTACTACATGAAGAAATCATAGTTTTCAGTTTTCCAATCTAATGTCTTCACGTTATTGTATATGTTGAATTAAAGGCAGCCCTGATGAGAAGTCAGAGAAATTAATCAATTTTTAAAAGGCATCACTTTAGCTGCTGTGCAATGAAGCACCACTAACTATTTAATTAAAAAAAGAAAATAAATGTATTGATGTGATTTAAAGAAATGAGGATGCATCATTTCATCTTCATTACCCTCTCTGGCATTTCAGTCAGGAAACTGTTCAGCCGTATGGATTTCATTACTGAAATCAATGGAACATCACTTTGTGTAACAGCACCTTACACAGGAACAAACCGGCAAGATTAGCTTTCCTTTCTTGTATTTTTTTAAAACGCTATTTTTGCTTTGTCACTTTCTGCCGTCATTCTCTCTGCAGACTCAACCGGCTCCCTCTGGTGGTTATCTACCAAAAACGTTGCTTCCCAAAAGTATGGGCCCCATACAAACCCTCAAGTTAAAGGCTGGTCTCATTGGCATTTCTTGCTCAAATAATAATTAAGAAACTCTACATTTATTAAAGTATAAGGCTCTTTGTAGCCTACTGTTGTGGAATCTAGATCTTTATATGTTTTCTAAGCTAAGAATATTTGAAAAATCAATTAGGATTTTCGTTTTCCCTCAAGATCTTAGGCGTTTGGAAAGTGAGAAATAGATGATACAACTAACCAGTAGGTTAATATCCCATAATATCCGTGTCAATGCTCCAAATAGAACATCTAAATCCATTATTTCAGTTAAGTAGTTTTTAGTATCTCTCTTTACTCAAAATTCTCTGATACTCTGGATGTGTTTCTCTCAGTGGAAGTCTCTTCTACCCCAAGTGTGGATACAGATTTTCTCCTAATTGCAGGGATATTGAAAATTATCATAGGAGAATTTCTGGGTGAAATCTCAGTAGATACAACCCTCTTTTGTGCTGATAGGCAGCCAATTTTAACATTACTGTTTCTTTCTAAAAGATTTTTTATAATCTTTTTTCCATAATGAATATCATAACAAGTCATCTCAAAAGGCACAAGAAAAAGAAGCTAACTATTTTTAAATTAGGGTATCAGTATTAATAGTCAGTATTTATATAGTCCACTTTACCTGCATCACACTTGCAGATGAACAGAATAAGACTAAATAATTTCTCACTGAGGTCAAGCTTCTGACATTTCTTGCCTCTTCAGAGCTTTTTGTGGTTAAAATACCTGTATTTCATGTTCAAGAAGTACAGAGATGATGAAAAATAGATGGATGCATGGATGGATGGATGGATAGATAGATAGATAGATCAGGTAAATAGATTCATTTACATGTGCACATATGTATACTTGGCACCTACTTTATGGCAGCTGCTGTATGAAAAAGCTGGAAAGCACAGTACTTGATGCTGACTGCTCATTTACAGGAAATGGCAACATGCCAACATGAGTTGATCAAATACTGAGAAATGGAAGTGTTCTAGACTGAAACATCAACGTAATTCTTGGAAAAGCATTCTTGAGGCTATAACTGGCCTTGAAGTATGGCTGCTAGTGATAGGGGATTCAAAATAAAGTAGATATTAAAATGTTCAAAGCTGTCCATAGTCTGTTACTTGACTGAGCTCTTAAAGTATCCACACTCTTGTTAAGCCATCCTCACACATTTCACAGTAGTTTGCCTTCAATACAAAGAAGCTACCTGATCTTGAAGTATCCAGAACAAAAACAATGGTCTCAAGTAAATTCTGATTTTGTTAGAATAAACCTGTGGCTAGTTCAGTACATCACTGCTGGTGATGCATCACTGTGCAGGCATACAATTTTCTGATCTACAGTCTCTCTTTCTCATATTTATGATAGTCAAGGTTGCGTGTATGGGCATAAAACTGCTTTACTGAGAAAAACTTACGAACGTAGTTTCACTGACCTTATCGAAGAATCATAGAATCATAAAATAATCATAGAATAGTTAGGGTTGGAAAGGACCTTAAGACCATCTAGTTCCAACACCCCTGCCATAAGCAGGGACACCTCACACTAAACCATGCCACACAAGGCTTAGTCTGACCTGGCCTTGAACACTGCCAGGGCAACCCATTCCAGTGCCTCACCACCCTCACAGGAAAGAATTTCTTCCTTATACCCAATCTAAACCTCCCCTGTTGAAGTTTGAACCTGTTACCCCTTGTCCTGTCACTACAGTCCCTAATGAAGAGTCCCTCCTCAGCATCCCTATAGGCCCCCTTCAGATACTGGAAGGCTGCTATGAGGTTTTCACGCAGTCTTCTCTTCTCCCTGCTGAACAGCCCCAACTTTCTCAGCCTGTCTTCGTATGGGAGATGCTCCAGTCCCCTGATCATCCTTGTGGCCCTCCTCTGGACTTGTTCCAACAGCTCCATGTCCTTTTTATGTTGAGGACACCAGAACTGCACACAATGCTCCAAGTGAAGTCTCACAAGAGCAAAGTAGAGGGGCAGGATCAATGGTTGGCTTTTTGGGCTGCGAGCACACACTGTCAGCTCATGTTCATTTTCTCATTGACCACCACCCCCAAGTCTTTCTCCACAGGGCTGCTCTGAATCTCCTCTTTGCCCAACCTGTAGCTGTGCCTGGGATTGCTGCTCTCAGAGAATTTCTGCTTCATTTTTAGTCCTTAACAATGGTACATTGTTCTCTGCTTTTCACACATACAGCCAAACTGTTGCAGAAAATAGGTAATGTATTACACAAATTTTGACATTAAATATTTCTGGTTTAGAGATAACTAATAAAGTAAAAAATAAACTATTTACATGACTCATATAAGTCAATGTAAGCAGCCATGAGTTAGTTTCACATCAATTGATTAGAGTCAGTCTGTATTAGGTCATGCAGTTTTTTACCTTGATTAGCGATTGTTAGGTAGCTGAGAGAAAGGAGAATTTGCTGATTAGTTTTCAGTAACTTAACGTAACAAAAATTCAAGCATTGCAATTTTCCCTCTGAATTTTACTAGGAAATAAATATTATAAGAGCCTAGAGCAAATTTTCCTAAGACAGTAGAAATACAATCCCATCCTCTTCTATCACTTATGTGTAATACCATACCTCTGAGCCATGCAGTTTTCTACAAACAGTGCTACACAGAGCTTGTATGACTGCAAACATCTTGCTTTTAGAAAATATTACAGTACAAAATAATAAGGAAAATGCAGTAATCACATGAAAACAAATCCCTGAAGTATTTTAGTTTCATTAATATCAATTAGAATAAGCTCTGCTGAAGATTTAGACAGCACTACTCTGGGGTTTTTGCTGAAGAAGTATCTTTTACCTATTGGTTTGGGTTTTTTTCTATATTGAGAAAATCAGAAGACTTAATTCTATCTCCAGAAATCAACTGATAGATACAACTGATAGTGGTCTTGACTAGTAAATGATATTTTGTATAAGAATAGCAGAAGATCATATTTCATTAATAAAATAATCCTTGCATGACTGAAACACTTTAATGAACATCAGCATGTTCTCATGAAGACAAAAGGAGCTACAGATTAACTCTGTATGCATCTGTTTTGGAGTGAAATACCTCAAAAATAATACCATGAAGGGTATCGATGACTGGAAGTGGTCACAGCTTCTCTTGCTCCGTGATAGGGCTGGTAACACACAGGCCCGAGCTGTACAGTTAGAGTGGGGCACCTGAAGACAAACTATGCACATTCCACCATTGCATGTATTTTCAGTGCTTCTCTAGGACAGCTTGTGTAATCCTTTGGATTAACTAAAAATGATCAGTGTACCTCAATGTGCACTGCTGGTTTCCTTCCAGGAGGACAGGCACAGGCAATCATTGTATTCTGAATGAAACTTTTTCCCTCAGCTCCCACCACCAAGTGGACACTTGTGAATCTGAACTGCCTCCAGCAAGGGCTGTTAGCCTTCAAATAGTAAAATGTGCCTGCAGGAGGAAAGAGAATAAACTGTTTTCCCTATGCACAGCTCAGAAAGGAGCATGCTTAAATTGCTGCACTAGAAATGTAAGTCAAAAGCAACCAGCTTTCTGACTGTGATAGCTGAGCACTAAACCAGAGTGTCTGCAAAAGTGATGAGGTTTTCATCCGTGGCATTTTTTAATTATAAGAAGACATTTATGAAGATTGGTTATATATAATTAACCATTCTTCTCTCTCTGATTTCTGTTTGCCTTCTAAGATGCAGGGCAATTAGACTAGAATATCTTCCAGCATAACCCTCTTTCATGGTGCTCTGCATGTACCCAAAGAGTCTTGGGTCATGAGGGAAGCTAAGACAACCTCACCTGTATTTTTGGTAAACATCAAATAAACTGTAAGTAATAACATCTCACATGAACTCTCAGAACAATGAAAACCAGAATCTGTCTAATGATCTGGACTCTGAACCCTCTGGACCCTGTCCCAGAGCAAATTAAAACACTGTACAGCTGTACTAGAACCAATAAACCCCAACTCAGGTAGCTACCAAAATCAATAAAGAAAGGTCTGGCTCAAAGAAAATCAAGCTTAAGCTGCCTCCATCCACTGCAATAAAAAGTTTAACTATTTACCTGAAAGCAAAACCAGTCTCTATCAGAAAAGGATATGAGAATTGGAACAAAGATTCACAAAAACCCAGTTAGTTGACAGCAGCACTGACATCTTCTGCAAAACCTATGTAATGTATGGAATGATTTTTTTCTGCTTTGAATTTGTAATTTTGAGCTCTATATTTAATGTCCTTTCCTCAAATTCTGACACAAAGTCATAACAGTAGTAAAGTGATAGGCAGCATATAAACCTGTAAAAGAAAATAACCTTCTTGTCATCTCTGGGAGTTCATAACTGAATTCTATCAGTCCATTTAATGTTTCTCTTCCTGCCTAACAATTTATATGATGACTGCCTGCCATATAAAATTAATAGAAATAGAGAATTAGCAGTTTTTATCTACAAAAGGCTTGGTTTCCTTTACTGTATCTGTGCAAGCTATGTAGGTGTAGTTGTAGCATTTTCCTTGAAACTATATATCTCTGCTTACACAGCCACCCGTATAACAAATTTTTGGTATTCCAAGAATAATCAAAGTCACATGATTTACACAGGTTTTGGACAAGATACGTGCAGAAAAATGGCAAAGCCCTAATGTATTTTTTTTTTTGTTTGTTTTGTCTCACATTGTTGTATTTGGGGCCAACTCCAGGCTGCTCAACAATGTGGACAAATTGGGTTTTGCTTCCCTTGCATACATAAGACTGGGTCAAACCAAATCCAGGTTGTTGCTGACACAGAAGCCCTTTCTAAGCAGCTACAGAAAGCCTGAGAAAGCCAAAGTTGCTGATCCACCTGGATGCTGTCATCGAAGTTGCTGTCACCAGGATGGAGAGGAGAGGAGCAGCACCAGCCATTGCGGGGAAGGTCGCCCCATCTATCATCTGCTGGATGCTGTCCTCCTATCCACCCGCTTTCTTTGTCTAAAGAGCTGCCCTGGTGACCAAGGTGTCCAAAGCTATGCAGTGTAGCCATGGCTTGTTTACTTCAGTCAGCTTGTTCACTCCCTTTGGCAACTGCTTTCTTACCCTATGCCTGGAGTTGACCCCAGCCAAAGCAACCTGCATACTCCCCCTAGCGCTTTACCAGCAGTGATCACCTGCTTTGGCAGCAGTCCTGCTTTCCAAGTTACCTCTTTCTACTGTGATCTCTTTCAGAATAGGTAACTTTGATGTTTCCCACGTCTGAGGTATGCTTTCTAGCTTGCATTTAATTTTTTCCTATATAGAAACATGAAGATCATATTACAGGACTTAACTCTTTCTATTCTTGCTCTACAACCTCAAACCAGTCAGATGCCCATTTTATGAGGCTGCTTGAAGGTAGACTAAGTGTGGAGCTGTGCCCACGACCTGGATGAACACTGCACTCTCCTGAGTTTTGTAAGACCAGCTCTATTGTGCTGTATTGTATTACAAGCATTCATCAAAGTAGTCTTGATTCTGTTACGTCAAGGAAGATCAGGTATGGATGCTCTCTGTTTCAAATCAAACACAGCTGTGTATATATGCACAGGCAACAGGCTTTTGCAGCCAACATTTAAAAGCATCCCATGGGGTAATTGTCACAAAACAAGGAAAGCAAACCAAACAACCCTTTTCAACAACTTTAAGGCAAGAGCATGCTACTAGGCCATGGTTATTAGCTTTTGTCATTTTTACTGAGATTGATGTGCATTAAATATAGATTCATGCTTTCATATAGAATTTCTAAGTCATATTATTAGAATACTAATTTTAAGCATTTAATTGTAATATGAAGTACCGATGGGATTTTGGAAACTATAGCTTTAAATTTAGTTCTCTGCTTTTGACTGCCTGCCCTTTAAAGGCTATTTTAGAACTGATTTCTAAGAAATGGAATAGAGCACTAGGAGAAAAATAGTCAACATAAACTGTGATGGGATGACAATGGCTCTCAAATGAACAGGGGCAGATGTTCTTTCTAAATGCCAGCAAGTAGCAATAAGCTTAAGTTTCTTAGTGACAACTATCTGCTAAAATCTGAATGTAGTGACAACTGTGACCTCAGGGTTACATTACTCCCAAGAATATAGATAGAAGGGGGGATTAATGCTTATAGGTACTTGACTTTTCCATACTAATAACTTTATAGAAGGTGAATCAAAGGTGGGTTTATTAAGCTTTTCAAGGAGATTTAAAGTTCACATCTGCTTTTATAATGTAAGTTTCTATTCAAGGAACTTGTCATAAAGAAAAATAATGGGATATGGTTGACGTGACTATTGTGTCTGATCTTGTTTCACAAATAAAAAGAGTCAGTCTTCAAAATAAGGCTATTTTCAGCCTCACATTTCATAAACAAAACATGATCAAAACCGAAGAATATTTTTGCAGCAAAGGAAACTGGTCAATCAGCTCAGGGCCGAGTTGTCAAAAGATTTCTAAAATATTCAGGGCTACTCATATGCTTTAATATAAGTACACTTTAAATTGTTTCTCTGTACTGACACTTGAGTACATTTTAGAGGCTTGAATCTCAACTCCAGCTTGATCTTCACTACAGGAATACTGAAACACATCTCTGAAGAAGTTGTATGTCCTATTATACGCATTGAATTTCTGTAGAATGTATACAGACATACACCTATGTACATGTTTGCATAACTGGCCTCTGATTTTTATGCCTCAACTAGGCAGGCTATCCTAAAAATGAAAATTGGGACCGTAGCCAAAAGGTGGAGGAAATCTGTAATGATGCACAGTTTGTTTATTGGTTTTGAGGTGCTTAGTACATGCTCATTTTAAAACACAAATGCATTTTACTGACATTTTGATTACATGTTTGTTATGTATGTTACATAGTCACAAACTTTAATAGTAATGCATATTTTAAATCAATTTGTTGTATTGTTAAATGATTTCTCTTTCCTGGAAGAAAAATGTACTACTCTAAGTCAAATATTCTTATTATCAGAACCTCATAAAAAACAGGTATCTGACCATTGGAGTGAGCAGAAGGAAGGACATCTTTGTAATGCTTTTTCTCAGTAATATCTTCCAGATTAAGCTACTGAGGAGTAAACATGTAGGTCTAGACTAAAAAGGGTACTTTGGTTCTAAGCTCCTTTATAAATCTTTTCTATTTTTCCTATTGTTTGCTATGGAAAACTATGTAGGCAAAATACTTTGTTGGAGATAATAACATCTGATAAAGACAACTGTGGAACCTGGCCACAGACAGGAGAAGATTGCATTTAACTTCCTGCTCTTCCTTAAGTTCATAGGCTATCTTAGTTTTGACAAAAGTAGCTCTTTTCATGTCAAAAGATGGTTGGGAATAGATTCAATAAAACTAGAGTCAAGGAATGTGTGAGGCACATGCTTAAGAGATAAATATTTTTTTTTCCTCTAATTTTTTTCTCATACTTTTTCAAGAAATTAATGTATCTTATTATATAATTATTTGCACTGAATTCATAACAACTTTTCCACTGGAACTTTCTATTGCACAAAGATTTTACTAAGTCTACCTAACAAGTCAACACCTGTTTGTTCACGGCAATCTTAACAGGAAGCATGAGTGCTGTCCATGTGGGTGTTTTCCTTCCCTGATGAAAAAGTTGAAGCCTGTAGGCCTGGGAGAAAAGCTGTGATATAGTTGCATTCTGGTTTTTATCTCTAATGCTCAGGGGCAGTCTTATAAGAATCTATACTTTAAAATACATACACAACAGAAAAGAAAAGCCTGAACTGCAAAAGCATCTAAATATCTAAATAAAAATAATAGAGCTCCCATCCTGATCACAAATGTGAGCTTCACAGAATCACAGAATCCTCAGGTTGCTTTTCCTTAAAACTGATTTAGGTTTTGTACCTACTTTTCCTGCCCACTTGTCTGTAAAACTGTCTGCTATTCCTTGATCACTCTTCAGGCTATAATGTTGAAAAGATAGTATTTCCTAAGAAAACAGAGGCATGAGCTATGAGAACTAATGCAGCATTTCAGGTAGAGAGCTGAGATCAATGCAATATTAGCATTAACTGCATCAAGGCGAGGGTTGAACTCCTGATATCCTAGGAAAGAGTGATGTCTGGCAACGAGGCAGGATTCAAAACCAAAGCATCAGGGGCATTCAAAAATATTACTTGTATCTCACCATATGAAGGAATTTGCAATGGCAAGCACAGGCATTGCCAACACTGAGGAAATCTGTAGAGACTTCCACTTATTTTCACAATATTCCCAGAGTGCTTCCAAAGTCTGAAACATCTGGTACATTCTAGAAATGTTTAACAATGTCCACCGTCAGGTCCCTTACATAAGTAGAGACTAGTAGATTTGCATGGCAATCAAACTCCTCAACAAAATGGTGAGGTATGCATGTAAAAAAAAGCAAACCATAACTGAGTTACAACAGACATGGCAAATACACCAATCCAAATAAAAGTTTCTCTTATCTATAGAAACTAAACTGTGCTGTCCCATCATGTCTTCTTTTGGATATAATGGTCCAGGCCATTCATAAGTCCAATTAAAATCCAGATCTGTGCAAGTCCATCACTCTGTGATCAGCTGATGTGCAGCTGCTCAGATGCCTCAATGTAAGTAGCAAAAGAAAAGGTACAAAAGCCCTGTCAATCTGTGGGCTGCAAAGCAAGCAAAGAAAAAGCTTCAGCAGCACACTGGAGCAGCTCTGTCTGTCCCACTGCTCCCACAGGAGCACTGAACTTTCGAGCAAGCAGGCCATGATGCGAGGAAGCTGTACCTCTGCCAGCCCAGGCCGCCAGCTGTGTGTCCAGAGGGGCTCTTTACTGCAAAGGGGCTTTTCAGCATCAGCTGTCAAGATCCCCAGATCCCCTCCAGATGCCTTCAAGATCTCAATATCCCTAGAGAAAAGACATAAAATGTACCATAACCAGTGGTAGCTCACCTACTGGCAAATGAAACAAATGCTTAAGAAACCTCGGACAAACGGGTTTAATTCACGAGGTCCATGTGCCTGCGTGAAAATTTGCATGCTCTCACATCCATATGCTAGAGGAACTTTTCTATTTTGTGCAGTCCTGTAAAGCTTAGCTTTTCAGAAGCTGTCATTCCAGCACTGGTAAGAACTGCCTCCGTGGGGATGAAGGCGAGTGGTAGGGTTTGGGAACACGGCCTTTATAACCGGAGCCTGACAAGCGGCCAGGGTTCCTTTTCTGCTTTTTTTTTCTGGAATTAGTAACAATGTCTGCCACCTTTTGTCTTGTGAGCTACTGCGCTGCGCGGAGCGAGTAATAGAAACCTGTGAAGTGATAGAAATAGTCAGCGTAGGAGGTGCTTAGTCCGGACTCACTCTTGCTGCCGGCTACCTGTTGAGGTGGGTTTAAGCAGGCGCTTAACTATTTCTGTCTCTCCAAGAGAGTTCATTTAAGCCGAGCTGGACCTGCCTAGCGCCACTCCGGCCGTGCTGGAAGCCGCAACTTCTGAGCCTCCCTAGGCAAAAAGCATACGGAAGTTTTTTGAGGTGAGGACCGGGGCAAGGGCTGGTCGGCTCCGCTCTGCTCTCTGCCCGGGCTCCGGCTTTCGCACCGGCGGGCAGTCCAGCCGAGCAATTGCAAGATAAACCGAGGAGAAAGGGAGAAGGAGGGAGGAAAAAAAAGGCGAGGGAAAATCCCCCAGCCCTCCTTTCCCAAGAAGACTTCCCCGGGGCTCTCAGTCTCCTGGCGTAAGAGGCGGCCGCAGGCGACGAGGTTCGGCCGCTCTACGGGGCGGGAGCAGCGGGAGTTGCGCGGCCGCGGGCGGAGCGCCGCCCCTGGCGGAGGAAGCTCTCGGTGGGGCTGGGGGTTGCGCGACCGGCCGGGCGGTGCACAGAGCCCGCTGCCTGCCAGGGGCAACGGGGTTGCGGCGCTGCCTCTGCGCCCGGCGGCGCAGGCTGCGCCCCTGTGAGTCGCGGGGCACCCTGCCCGGCGGCACCTGCCGCCTGCCCTTCCTCCCCATTCCCTGCCTTTCTCTCTCCTTCTTTTCCTCCCCGGCACCTCCCGGCTCTGGTAGGGGGCCGCCGCCCCTGGCTGGCCGCGGGCGGGGTGCCGGGGAGCGGCGGCCCCGTTTTTCCCCCGCGGAAACTTTGGCAGGCGCGGAAGGAGGAGGATGGAACTGGGGGAGGCCGAGGCGGTTCCACTCAACTGGTCCCGAAATGGGGCAGAGCCGCCCCGCGGGGAGTCAAACCTCTCCGGGCTGCCAGTGACAGACGGGAAGCCCCTTTTCGGCATCGGCATTGAGAACTTCATCACCTTGATCGTCTTTGTGTTGATCTTCGCCATGGGGGTGCTGGGCAACTCACTGGTGATCACGGTGTTGGCAAGGAGCAAGCCAGGCAAGCGCCGCAGCACTACCAACATCTTCATCCTCAACCTGAGCATCGCTGATCTGGCCTACCTGCTCTTCTGCATCCCCTTCCAGTCAACAGTCTACGTGCTTCCTTCCTGGGTGCTGGGTGCCTTTGTCTGCAAGTTCATCCACTACTTCTTCACCGTCTCCATGCTGGTGAGCATCTTCACGCTCTCAGCCATGTCGGTGGACCGCTATGTGGCCATTGTGCACTCCCGACGCTCCTCAGCCTTGCGTGTTTCCCGCAATGCACTGCTGGGTGTGGGGCTCATCTGGGTGCTCTCCTTTGCCATGGCCTCACCTGTGGCTCACCACCAGCACCTATTCCACCGCGAGGCCTCCAACCAGACCTTTTGCTGGGAGCAGTGGCCCAACCCACGCTACAAGAAAGTCTACGTGGTCTGCATGTTTGTCTTCGGATATCTGCTCCCGCTGCTGCTCATCTCCTTCTGTTATGCCAAGGTGGGACAAAGCAGGTAGAGGTGAAGGGTATGTAAAAGGAAGGGGGGGGGCACTCATGAAGGTGGAGGGTGTCCATGAGTTGTGGGGTCATCTCCAGTCACATGCAGGGACATGGCACTATTGGGAGGTGGCAGGGCAGAGGTGAGTCTGTGGTGCAAAGGGAGAGGGTAGGTTTTACAGCTGAGGGATGACTGGAGCAGGGGGACAGGTGTATGGTACAGACATCTCAGGACAGGGACTGCACATGGCTGGGGGGGGGGAGTTGTTCTGGCAATTACTGGGGTCCCTCTGACAGACATTCTTGTTGCAAAGTGCTGAGAAGCTGCAGTGCTGTTCTGCTTTCTTTGTCAACACAGCTCTCCTATTTTCTTGCAGTGCCATATGAATTTAGCTCAGATAAAGTACAAGAGAGCAACAAGTAGTTCAGGCTTCAGATGAAGCACTGCAGCTCCTTAAAATGCAGTGCACTTAAAAATGACACAAATCCAACAGTTGGGTCTGATCCAGTGAACATGTTCAGAGCAAAAGATGAATCCCACTGTTTGGTCCCTGTGAGTCCTCTTGATGTGCACGTGAGATTTACCTCTGACTTCAACAAGGGCGAGGTGGTGCTCTGGAGCAGTGCATGGGGACACAGGCATAAAAAAGCAGTAGGTAAGGTTCCTGAATAAGGGTATTTAAGGACTTTCCTGCTCAGACAAACTGTCATAGTTTTCTGTGAATATTAATTGCAGCCTTCAGCGTATGGTCTACTGCTTTCTGCTGCACAGGAGCTGGAGCTCCAGCTGCTCTCTGCTGGGTTAAGCAAACATCCTCCTCTTGCTGTGCCAGCAGCCTTCAGGAGCAGGATTCCTCTTGAGGCAGTAAGTTACATTTGAGAGGACAGGTCTGTTCTTGCAATTAAAGACTGGTGAAGTGTTGAAAAGTCAGTTCTTTATTTGACAAGTTAAATAGATGTAATTTAAACAAATAGGTTGATGTTCAGTTTGATATGCATTTCATGTAAATATTTAATATTCATATTTATATTTCTATCTACATCAGCTTAATTGTGATGTGCAAATTAAGGCTAGAGTGGCATCCAACCCTGCTAAAACCAAGCTATGCAGAACCCAAAGAACAACATTTCTTAATTACTGTTTGTAATGAAAAAGTCTGACTTGGTAAATGGAGAAGAAATACAGGCTTTCATACATAAACTTGAGTTCTGTTTTCCCTGCGTGAATACTGATGCTTCATCTACAGTGCTGAATATTACTGAGCTGTGAGAGGGATGAAACTTGCTGTAGCCACAGATTATCAGTTTTAAGAAAAGATTACCTATTTCAGGGAAAATGCTGTGGAATGTGACAGATTCTGTGATTCTGTGTGAAAATTGAGCTTTTCAGCTATTAAGAATGATTATCTTTTTTTAAAGCCAAAGCATCTTCAGTTTCAACATAAAGTGCCAGCCTTCAAAGTCTAATTATATTACAGGAGGTTGAAAACTAGCCTTTCAAAATTACAACAGTCCTGAATAGTATAGGGGGGAAAAACTGAAATAGACTTAAAGAAGGTAGAAGAATAGTACACATAACACACCATCTTGTTGCAAAGCACCAATACAGAAGCAGATCACTTAATATGAGTATGAATAAAAAACAAAACAAAACAAAAACCCCACATCAACAAAACAGGTCTGTGGGATATGTGCCCAGAACAAGTTCATAAAATCAACACTGCTAAAAGTTACAATTAAAATCTTGTGTTTAAGTTATTGCCAGGCTAGGATCTTGCCCTTGCTTGGTGATGTGTTCTGAGCCTGTGTCAGGCTGGAGGATCAACCTGAAGGGGATGAATTTTAGGAGATATGTAGAAGATATCTGGTATTCCCATCAGTGTCAATGAAGCTGAAAAATGCCATGACTTGTGCATGGATGTTGGAGGTATTGTACCCTGCGACATAAATGCTCATTCCTGTCCTCACTAGGAGCCGCTGGCAAATCTCCAGCTACAGTGTTTTGGCACATGGGGCAAGGTCAGGGGAAATTAAGGATGGTTAATTGAAAATCAGAGCTGAAGTTTTCGATTTGTTGAAGCCATTACTACACTCACAGGTCTCAAGCAGAGTGGTCACTGCAGCCTCTTGCTGATGTCACTGAAGCACTGTGAAGTACAAGTATTTGGGCTTCTGAATGCATGCAGTGTTCCTGCTGTGTAATAGCCTTAGAAGTATTATAGAAATAGATGTAGAAATAAATGCATTAGTTTCTTATGGACTTCACTGGTTTTCATGAACTGTGGATTAGCTAAATAATGCAATATTCTGATACACTAGATTAAGACAAAGGAGACTCATTTCTCTATTTGAATATATTGCCTTTTTTCAGACTCCTTTAAGGCAGTTCTGTTTCCTTTATAAGGAAATTGCAATTGAACTTTCTGTTTTGAAAGTCTCATTTTTTACGCACTCTAATGTGGAGCTGAGTTCTTTTTCTCAATCTCTATTAAATTATGTTAAGAGAGATTTGTGTTTTCCCCAGTGGATAGCAATGCTGTTAGAGCCTACAGAAGTGCTGACATAGTGCTAGATATTTGGAAACAGTGTTCCCCCATAAAATCAGAAATGGAAATCTCACATGACATGCTCTTAAAGCAGAGATTTATGAGATCGTGCTCTGTGTCCTATGTATACAGCTATCCATTTCCTGTCTCCCACAAATAACTTTTGTTGGGTTTCAACCAAATTTGGCAGAGGAGAGAAAAATATCAGAAAGAATGATGTTTCCTTAGTTTTATGAAAATGGGAGTCAATGAAGAAGGTGGAGAGTCTGCATCATCCTCTTTAAGGAGAGTCAGTTTGCACTCAGCTGTTAAACATCAGACAACCCATAGGAGGAAGAGGTCTGATGTAGCATATACTCATGGAAGATGCACACCTTCTTGGGAACACACAGTCAAGAGATCACAAATCCATAGCAGACCAGCTTTTGTTGGCTCACAGAACTACTCTTGAAAGGAACCTACTATTCCACCCAGAGGAGCAGTGATTATGTAGTTATTAGCTGACTTACAGTGTTGTATTTTCTTAATACTGATTTTTTGCATGTGTTTTATAACATTGCTACCTTTGCTCACTGATGTGGTCTCAAAGGGCAAAGTGATAAATACTTCCCAGTGAGCTTCTAACAATTGGCATCTGCCAGGGTAGTACAATGTCACAACTGATTTTAGGTGCTTGTGCTTTTGAATACCCAGTTATGAGGATTTATAGGCTTGGTTAAAAGTAAGTTGTAAAAAGTAGGAGCCTCAGCATAAAATACAAGCTTACATGGTTTTTGGCTTAAGATATTGTATTTTAAATTTTGCTGAGCAATGAGAAAACTTTACTAAACTACACTGAAAAGAAAAAAAATTAATGGTATGACACATTAGCAGTACTATTAAATGAAAGAGGGTGAAGGATCTGTTGTGACAATAGAAGTAGCAGTATTGCTTTCAAGAATGGATTGCAGGCAATGGCACTTGAATTTAAATCAGGTTCATACTTTAAAATATGGTTCAGAATGTAATGCTGACATTATGGCTCTGTTAAAAAAGCAGTTCATTCTTATTACATAATGACCTTGGGCAGGCTTTCCTGCTGCATGATTTTCAATGGCTGATAATGAAGGTATAGTCATTGGAACTATATCCAGGCAGACAGGAAATACGTTTTGCAACAGTGTAGACTTCAGACTTCTACTGTATTTGGCAGATTTACATGAACAGCCACTGATAACAATCTATTTTTTTTTTTCTCTCTCCTATATTGGAAAATTCCTTTTCTCAACTTGATTTGTTCATAGTTGTGTATTACAGTCTGGACCAGACTGAAATGTCATACACTTCTGTGATCCTGAAAATCTTACACCCTCTTTCACATCAGGATAACTTTCTTCCCACAGCACCCCACTCCCATGTCCAGAAAACAGGAAAGCTATTCCTTCCACAAGAGCCAGAGAAGATCTGTGATCGACAGGTACATGAAAGCTGGAGTTAGCAAAGTTTCATGTAAAGGGTGAATTCTTCCACAGAGCTGAGTTTTGGAAAATATAACAGGTTGTTGAGAACAGGTTGTGACCTGTTGCTTAGCAAGGTGTGTATTTCATTACATGAATTAAAAATGCACATGCAAATGTAGTAGTGGATGTCTTGAAATACTTTCTTTAGAGAAACAACCTGAGGCAAATTAAGAGGCACTTGCAGAACACTTGCTCATTCAGGTGAAGTGGCAGTGACTGTTAGAAATACAACTGATTATTCATTGGCCCAGAAAAGAGGTAATTTGAAAAGGACAGTAAGGTGTCTTTGATTTCCCTTGTAGTGTTTGTGCATAAACATGGCTCTTAACATCCCTCCACAGGGTTCTGTGTAGGTCTCTAAGTGCTGTTTGACTGTTGTTAATAGGTAATTAAATTCTGCCTATTTCTCTTGCTGCTGGTTTGCATACCATCTGGTACACTATCATGTAGAGCCAGCATGTTTTCACTGGAGAGAAATATGTATAAAATCTGAAAGAGGGGAAGTTGAGAAGGATTCATTGGAATGTTATCCTCTAAACCTTCAGTAGGCACCCCCCTCCCTAATTTAACACTTTCATCTACTGCATCTTTCTTTGGACTGCAGAGAGATGCAATGCAAAGACGTGTGCTAAAAATTTCAGAACAAAAGATAATAATAGTTGTGATTTTGAGAGCAGATTTTGCAGTTCTAATTTCTGGGAAGCATTTATCTGACTTTAGTTTTCATCTGTGAGGGAAAATCACTGTACAGTGCAGTACATTCTGTGCATGGCAGGAGATTGGATTCACAGAGGCCCAGTAGAAGCAGCACATCATTGTAAGTTATGTCAAGTAGCAGTGAACTTCATTGTATTTCTCCCATGCTCTTTTTTGTTTTACATATTTGACCCATGAACTAAGCAGTACACAGTGGCAGCAGGTGAGAAAAGAGCGTGTGAGCTAGCGGGTCATCTCCCTGGTCTTCTGCTGGACCTCAGGGGCTCTTATGTCCTTCCTTTCTCATCTGCTCTTAGAGAAGAAAGGCTGAAGCCAAAACAGGCTTTTCTCAGAGAAAACCCATTTATTTTTCTCCTGCCTTTCCTGAACTCAGGTCAGTCTTGGTAGCAGCCTGGCCAGTGTTTCAGAATAGGGAGTACATGCAGGGCTAAGTCATTCACACACAAACATATTAGAGCACAGGTAAGCACAAATGAGCTGCACTCCCAATGTTAAGTGGTTACAAGTAATTTTTATTTTTATTATTGTTCCTGGTTTCTGTTGGTTTATTGTTCACTGGTAACTAAGAGATGATACTTGAAAAGTGGAATCCACTGATTATGGTTATTCACAAATAACTATCATTTCTTTTGATTCATTATGTAAGCGCCTAAGATTCAAATCCAGAGTGGAATCAAGTCTGTAGGTCATCTTGTCTGGTGTCTATCCTGGTAGTGATTAGCTGTGCATTCTAAAGAAAACAGGGAAAATATTCCCAGATAATGTAAGAAAACTTGAATTTATACACTTTTCCCCACCTCAAGAAGTCTCTTTATAAGTCCTAAAGAATAGTGTTACATTCCTTAAAAAAATCCTTTTAATGTTGGATGATCTTACCTATTAGATAGTTCTCAATTCATCTTAAAGCTATGTAAGTTGCATCCTAACATCATCATCATCATCTAATTGAGCTCTACACCTCAGCACTCTTTCTATTCCTCTGATTTTAATTAAAATCTCGAGTTTAATTTGGCATCTCTCTTTTCCATTTAATTCTGTATGGTTTACAACTTGCTAAACACATTCAGCTGAAGAGATATTCCCTGCCCCCAGTGCCTCCAAACCATGCCATATGAATATATTAGATTTGGTTAATAATGATTGCAGGTAAATTAGGGTGTGCACCTCTATGTGACCACTATCCAAAATCTTACGTATAAATCATTATATTAAAATTTGGACCCTACTCTTGGATGATGAACCTTTTGGAAACATATTTAAAATAATTACTTGTGAAAGGTGCATGACAAGTATCACCAAATTCTTGATAAAGGTTATGCCTCATTTGAGATACATTTTAGTATAGATAATTTCTGAAAGCCCAAGTTTCTTTCAAAGATCAAATAGCACCAGCGTCCTGATTATATTAACCACACATCCATCTGAAGAAAGCAAATTATGTAGGTGACTCAGAAAAGCTCTGACTAAAAACATACACTTTTTATGTTACATGCAGTAAAGGTCATTCTAAATTAACAAGCATTGACATTTTCATGGAAGAATGATTGTTAATTCTAGGTGTAGGATAGGTTTCCGTTTGTTGCCTTGCTCTTTTGTAATATATATTTTTTATGTAATATATCTGAATTTTTATAGAAGAATTCGGTTGTTGCCTGCTTCATATTTGCTGATTCCCACAGATGGAGATACTTAATTCCTTTGGATTTTGTATTGTGCACTTTTGAAATGTGTAAATTGAATCAGAGAGGTTTGTAAGCAACTCATCGGTACTGCAGAGCCTACCATAAAAGACATGGGTTTGAATTTAGAAAGCACTGTAATACAAGATACAAATTAATCTTTTCAGGTTCTTAATCATCTGCATAAGAAGTTGAGAAACATGTCAAAGAAGTCAGAAGCATCCAAGAAAAAGGTAGATTGCTTTCATTACCATTATGTATTTGTTTATAGTTTGGTTTATGGCTAAGCTAATTTAGTATCATATTGCTTGTTGCAAAGATGTAATGGAGAGAAGGAAATGAAGTATTTAATGATGTATTCAGTGTCTCTCTGTACCGGCAGGATTGGAATACTTTCTGATCTGAGTTTTCCATCTCAGTACATTTACCCATTACCTAAGATCCCCATATTCTGAACTTCAGGGCATCTGAAATTCACACATGGATAGACAACCTGTCTCTAATATTAAATTAGGGGGGTTTCTTCCCTCACAGGCATTTTCCTCTAACTTTAATAAAAATTATTTTTTAAACTAGTTGAATCATATATGAATCATAGAAATGTTAGGGTTGGAAAGGACCTCAAGATCATCTGCTTCCAACACCCCTGCTGTAAGCAGGGACACCTCACACTAAACCATGCCACACAAGGTTCTGTCCAACCTGGCCTTGAATACTGCCAGGGATGGAGCATTCACAACCTCCCTGGCCAACCCATTCCAGTGCCTCACCACTTTCACAGGTAAGAATTTCTTCCTTATACCCAATCTAAACCTCCCCTGTTGAAATTTGAACCTGTTACCCCTTGTCCTGTCACTACAGTCCCTAATGAAGAGTCCTTCCCCAACATCCCTAGAGGCCCCCTTCAGATACTGGAAGGCTGCTATGAGGTCTCCATGCAGCCTTCTCTTCTCCAGACTGAACAGCCCCAACTTTCTCAGCCTGTCTTTGTATGGGAGATGCTCCAGTCTCCTGATCATCCTCATGGCCCTCTTCTGGACTTGTTCCAACAGTTCCATGTCCTTTTTATGTTGAGGACCCCAGAACTGCACATAATACTGCAGGGGAGGTCTCACAAGAGCAGAGTAGAAGGGCAGGATCAATGGTTGGCTTTTTGGGTTGTGAGCACACACTGCAGTCGGCTCATGTTCATTTTGTTATCGACCACCACCCCCAAGTCCTTCTCTGCAGGGCTACTCTCAATCTCCTCTTTGCCCAACCTGTAGCTGTGCCTGGGATTGCTCCCACCCAGGTGTAGAACCTTGCAGTTGGCATGGTTAAACTTCATGAGGTTGGCATCAGCTCAACTCACAAGCGTGTCAAGGTCCCTCTGGATGGCATTCCTTCCCTTCAGCGTATCCACCAAACCACACAGCTTGGTGTCATCGGCAAACTTGCTGAGGGCGCACTCAATCCCACTGTCCATGTCAGCAACAAAGATGTTGAACAAGACTGGTCCCAATACCAATCCCTAGGGGACACCACTCGTCGCTGACCTCCAGCCGGACACTGAGCCATTGACAACAACTCTTTGCGTGCGGCCATCCAACCAGTTCTTTATCCATCTATCCAATTTAGAGACAAGGATGTCGTGTGGGACAGTGTCGAACGCTCTGCACAAGTCCAGGTAGATGACGTCAACTGCTCTACCCCTGTCCATCAGTTCCATAGCCCCATCGTAGAAGGCCACCAAATTGGTCAGGCAGGATTTCCCCTTAGTGAAGCCATGCTGGCTGTCACCAAGCACCTTGTTGTTTTTCATGTGCCTTAGCATGCCTTCCAGTAGAATCTGCTCCAAGATGTTGCCAGGCACAGAGGTGAGACTGACTGGTCTGTAGTTCCCTGGGTCATCCATTTTCCCCTTCTTGAAAATGGGGGTTATATTTCCCTTTTCTCATCTGTTGGGAACTTCCCCTGACTGACATGATTTTACAGATATGATGGACAGTGGATTAGCAACTTCATTCATCAACTCCTTCAGGATCCATGGATGGATTTTCCCAGGTCCCATGGACTTGTGTACATTCAGGTTCTTAAGATGGTCTCAGACCAGATCCTCTCCTACAGTGGGCCCAAGGTCTTCATTCTCACAGTCCCTGCTTCTGCCTTCCAAGACTTGGGTGGTGCGGTCAGAGCCTTTGTCATTGAAGGCCGAGGAAAAGGAGCCATTCAGAACCTCAGCCTTCTCCAAATCCTGCATAGCCAGTTCATCCGATAGCTTCTGGAGGGGGCCTACATTGTCCCTGGTCTGTCTTTTATTTGCAATGTACCTATAGAATCCTTTCTTGTTATCCTTAACATCCCTAGCTAAGTTTAAAACTAACTGGGCCTTAGCTTTCCTCACCTGGTCCCTAGCTTCCCAGACAACACCCCTGTATTCGTCCCAGGCTGCTTGTTCTTGCTTCCACCTTTTATAAGCTTTCCCTTGANCAGGCTGCTTGTTCTTGCTTCCACCTTTTATAAGCCTCTTTTTCCCTTGAATTTTCCTCAGCAACTCCTTATCCATCCAAGGAGGTCTCCTGGCCCCCCTGCTGCACTTCCTTCTAGTTGGGATGTAACACTCCTGAGCTTGTAGCAGGTGATCCTTGAATATCATCCAGCAGTCTTGGGCCCCCTGCCCTCTAGGGCTATATCCCATGGAACCTTACTAAGCAGGTTCCTGAAGAGGCCAAAATCTGCTCTCTTGAAGTCCAGGGCAGTGATTTTGCTGCACGCTCTTCTCACTATCCTGAGCATCTTGAATTCTACCACCTTATGACCACTGCATCCAAAGCTGCCCTGGAGCAACACACTTCCAGTGAGCCCTTCCCTGTTGGTGAGTATGAGGTGCAGCATGGCAACTCTCCTTGTTGGCCCCTCTATTTCATTCTGAAGGAAGTTGTCTTCCACATGATCAAGGAACCTCCTGGATTGTTCAGTCCCTCCAACAGATACAAAGAATTTACTAAATTCTTATGAAGTATTACTAAATTATATGTTGAGACTTTAAAATAAGGTTTATTGTTCTTTGTGATAGAAGTCTAATAAGGGAGTTTCAACGATTCTTCAATTCTGTTGATTTTCCACAAAACTTTTTTTTCTGCTCTGTTCAAGACATGTTATATTCTGTTATAAGTAGAATCGGGGAAGGTCTTTAAAGCAGAACATAAGCTTTGTGATTTAGAACAATATTGATGTGTTTATATATTTAATTTGTCAGTTAATATAACACAGTTCTGATTTTTGCTCAGATTTGACCAAAGTTTTGATTTGAATAACTGCTCAGTTTATGAATGCGGAGCCAGAAAAAACCTTAGGCTATAGCTTTTCATTTGATCTGATCACTATTACCGTATGGGCATGCAGACTGTCTCCAATGTAAATGAGATATACATGGGCTCAACAGGGAAGAAGTAATCTATTATTTTTGCATTTTAACACCTAGAATTAAAACAACTGTGGTCCTGATTCTGTAAAATACTTGACAAATATACTTTAACACTTCATGTCATCAAGGCCAAAAGGTCATTTTTAAAGGCGTTCTGCACATTGCCATCTCTACTCTCATCTAAATTATTCTCAAACTGGAAATAAACTCTGTATTTACTCTAAACACTAATTCTTAAAAATTGAAAGTAAAAATCAGATCTGGCTAGGAGCTTGTTTCGTAGCTTCAGGGGAAGGCATCATGTATATGCCCAAGACTGCTTGGATGTATCAATGTTCAGAAACCAAAGGCAAAAAAAAAAAAATATAAGTAAATTTTCATAGAATCATAGAATAGTTAGGGTTGGAAAGGACCCCAAGATCATCCAGTTCCAACCCCCCTGCCATAAGCAGGGACACCTCACACTAAACCATGTCACCCAAGGCTCTGCCCAACCTGGCCTTGAACACTGCCAGCGATGGAGCACTCACAACTTCTTTGGTCAACCCATTCCAGTGCCTCACCACCCTCACAGGAAAGAATTTCTTCCTTACACCCAATCTAAACTTCCCCTGATGATGTTTGAAATTGTTACCCCTTGCCCTGTCACTACAGTCCCTAATGAAGAGTCCCTCCCCAGCATCCCTAGAGGCCCCCTTCAGATACTGGAAGGCTGCTATGAAGTCTCCACGCAGCCTTCTCTTCCCCAGGTTGAACAGCCCTTCCCAGCCTNAGAGGCCCCCTTCAGATACTGGAAGGCTGCTATGAAGTCTCCACGCAGCCTTCTCTTCCCCAGGTTGAACAGCCCCAACTTTCCCAGCCTGTCTTCATATGGGAGATGCTCCAGTCCCCTGATCATCCTTGTGGCCCTCCTCTGGACTTGTTCCAACAGTTCCATGTCCTTTTTATGTTGAGGACCCCAGAACTGCACACAATGCTCCAGGTAAAGTCTCACAAGAGCAGAGTAGAAGGGCAGGATCACCTCCTTCGACCTACAGCCTAGATCATGCTTTTTTAAGGCAACTGTTTTCATTAGTGTGCTCTCCCTGGTTACTGTATCTTTCTTCTTTTTCTTCTACAGTTTTGTTAGAAATGCATTTCAGGCTTAATTCTACATTTATAGTGTTATTCAAAACTTTATGGAAATTTCAGTAGTAGAATCTTAAAAGTAATGTTTTATATGCATGAAAAAAAGTTAGTGAAGAATATGAATGTGCCTAAATGCTATTTGTCATGCTTTTTGGTCACAAAGCATCAATATTTAACATCATGTATTTCAGGTGGGCTTTCATGTGCTAATGAGAAACCCTAAGGAAGCTCCCATTAGGTAAACAAGAGCTGTCCTTTAGTGTTACTTTGGTTGCAAGCCATAGTGATGATTTTGGAAAGGTAATCTCTGAAGTTAGGATTAGGGATATAACAGATGTTTTGAGGTTCCCTAATATAAAATTGCTTATTCTGCAGATATGAAAAAAAAAATAGTTACAAGAGGCACATGGTCAAGCTCTGTTTTGAGGTACATCTGTGTTGTCTTTTGAAAGTCGTATTTCTTGGCATATTTTGAATTTTGAACACACTGAAGTAATATGCCTCTTTTGAAGTAATTGTGGAAATGGTATCCAGGCAATATGTTTTCAGTTGGAATATTAACACATTTAAAGGATCAGAGAAGGAATTGCTCTTAATTTGTACTTCCTTGTTAGCACATATTTGCCTGATGGGACCTGAAAGAGGTAATATGTGTGGCTGTTTGATAGCTGCAACTGATTTAAACTCCACAGGGCTAAGCAGGTGAATGGCTAAGCAGGAAACAGATGAATCCTTGATACTAAACAAATTATATTTTAATACAGATACAATGTCCTTTGTTTCTGTTGTGAGATTTTACTAGCCAACAAAGTAAGTTACTTTGACCTTGTCGTGGTTTAAACCCAGCCACGCAGCTTGTTCACTCACTCAACCCCCCTTTCTTGCCCTCCCCTGCTTCCAGAGGGATGGGGAGGAGAATCAAAAGAATGCAACTCTAACAGGTTGAGATAAGAACAGTCTAGTAACTAAGGTATAACACAAATCACTGCTGCTACCACCAATAATAATGATAAAGGAAATAACAAGGGAAGAGAATACAGCATCTCACCAACCACCGACAGATAACTCACGACACCCCACCAACCACCAACCGAATCCCTCCTCCAACACCCCAGAGAGCACTGGCCCTTCCAGATCCCTCCCAGTTACTTCCCAGGCATGACGTGCTATGGTATGGAATACCTCTTTGGCTAGCTTGGGTCAGGTGTCCTGTCTCTGCTTCCTCCCGGCCTCCCCTCCTCTCTGTCAGAGCATGAGGCTCACAAAGTCCTTGGTCAGAACAAAACATTTGAGCAGTAACTAAAAACAACCCTGTTATCAGTTTTCTTCCCAAGTTGATTCAAAATACAGCACTGCACCAGCTACGAAGAAGGCAAAAATTGACTGCTATTGCTGAACCCAGGACAGACCTGTTGCCAGTTAAATCAACCTTTATATTTTTTCTGTAAGCTTCTGTAAATTCAGCCATGTTCTGATTAGATAGGTCAGTCTGAATTATTATATATAATCAATTCAGGAAGTAAAGACCAAGTTCGGTAAGCTAACAAAAAGACTAGATAGTCCGTGTGCTTCAGTACTTTACACTCTGGACCCTGGTTTACTTTTGCCTGTGGAGAAGACCCTAGGTTATCTGAAAAACTATTTTGTAACTTGTTAATATAGCAATGATAATGGTCCATAACATAATGTGCTTTTGGAATTAATAGTATGCTTTTACTGGGAGAGTGATTTAGTTGAAAGAGATACTTGTTAGAGGAGTAGATATTAATTATTTGAACAACTGCAAAGCAGTAATTACTGTTTCTGAAATAAGTGAAAGCTAAAGAAAGCAATTGACAGTCAAACTCCACTGTGTCCTGGCAGCATACCTTCAGCACCTGAAAGATCTGTACTGGCTGATGGTGTAGTTGTCTGGATGGATCTAATGAACTTGACAGGACTCTCATAAACAGTGAGAGTGGAATCAGGAGGCAGCACTCAGGATATTTTGTATTCCCTTTTTCAGGTTTTGGTGCTTGGTGGTGAGCTTTGATTTCCAGATCAGTTTTGACAATTGATGATCACCAATGTGTGAAATTTCAAGCTCCTTACTTTTATTTCTTTTTTTTTTTTCTAGTTGCATCCCAAAATATTATTGCATGATTCCCCCTGTGAAAATTTTATGTTTAAAGGAGAGATTTTCAAAAAGTGCCTTCTCTTTTTGCAGACACTTAAGCAAAGTGTTTGTCTGACTGCTCTAAGCTCTTCCACTATCGCCCTCATGTATAATAGATCTCTCTTGAAATTATGGTTAGAAATTCTTGTACACTATACTTAAATATAGATAATTAGATCTGGATGAGATTTCCCAAAGACCCATGTTATAATTATTTTACATCAAGCTTATGCTTTCGTCTAGGCAATCAGGAACATAATTCTTTTACTTTCAAGCAAAGCTATATATGCCTTTTACTATGGCATTTTCAGGGCTAAAGTTCTTCTTGCAGTAGTCACTATCCAGACTAAAGCCCATATAGACAATGGAGTAAAATCAGTAATAAATAGTCCACAGTGTATTCTTTCTCAGCATCTCCCCATGCCCCTCAGTAATGTTTTGAAGCAGGTTTAAAGCGGATTCTTCAAGTGCTCATCAGACATCTGTGTTTTCCTTTCCCTGTCTCAGACAGCACAGACTGTGTTGGTGGTGGTAGTGGTTTTTGGCATCTCCTGGCTGCCGCATCACGTGATTCATCTCTGGGCTGAATTTGGAGTTTTCCCACTGACTCAAGCCTCCTTTCTCTTCAGAGTAACAGCACACTGCCTGGCTTACAGCAATTCTTCTGTGAACCCGATTATATACGCATTTCTCTCTGAAAATTTTAGGAAGGCCTACAAGCAAGTCTTCAAATGCCAGATAGGTAATGAGTCACCTCTGAATGATGCCAAGGAAAATAGAAGTCGAATAGATACACCACCGTCTACCAACTGTACACATGTGTGAACTTTGAAGTCATAAAATGTTGGCTCCTCATTTGTGTGAAGCAAACACCTAGAAAACAAAGCACAATGAGCTTTATCCTGGGTTTATCTTGATGAAGCTAATTGGTATTTAAAGGACTGAAGTTGCATTTGTAGCAAAAGTTTGTGAAACTGGTATGAAAGAAAGATCCTTTGCATTTTAGCTTTGTCAAATGAAACTCCTGGACGTTTAAAAGATACTTGAGAAAAAATGTTGGAGATATGTCTGTATCTAAGCACATGGTGTGTAAACATTCTAATATACAAGAAGGAAATGTTGACATGGACAAGTAATTTTCTGACATCTTAATCCAACAAAGTGAACAGGTGGCTAAACTTTCTGTCTTACAGATACTAAATACTTTAGCACTATGATTTCAGAGAGGAAAACTCTGTTCTCTCTTCAGATTGTTTTGACAATGCCTCTTCACTTTTTAATGTAAAAATGGGCTCTGATTCAGAGTTGAAATAACCTGTGTACAACTTGAGGCAATTATCTTAGAGAGGAAACACCAATTACACCTGTTTAGCTGTCTTTTTAGTGTAATATACTGAGTAGTGATGGAGTTCTTTCCACTTCATATAGCTGCCTTTTGTGTATGCTGTGTAAGGTTTTGCTTATGGCCTGAATGTAGTTGTACCAAAATGAGGATATATGTCTATCTGAGGGAAGGTTTTCTTTGTGTGTTGCATGTGTGTATGTTTTGTCAACTTTATAGACTTTGAGGTGGAGGTATGGTTTTAAATGTGCAATATATACATATGTTTTAAAATATTATGATGTATAAAGTGACTCTGGGTAATGCTTAAGTGTTCAAAAATAGTATTACCTTAAAAGTTGTAGCAGGGCCTTGATATTGTCTAGCTCTAAATTGGAAAAATTCAAAAGGACGCATTTAAATCAATACAGAATACATAAGATAAATGGCCCAATTCTTCAAATTCTTAAATAAGATTAGTAGTATCAGCAATTTTATAAAAGTACTTAGTATGTCTTTATGTGGTAAGCCACTAAAGAAATATTGGAAAGGCACTCAGTCCTTTCAGAACCTTACTGTTAGCTGTAATGAGATATGCTTTTACCTTTTTAAGTTGAGTAAATTAAGTTGAAGAAACCTCTAAATGTCCTCTCAAGGCAGGCATATCTTCTGAGTAGGATTGCTTCCTTGTTTAGGCAAGTTTTGAAAATTTCTAAGAATGGAGATCCAACAGTGTTTTGGGGAACTTGTGCCAGTGCCTAATCATTCCCACTAAACATTTTTTCTTATCCCCAGCTGGATTTCCCTTGATTGTGACTTGTTGCCTTCTGTCCTTCCACTGTGTACTTAAGTCTTCTCTCTAACAAACAGGTAATTTAAGATGGCAGTTAAATTTCACCCAGCATTCTCTTCTTAAACAATGTGTCACTCTCTGTCTCTCCTCATCTGGTGTGATCCAGCTCCCTAGCCAAGTTAGTGGCCTTCCACTGCCCTTTCTTCAGCGTACCAATCCTCTTGTGAGCTGGGGAGGTCAAAACTGAACAGAGTGTTCCAGAAGTGTCCTCACGAGCACTGAGTAGGCTATTCGCTTCAGAGTGTTGGAAGCACATCAACTATGGAGGGTGAGCTCACGTGAAAATGTCTGTGTTTCTGTGAAAATGTCAGTGTTGTCTACTTGGAATCAGTAAAATATTATTGAAGTTGAGCTATTGCATGCATGGTGTCTGTGTTCATTCTTTCAGTTTGATTACATTGCTAACAATACAAAATACATTAAAAAAAAACCCTCAGTTGGAGAAGGAGAGTTTATCTGCGCAGGAAACCATTTTCTGGGTTAGGATTGAAGTTAGGAAACAGAACAGTGTTGAAGAGCCTATACGCTTTCACATCCTCGGCACTCACTAATCACTCAAATTATTAAAGTACTATCAGACTTCAGGTGAATTTATAACTTATTAGGACATTTTACAGCTTTGAAACTCATATTTTTCCTTTAAAAAAGGCTTGTGGTTTTATTGCTTTGAATAAAAAATTACAATGTAAATATGTAATCATATAAAGTTAGCGTGCCGAGTTTATGGTTTCATCTGGAACAGACTTTTGCCCCTTAATTTTACTCGGTTTTAAACCCAGGAGTTTGACAGTAAAGGAGCTACATCTGTTTGAAGTTTCAATCTGCATCACCAACTAGTTAGAAAAGCCCCATCTGATTCCTGGTGAGTAATAGTGAAACTTCCCCCTCACTTCTTAAAGAAACCTTAAGAAGCAGCTGACACTCCAAGATTGAATTTCCTGCCTAAAACCCTCTTTGTTCATCAGTGACTCCAGTGTGACTTTGATATACTCAGCTGTGACCCAGAGGCTGTGACTGTAAATGCAGTGTTAACATACGCTGTGAACTGTGTCTAGCCCTTGAGCAGCCGGAGGGTCAGGCAGGAACTTGTCATGCCACAGAAATGGCTAATTTGGGCAGAAAATTGGGGAATGGTTATTAATGATGCCATACAACTGACAGTTCTGAGCCCATTGGCAAGGATTGTTCTGATGGAGGACAAAGCAAAAGTCTCACGTTGCTTACATGCCTAATATGTTTTGTTTGGGTTTTTTTACATCTTTTAAACCAGAAGGGTTAATTTCAGCATACATGTAGTAAGGGGGGAGGTGAATGGGGGCAGAGAGAGAGAGAGAAATAGTATTTCTCTGGGTAGGGCAGAATTTTCGACTCATAAATAAATATGCCCACTGAATTTCACACTGTCTTGTGAATCTGAAAATATGATTCTGTACAGAACAAACTAGGTAACAGGAATTGTAATTCAAATTCTTCTCAAACTAATGCACAGTGTATGTGTGTAATTAAGCAAATATTTAAATTTCTCAGAAATGTCTTTAAAATTGTATTTCTCACAAATAGAAAGAATTGGAGAACCCCAACAGAAACAGCTAGTCATGTATTTCTTTCATAAACTCCCTAAAATTTCATTCAATGTACACTGCCAAAATGGTACCTCTTAGTGCTGCTTCATGAGAAGTTTAAAACATACAATGCACTTTCAACATTGATGGTAGAAGTAGTGCATCCTATCAGATAAGTAGTAGGAATTCTTCAGTCCATCTTAAAACTGTGTCATAGAAGGGAAATGTAGAGGTCTGTCTTTTTTTATAGTTTTCTCTGCAGAGTGGATGAGAGACCTGTGGAGAGGTAGGCAGGCTCTGGAAAGGGGCTCATTTCTGTCCATCTTCTGAGACTGTACTAAGACATTGCAGCAGGTTTCTAGCCAATTGTGCATTTTGCATATTGTTTTCTGGGTTTTACCACTTTTGCCTTAAAATGATGCAGAAATCTCATTAAAACACTGCATCAGTGGAACTTTGAAATTGTGAAGATTAATGTTTAAAGAGGCCGAGACATTCTGTCAGGGTTCTTTGTGTAATGTCAGCTCAGCCTGCTTGTAGGTAGGTGTTCTAGGTATGATACTAAAGATTACAGTGGTGCTCTTCTTCAACTAACTATACCTAAAATACATTTCTAAGATATGTGTGGATGCAGATGAACACTGTGCACTACTATGCGTAAATCAGATCTAAGGTCCATAGCCAAAATGAAAAACACTAAATGGCACTTAACCAGCATACTGTTCATCATATGCGTGAAAAATGATGGATCTTGCCCACCTGTATGTTCAGCTGTGCTAATTTCACAGGAAATTTTGTCACCCTTTTAACTAATTTTGATGAAAGTAATATTTTTTGTTGAAAGCAAAGCTTGTGCTTAATGGCTGCTTCTAAGTGAGTCACTAAACTACAGAGTTTTCAAAAACATGTATTAAATATTTTTGATATGTAATAACTTAAACCTTCAGAACCATCTGAAATTTCTATCTTCTACTAGCAAATGTAGAATTTCCTAATATTTTTATATGTCTAAGGTAGGTAACAAAATCACGTGCTATAATAAATTACAAAGATACGAACAAACTGGCTAAACTTATCTATAAAAGATGTTGACTGCGTAACTAGATAATTTTAATTTCCCATCTGCAATCTTAATATTATTTCAAAATTTTGTTTGATGAAATTAATTGGATTTGGGATTATTTACTGGTTTTTCTGAAGTCTTTTTCTAAATTGAAACATCGAAAAAAGATTATTTTGAAAACCATGTAATTTTTGGCAAGATAGAATATTTTAATGACATGGCTTAAGTTATGGTCCTTTGAGCTCTGTATTCACCTTCACTCAGTATGTGTACTTCACTCTTAAAAATCTTACTTTTTTTCCAGAATCTTCATTTTTAAAATAATGTCACTATTTCCAAGAGATAAACATTAAGTTTTGTATAATGTTGCAGTGAAGTAAATTTTACTTTAAATCGCACATTGTAGGGAAAGTGAGGGATCTTTTTATAAGATAATGTTGTGAATACATTATTTCAGACATTGCTATTTTCGTGGTTGCTTCACAATACAATGTCTCACATTGAACCTAATTTTATGTATGGTATTTTGGGGAAGAATAAAGCAGCGAAAAGAGTAGCTGTTAGCTTATAGATCTCGTGTTAGTGTTATGTATTCAGTACATGTACAAATGTTGAAGAAATTATGTGTTTGTTTCAATATGTAATGAATGTAAAGTAACATGCAGTTGTTTTAAGATGTACTGTACTTTCCATGATGGTGTTTTTTCCAAGTGATGTTTTCAATAGGTCTGTACTAGCTCTGCTTGTCTCTATAATATGAAATACAAACTGCTTTTCTTACAAATGTTTATGTAAGAACAAGTAGGGCCCTCAGGAAAACTTCCAGAAATAACAGTGTACATAAAACTCAATAGACTTTGAGAGCTAGGTGTCCTTATGGGTTGAAAATACCTTTTTGAAAATTTACCTGATATAAAAAAATATTGTTATTTTCAAGTAGTTAAGTGCAGGAGCTTGATCCTTCTTTCATTCAGACTGGTAAAAGTCAATTGAAATTGATGGAATTCACTGATATTTCTTATTCAAGTGCAGTTTAAATCTCTGTAATTTACATGCTGCTTGAGAGATATACAAACAGAACCAGATCCACGTGTTTGAATATGAAGAGAAACAAAGCTCTCCAATGATGTGAAATTAAAACCTATTTTATAAAAGCCTATAAGTGGCTCCACTTTTGGAAGGAGGCAATCACATCAGTGCATATTTGTGTGTAGATTTGCATTAACATTGAGCCTATTAACTGGGGTATTTCAAGACAGTAAAAAATAGCAAGATGAGCAGAATACAATCGGTTCTACACCTAATGAAATATACTTTTAAAAACAAAAGTAAATGCTAAGGCATGGATTTAAAATTGTGTGGACTTCAATTCATCACCTTTACTGTGCAGTTCTTAAACAATCATTTGTATATGCATACATACTTGACATTTATAGATACATTGGGGCATCTTGGCCAGACACATTTCTGGATGTAGACTGAGGTCTTGTTTTAGAAATATTTACTTAAGTGCAGCATTCTCACCATAGAAAACTTTGCACCATTTCCATTTCATGGTTATTCTATTCCCTTATAAACATCTAAACATATTTAAAGTTTGCTGAGAAAAGTAAAAATCTCTCCTTTACTAATAAATCATCTGAACTGCATAGATGTTTCTAGCAAAACCTGTAGAGAACTTATCAACTTGGTTAAGATTAATATAAAGAACTGGTTGGATGGCCACAAGCAAAAAGTTGTGGTCAATGGTTCAGTGTCTGGCTGGAGGCCAGTAACAAGTGTTATCCCTCAGGGATCACTGTTGGGACCAGTCTTGTTCAACATCTTTGTTGCTAACATGGACAGTGGGATTGAGTGTGCCCTCAGCAAGTTTGCCGATGACACCAAGCTGTTCAGTTCAGTGGATACACTGGAGGGAAGGAATGCCATCCAGAGGGACCTTGACATGCTTGTGAGGTGGGCTGATGCCAACCTCATGAAGTTTAACCATGCCAAGTGCAAGGTCCTACAGCTGGGTTGGAGCAATCCCAGGCACAGCTACAGGTTGGGCAGAGAAGAGATTCAGAGCAGCCCTGCAGAGAAGGACTTGGGGGTGGTGGTCAATGAGAACATGAACATGAGCCAACAATGTGTGCTTGCAGCCCAGAAAGCCAACTGTATCCTGGGATGCATCAAAAGGAGTGTGACCAGCAGGTCAAAGGAGGTGATCCTGCCCTTCTACTCTGCTCTCCTGAGACCTCACCTGGAGCATTGTGTGCAGTTCTGGTGTCCTCAACATAAAATGGACATGGAGCTGTTGGAACAAGTCTAGAGGAGGGCCACGAGGATGATCAGGGGACTGGAGCATCTCCCATACAAAGACAGGCTGAGAAAGTTGGGACTGGTCAGCCTGGAGAAGAGAAGACTGCGTGGAGACCTCATAGCAGCTTTGCAGTATCTGAAGGGGGCCTATAGGGATACTGGAGAGGGATTCTTCATTAGGGACTGTAGTGACAGGACAAGGGGTAACGGGTTCAAACAAACAGGGGAGGTTTAGATTGGATCTAAGGAAGAAATTCTTTCCTGTGAGGGTGGTGAGGCACTGGAATGGGTTGCCCAAGGAAGTTGTGAGTGCTCCATCCCTGGCAGTGTTCAAGGCCAGACTGGATGAAGCATTGGGTGACATGGTTTAGTGTGAGGTGTCCCTGCTTATGGCAGGGGGTTGGAACTGGATGATCTTGGGGTCCTTTCCAACCCTAACTGTTCTATGATTCTGTGTAATATTCAGGTTCTTAAATAAAAAAGAAAATTCTTGCTGATGGCATGTAGATGTGACATTTCTAGACGAGGTGATTGCATGACGTGTTCCTTTACGTTGAATTTCATACAAGCAAACACAATTTTTATAGAGTAAAATTAAAAGTAATACATTCAGAAATGAAAAACATGAGGGAAGCTTTAAGAATTTATTATTGTACTGGAAAATGTTGACTCTGAATTTGTCAGTTTACATAACCTACAGCTCTATGTAAATTAAACCACTTGCATACCTACTGCCTGGAATCATGAATTCACAACATAGGGTTGTGTCACTGGAATCAACACTGCAAATGGGGGGCTTTCACAGAGATATTTCCTAGATGTTCTTAAAAATACCCCAACACCCAACCTGAAAACTGTTAGGAGTTCACCATAGAGGGTGGGGTGGGTTACTCCTGTCTGGTGCAGGTGCCCACCAAAGCTGCTCTGTCACTCCTGGAAAGGGGGGGAGAAAATATACCTAAAGGGTGGTGGGTCAAGGTAAGAACAGGGAGAGATCACTCACCAGTTACTGCCATGAGCAAAACAGACTTGACTTGGGAGAAAAATGAGTTTAATTTATTATAAGTAAAATCAGATAAGATAATGAGAAATAAAAATTAAATCTTAAAAACCTTCCACCCACCCCTCCTTTCTTCCCAGCTTTAACTTCGCTCCGGAATTCTCTTCCTTCCAGTGGCACAGTGAGGCAGGAATGGTGGTTGTGGTCAGTCCATCATGTTTTTCCTTCTGTGGTTTGCAGCACAGGCTGCAGGGGAATCCCTGCTCTGGCACCTGGATCACTTCCTGCCCTTTCTCTGCACTGACCTGAATGTCTACAGGGCTGTTGCTCTCACATGTTCTCACTCCAGGGTCTGGCTGAACTTGCTCCTGTAGAGAAACTTTTTCTCCTCCCTAAATCTGTTATGCCAGAGGTGCTACCACCATTGCTTGGCCTTGGCCAGTGGTGGATCTGTCTTGGATCCAGCTGGCATTGGCTCTATCGGACACAGGGGAACTTTCTGGAAGCTTCTCACATGAGCCACCCCTGTATCTCTGCCCCCCCCCTCCCAAAAATAAGCTTGCCATGCAAACTCAATATGGTTAAGAAGTGGCCTAATTACATCATATAGTTCTGTACCCATATAAGCAAAGAAAGCCTGTTGCTATGCCTCACTTAAATGAGTGAATGTATTCACAAGATCCTGTAAAATGAAATTAAGCTATAGGTTAAATCTGTAAATGATGCGGAAGTCCTTTCATTAAGCCATGGGTATAAATAAACCTAGAATGCTTAATGAACAAATGCAATATATTTGTCTTGCTTCAAATCACATTTGGGTATTTCTCAAAAATGCATGTGTTAGCACTTCTGTGAGGAAAAATATGTGGCTTCTGTTAAAGAATATTTAGACCTGATGCCTTTAGTTTATTAGAATTCTTACCCATATTTCTATAATTAATAGTATGAAAGCTATGCAGACATGAAGAAAAAACATCACAAAGGTGAGTTACTATTCAGTCTGCAGGTGATCATCTGGAGATGCATATAGAATAACTCCACAAGTGGGCTACATTGTGAGAAGATCCCACTAATAATTCTGCTTCCCAGCTTGCCTATCTGCCATGTAAGGCTTCGTATGGGTTTTTAAGGTGGGAAGACTGATGTGAATGTGGGCTTTGTTCAAGACTTCCAAGAATTCCCTAATGAAGTATATACAGAGCAGGGGTTTGTGCTTTGTTTTGTTTTCCTCTCCCTCTCAGTGCTACAAGAATTTGTTTTGTACTTTGTAAGTAAACAGCCCAACCAGAATCTTGAGCATCAAGGAATCCATTTCTGTATTTTCAACCCTGAAATGTGTTATCTTGCGACATCACAGCAGTCACAGGGAACATCTCTCTCCTCCCCATTGTCTGCCACCTGCCACCTTAAGTGAAATTCATCTTATTCTAGATGTTAAAATAAGTTAAGCCCACAGTTCTATATCTGTAAAGACAAAATGTGTTGCTATAGGTTCAAGGATGTTCTGATAATATGGCCTCATACACTAAATGAGAAGTGGGACCTAATTATTAATATTAGAGTAGGAGAAAGAAGGACAAGAGGGAGTAAATGGTGAATACCATCAGTATTTGTGAATGGAATATATTTAGGGCTCCAATTTTCAACCTCTGCATAAGTAATACTTTGTAGTTTGTGGGCAACTTGTCACTATAAGGAAAGAGCAGAATCTTCTGGACTTGGGTTATTTTTTACATGTATTTGTCTCTCCATGTCTATAATAAGCCTTTCAGAATCATATTTCTATTACAGTGTCCCTTGTTGCTCTACAGAGTTGTCCTGAGATGTATTCAGCTGTTCTCACATTCATATGAAGATTTAAGTATTCTTTTTAACCCTTCCGATGCTCTTAAAATAAAAAAGCTTAATTTACCTCCAGTTCTGAAGACACCTGACTGCAAGGCACAGTTTATGTAGAACTCACTATTAAGCATCCAGGGAAATGCCTCAGTAATACTTGAAATGAATCTCAGATGAAAATGAGGCACAACTCAAATATGACTTAATTTTTACTTACTTTGGATTATAACAGATGATGTTCATGTGTTCCACTGTTTGGAAAGAATGCTTACACTGGATCCCATGCTGGAAAAATTCTTACTCAAAAAGTAATGCAGAACTATACATGAATATGGACAGAAAATATTGTCCTGATAAAGGGCTGAAGACCATTTTGCTATGAATTAAATATAAGGATGTTTTGTAATCAGAGAAACATCATTAACATAATTTTTCCACATCCAGAAGTTTTCTGTAATGTCTAATGAAATAGAATCTTATATTTAAATTGTTTATTAAATAGTTTTCATTAATATATGAAGGCAAGAGTTTTTTTTTATAAGATAGCAATAATACTGAAGGTTTAGTTGAGTACAAGTGAAAGGAATATTCCTACTTGAACCTTAAATTATTTATCCACTCTCAAACATGCTATTCAGTGACCTTTCCCTCTTTTTATTGTGAAATACTGATTTTTGTATGATTTCAAGTGAAATCACTTCCATTAGTGTAAAAGAACATGGTACTAAAATGGCTACGTCATCGCTGATAGAAAGAAAATTATTATAAGAGGAGCTATGCTCTCAACTTTGTTTTGTTTTTTAAAGTTGGCTTAAAATTTCTAATTGTAATCCTTTTTTTATGTATGAATGCTATTTGCTGTATTTAATTCTGCCTGTCTAAAAAGATGCAAACAGAACATATTATTTGCTTAGTGACTCAGATTTCTAAAAAAGTGTGTATTAATCAAATTAAAGCTCATAGCACTGAAAGCCAGTTCATGTGCTTCTTTTCTGACCTGTAAAAAAAAAAACCCACCAATTAATATGGAAAAATACACTTCCTTTAAAATACTTTTATCCCACCAACAATTATTACGCATGAGAGAGAAAGGAGAAGGAGATTATTTTAAAAAATGCATTTCTAAAGCCAAGAACTGCATTACACATCATTCCAAGAGGCAAGAAGGTAAATGAGTAAAGTAAAAATAAGGGTGAAATTGATATATTACTGATGCAAATTTATGTAAATGACTAAGTGAAATCATAGAATCATGGAATCATAGAATAGTTAGGGTTGGAAAGGATGTAAAGATCATCTAGTTCCAACCCCCTGCCATAAGCAGGGACACCCCACACTAAACCATGTCACCCAAGGCTTCGTCCAACGTGGCCCTGAACACTGCCAGGGCTGGAGCATTCACAACCTCCCTGGGCAACCCATTCCAGTGCCTCACCACCCT
>NDXB01022164.1:0-117153 GCA_002631895.1 Agapornis roseicollis | reverse complement strand
AAGGGTTAAAACACCCCCCCCCCCCCCCCATATCCCAGTACTAAAATAATGAGTAGGATTTTCCCCCCTTTCCATTATTACTGTAATACTCTGTCAAGGAAGCAATTGAGTTGTTTCACCTTATCACAATCTCTGCCAAGAAAGATTTAGCAGCGTGATAATTTAATGGAAAATATAGTCACATTCCTTTTAGACATAAATTCTATGTGGAAAGACAGACATGGGGGGAAGAACTGTGTTAATATTACAGAGATTTATCTGCTTTATTGGGTTTTTTCCAGTGTGGTGTTTTACCTGAAATAAAGCAGAGCATGTATGAGAGAGCACTAGTGAAGTTATCCCACCTCTTATTGAAATGTGGATGTAAAATTACAGCATCCTTTTAGCTTCATTAAATATTTAGTAGAAGCACAAACACATTTATTACAAGCACTCTTTTGAGAAGCAAAAGATTATTAAAAAGGATGTTCCCTTCAAGCTGTGCAAAGCAATGTTAAGGAGTGTGCTTATCAGGAAGGAGCAGTGGGAATAACTCACAGTCAAGGCAAAGGGTATCTAAGAAATATAAACATTACCAGCAGCCATAGGATAATAGAATTCCATGGTAATTTCAACCAAGTAACAGATGCAAACAATCGGACCAACAGAGGCGACAAACACTTATGTAGTTCCTAGAATGATTTTATGTGCTAAAAAAAGGCATGTGTCACTTTAACTGCATGAGAAACTACAAGCTGAGGATGAGTAAAAGGTCATAAAAAGGTGCTTAGCTTGAAGGTAGTAAAAAGCATCAGAGCAGAAGTATCAGAATGAAGAGTTGTGATGGAGATGTATGTTTTAGATGTTCTGCAGGGCTGAGTGAATAGACTTGCTTTAATTATGTCATAAGTTAGAGCAATAACAGAGATGAGGCAATGTTAAAGGTCAGAAAAAGCCCAGATCCTGTGGGGATCAAACATTGTGTGTTTGCCGTTGTAAAGGAGAAGATTTATAGAGAAAAATTCCTGTAAGCTGTCCTGACTTCCACTCTTTTTCATGGGAATTCCATATGAAGTAGATAGAAATGAAACCATATTCCCCTCAGGACAGTATAATAATAGCATCTTCCAGCTGTTTGTAACAAAGAAGCTAAATATACAGATCTAATTGTTTGCTTCAACCAAATAGAAACAATCACCAGCTTCAGTGCAAGCTTTTAGTAAGTGACATCATCCTAAAGCCATGAAGCATCTTTCACTTCTTCTCAACGCATACAGTCAGGTTCTGCTCTTCGGTTGGGATATTCCCAAGCTGTTGTAAGGATTTCAGTCCTGGAAGTACAAACAGACATCGCAAAACCATACAGAGGTCCTGGGGTTTGCTGGTTGTTAAAGCACAGGCAAATGCCCCTGCACCCTCCATTCTGATGTGATTAATGCTGACTTAAACCCACCTTTGGAAGCCAGGCCCTGTGGAGCCTGCTCACAAAGGCTCAGCTCAGCATGTGCTCTGCACTGTGATCACTGCTGTTTTCATTTCCTGTGAGTGCAGTTCACTGTTTTAAGCCAGGTGTTTACTTAGGAAGGAACTATCCTCGCTGCCTTCTCACGTGTCAAATCTGTATCTTGTAGGTAGCTCCCTACGTTTCAGAAACGGATTTGCTTGTGAGTGCATATGATTACATGGAAATTCATAGTTCAGCATTCACAATAGGTGTGATCTGATCTGTATAATTAAATTAAATAAGTTTCTTCTGTTTTCCAGCCTTTGTAATTCATTATTCATAAAATCTTGTCTTGGGGAATCTGAGAATAGCTCTTTCTAGAACATATGTTTTACCTTAATACATATGTATTTAGACAGGAGCTGTGTTAGCATGCCACATTGAGAAGGACAGTCCTGGATTCTCACAGGCTTATCTCACCAGCTTCCATTATATGCTCACCCAACACTGGTATTGTGATATTGTATGCAGTGAGATTTGGTTTCCCTGATGCTTTTTGTTCTCATGTGGTCCCTCTGGTGTGGCTGGAAAACCACTTACATGTTTTGTATGACTCCAGAATGACACAAAGTGCAAAAGATTCTTGTTCCAGGTAGCACAGAGAAGTTGTGATCCGTAACAAAACTCCTGTCTTGCTTTTGTCAGTGCCATCACAGCACATTAGCACCTGTCCTTTCCTTCAGAAAAGTGGCTTACTTGGCATGTAATGGAAAAATCCTGTTATTAGAATAACAGGATTAAGCACTGCTATATTCCAAACTGGCAGAAACAAACAAGTAAAAGGAAAGATGTTCCTTCTTGCATGTCCTGTAGCTTGATGAAGCTGCATTATAAGGAACAGAAATAAAGAGTCACCATGTGGTCTGCTGCTCAAGGAGAACTCACTGATGGAAAGGGAAAGAAAATAGTACCCAGTAACAAGGGACACCCATTTGGAAGATAGCCAGGAACAAGTCTGCCTGAAGTAGGGCTTAAGTACTAGATGTCTTCTTAATACAAAATAGTGATATTTTGAAGATCTTAGTCTTAAAAGAAGACTGATGGAGGAGACAGAATAAATCCAAGTCTTTCAGAACATGTGGAAATGCTGTTTGGATTTCATACCCCACTATATGAGCAGTAGGGATTTACACTTCTTAGGCTTGCTTTTTTTTCCCAGTGGTTCACAATTATTAGCCTAACTTTACATCACCTTGAGAATGGAATTATGTTGGAATTCCAGTCAAAATATTCCATTTTGATTGGACAAGACCTAAGGGTGGGAAAGATCGACTCCAACCACTAACCCAGCGCTGCCAAGTCCACCACTAAACCATGTCCCAGATACCACATCTACAGAAGAAGATCACAGCAGGATCACTGCTGAAGTATAGTCTCTTGGGTAGAAAGCAGGGTCTGTGTGAAAGCCCTGGGAATTGATTTGTCTGGTATTTTGCTTCTAGCTCTTTTAAGAGGACTTCACAAGAACAGCAAAAAGCAGGAACACATCACCTATAATGTAATTTTTAAGAGAGCTGTCAGCAAGGCTTCAGTGTCAGATACAGAGGGGTGAAATAAAGTGTTTATTTATACTCCTAAAGGAGATTCACAGTCAGCTATGTGAGTGATTTAAGCATCACTGGGATATTTGGTAAATTAGATCAAACTGTGCATACAGACTCCAGAACTGCAGACATCTTCAATTGCTGGTTGGTGGTAAAACATAGACAATGGATGACTCTTTCATAATTTATAGAAACCCTATAAACGTAGATAGAGTCATCTAAGAGAATGATGCGGAAATGGTCTTTGTTTACAGCATTCATGATTCAAGAAAATGGAGTAAAAAGCCTGAGTTTGCTCAAAAGTATGGTTTGGTTTTCCTCACTGGCGTCCTACTTGATAATATCATTTTATGGTAATTAAATGTGCAAGAACTCAGCCTCAGATTATTAGTAGCATCATCAGTTTTAATAGGCACACTTCATATTAAAGTCTTCTTTAAAGAATTCTTCCTTTAAGATTCAAGTAACTGAACGCCCAGTCATAATTATATCATAAACATCCATCTCCAAGGTTGATCGTACTAATGAAACAAGTCATCTAAAAGGATGTTTCATCCATGTGAGCATGACAATGGCACAATACTGGTACTTAGCAGAAAATCGGAGAAAGGAAGTTGTACATGAAATTAAGAGGGAAGTGAGATACCCCTGAAAACCAAGGAATAAATAGAATTAACTGATTTCTGCCTTTGAAGAAGGAAGACATTGTTTTCCAGAAATGACCATGTTTTTGTCTCCAGTGTTCACCAGGATGAAACACATCATCTGCTGGGGTCATGAGCGTCTCCTGGACACAGCTCTCAGTCAGTTTCAAAGCAGGAGAAGTGATAAAAGTGATAGCAAATGGAAAGTGCATCAAGAATGTGTTTCATATTTTGAGTTGGGAATGACCTTGGGTGTTGCCTGATCCTTCCATTATTACAAACTGTTCACACAGTGACTAACGTTGACACTGGAACATTCAGAAACAAATGTGTTAATCAGTCAACTTGACAAACAGGTTTGTGGCCCTGAAACTCCTGCCAGCCTACAAGGAGTAATTAAAAACTCCATGCACTTGGGTTGAAACAGAGACCTGAAATGCAGGACCTCCAGTGTGTTGCTGACTGTAACTTACATCTGCAGGTTGTGCTGGAGATGGTCGTGATGGCTGCAGTCTCTTAGCAATACCACACTGATAGCCAGACTGTTCTTTGTATGGTGTTGAGAATCTCTGCTTCCTAAAGGCGATGATTCCAGCAAGCCTGGACAGGTTTTCAGTTTGAAGGAAGAACAAGGAGGCATGTTCATCACATAGCTCATCATTCCTCAGCTGGTGGACACAGAAATCTCTTTCCCCTGTACATGTATAAAGAGAAGGTCTGAGTGAGCTCTTTCATATAGAGCATATAGAAATTCTCACTTACAGAAATTCAGCATATAGAAATTTTCACTGAATGAAATGAAACCTTCTTCTGCTAAGACAGGAAAGTGCCAGTCCCTTAGTTATTAATGAATATAATTGTTGATTACTTAGGCCCATATATTTGAGCTAGAAACAGTAACAGCAGAATGCTGATGGTGCATGTGAATTTCTAGACAAAAGTTATCCAGAAGACAAATGCAGTTACTAGAATACATGCAAGAGGTTGCAGACCAGACACTGGGACATGCTGGGGTTGGACTTACATAGCCTTCATGTAGGAATCTCGTGGGCAGTATTACAATAGCCTTTAGTGAGATAATTCAATGCTGGTTTTTCCCAGCCTCCCCGGAGTGAATCTGGGTTGTGTGCTAATGGAACGTTTACCTTGTTGGAAAAGCTGGGAGATGCGCAAGGAGACAGGAGACTGCAGGAGAAGGAGAGGACAACTTCATGGCTCAGAGAACTGAGCATTGTCCTGGGTAACTGAGTCCTCTCCGTGCTTGTGTGATACCAGGCAGGGCACGTAAACTAAGCTTTTCACAGAGGGTGACTAAGTGCGTGTGCTTCATTTTTAAGGATTCTATCTTTGAGACACTGAGAAGCGAGGAATGACAATAGCTGTAGGCAAGTTCTAGCCCTGAAGCCCACTGGAGTTATCAGAAGAGAGGTCATAGGAACTTCTAAGCCACTTCTTCTCATCCTTGGAAATTGATTTGGTTTTATCCAGTTGCCCCAGTGTAAACTGAGTATGAGTCTAACCAGGTGGGGACATTCATCTTGAAATGTATGAAATGGTGAGAATTTGGTAGAGTCACAAGCAAGCCACCACAGAGTCTTCCAGAGGAAAACACTGGTAAGTAATACATGGTGCTCTATCCCTCTTCAGATGGCCTCGAGATAGATAGGGGAGCCAGTGGGAGAGAAGACAGAGGAAGACAGGGAATTTTCTGTCTTTGCAGAAAGTGTACCATCAATATAGCATAGGCTGAAGAACAAGGTTTTAAAGAGTGTAACAAACAGCTCTGACAAGTGTGACCCACTAATACAGCTCCTAAACCCCCCATTTAGATGCATTGCCAGTATCTAAAGGCAATGTTAAGCTTTATATTTGCTTCACGTGCTTCTCCATCTTACCGTTATATCTAAAGACTACTGACTCTTTGAGAAGCCCTCTCTGCAGTTTACCCCACCACATCGCTTGGAGAGGAGTTGTGCAAACCAGGTGGCACACACTCAGCGCCAAGTATGAGTCAATCCATTGCAGTCAGCCTCTCTGAATGCTGGGTGTGATGCTGAGCTCAGCAGGATCACAGCACCTCCTTGGTGCCTGACACACTTGTTGATAGTACTCTTACTCCTCCCCACCTCACCTGTCTGAGTCCAGGCTGAGCTGACATCAGCACCTACTCTGGGTTGCACTGCTAAGCGATACAGCTGAGGAAGCTCACCCTAGACCACGTAACTCACAGAGCCACGATGCCTCTAGATTGATGTAACTGACCACTGGTGTGCATAAACACCCCATGGAGCTCACAGGTCTCCATGGCAGCTTGCAAAACTGCTATGTTTGACTTTGTTTAACTTCCTTGTTAAAGGGTTCCTTGATAGAAAAATGAGTCCCAAGTCATTGTTCTGGAGAACTTGGGGAGAGATCAAATGTAAAGCAAGTCAATGGTTGTCTGTCTATTTAGAATCATAGAATAGTTTGGGTTGGAAAGGACCTTAAGATCATCCCGTTCCAATCCCCCTGCCATAAGCAGGGACACCTCACACTAGACCATGTCACCCAAGGCTTCGTCCAACCTGGCCTTGAACACTGCCAGGGATGGAGCACTCACAACCTCCCTGGGCAACCCATTCCAGTGCTTCACCACCCTAACAGGAAAGAATTTCTTCCTTATATCCAGTCCAGCTGCAAACACAGACTCCTTGGCAATACTGCGCTTGTCAAAATGAAATCTGAATTTCCTGGTTTGGGTTGTTTGGTTTGGGTTTTTTTCCTGTTTAATGCCTCTCTTTACATTGCAGGAAAACAATACTTGTGGAAACTACAAGAAGTGTTGAGCAGAGCCAGGGGAATCCCTCTGCACAAACCAGCCTCTCCCTTTCTGTCTCTGAGCACAAGATCACTGTTCATGTGTCATGGCCTTACTTGTGCTGCTCCTGAAAATAAGCAAAGAGGATACTGAAAGCAAGGCTGTCCCGAGCGAGTGCCCACCTACAGCAGGCTCAAACAAACTAAAATCACATCCAGTTAAACAAGTGACTTTAAAGGTTTCTCCTAAAACACAATCCAGCTTATTTTAGTCCTGGATCCTAGAAAGCTGCTGGTTTAACCAGGCCAACGTTTTGCACTTGAGAGTGTGACTGGCTCAGGGAAGTTGTTCTATATTTGCCTAATGGGAGGGCAGGAGCCCCGCAGTACGTGCTGTGACAGTGGTCCAGGGGTTGACACTCAGTGCAAGGGCTGCTTCACCCTGCCCATGCCACGCAGAACAGGATGTGTGAATTCCAGCAGATCTCATTTCAGCTCCATATTTATACTGGTGCTCATCTGTTGCACCAAGAAAAGATCATCTGAAATATGTCATCCCTGTTAACAGGAGCTAAAAAGCTCATTCAGCTCACCAAGTAAAGCAAGCAAAATGCCTCCTGGCAGGAGCAACAGCTGTATGCTTGACCTTTACCCATTCTCTCCTTTCTCACTTCACATTCAGGACCAGGCTCAATGCATTCTTAGGAGGCATGTACTTGGAAAGAGAGGGCTATTTTTATTCACCGTGTGGTTTCTCAGCATTGTGGGTCTTTAGGAATATTTCCTTTCATGTCAACCCCTTTAAGCACTTCACAGAGCATAGTCTGTCCTGGGAAGTCAGGAATGAATTCATGTTTTGAAGTTTTATCATGACTTGGAATATAATGTGCAGAAGGCAGACAGCACTGATGATGGATAAAGCAAATGCAGGCTGTGTAGTCCTGCTAAAGCTATTAGCAGAATATTTTACATTTTCCATGCACCCAAATTAAACCCCCCTCCACAAGCAAAGTAACCCAAAACCATCTGGCACTAGAATTTGGGATTTCATAATGCTTTAATGCAAACCATGTGAGCAGGATGTCCAAAATGTGTGTGTCAGTGGCTTGAATTAACACATGTAAACCGATGACCTTTGCAGTAGTTTTGACCAGTTTTCATTATGTCCAGTCAGTGAATACCTTTATCCCACTGTTGTTCAGCAGGGTAATGTCCACGCAGCTACCTTTCCTTGCCTGGCACTTGTCACTTCACTGTTCCTGAACACAGAGGAATAACCAAGATGAGAGAGGAGAAGCCCCAACTATGAAGCCAGATGAAGGACTCCAGCATAAAGCTAAATAGCAACATGACTTTTTTCCATCTTGTTCCTGAATGACAGCAAGAATTAGTTACTATTGGTCATCAAAGACCTACGTGGCCTTCGGTATGAAGAGATGCTTCATCCTCTGCCTAGCTGTTCTCTTGATGTGCTTTCCCACCCTACAATTCAATTTAACAAGCAATGGGAATAACTGTGTCAAAGGGAGCTCATGGTTAGTTTGAATTCGGTGTCCCTCTCTCCTCCCCTCAGAGCCGAATCACCACTGGGTGACCAGGCAAATACTGACTCTGTGTAATGCAGCCCAACTGACTATGTAACAAGCAAAACCCAATCTCTCCTGAGCACGCCTCTACCAAAACATGCTATGGGAAGTTTGCCACTTCATCTTCCCAGACTCCTGGGGTCCTAGGCAGTTGTCTGCCCCATGTTCTTCCTTCTTCTCTATGCATTTTCTCTGAGGGCATTGCCAGAAGTCACCTGCACTCCTCACACTGGGTCTCAGGGCCCTGAGGACACTAAACAGGCCTTGCTGGCCTTAACCAGCCTCGCATGGTCCTTGCATGTGCACCCAGGAGCTCCACTTCAGTCCAGCCCTGGCCCAAGCTAAGCTACAGGGGTACTGATGAGTACAGCTGGACCTGGCCATGCACCCCATCGATCCTGGCCTCCCAGCTTCACTTTGGATCTGCCTCTCACCTATGGACCTGACAGCAGTTAGTTCACAACACCCTCAGGAGACCTGGGCCTGTCCTGTGGAGTGAGCTGTTGGCCCTGTCCCATCCCTGTGAGCTTGTGGGGGACTCTGGCACTGGCACTCAGTGACAGTGGGCACAGCCCTGTTAGACTGAAGTAGTTTGCAGAGCCTGCAAAGTTCGGAACATCCCAGCTCTGGGGACAACATGACTGAAAATAGCCTTGGAAGAACTCTTGAGTAATAATAATTTCAGCACTGGCTATTCCAGCAACCCTGCTGCAAACCAGAAGCACTTTATGCTGTGCTGATTATTTTGCATTAACCCATGCAATGCCCAGTTGCTTGGTACAGTGAATTCTCTGACTGCTCGGGCTGCTGGGGGATGACTCTGCTCTACTCCTGACCTGTGCAGCACACTGTTCAACTCCATCTGGTGATGCTTTGAAAGACCATCCGTGACCTTGAAAGTCCTTAATACTGGCCAGCTCTTGTTGGTCAGCACTTTGAGAACCAAGCAGCTGGAGAAGCTACTGTCACTGAGTGTTCACTTCTAAGTTACATTAGATTTTAGCAGCACAAGAAATAAACTAACACTAACTGCTGACCAATTGGCATAGCTCATACTGTAGCCCCTCTGATTCATGCCTGTGTTGTCCCATGTTTTCCCAAGGGATATCTCCTGTGTGGCACAGGAGCTCCCAGCTGCACCAGGTGCCCTCGTGGTCACACCGCTTCTGCCTGTGCTACCAGCTGCCTCACTACTGAATGTAAGGCAGGGTACATGGGTTGCTAGTGTGTGCCACTGGCATACCAAAGCAGGAGGCAGGGGATTATAGGTTAGTCCTATCCTCTCTTGAGAACAGTGCCATCACCTTTGTCTTTTCCCCAGATACTTTTCTGTGGATGACCTGAGGTGCTAAGCCCAGACTTACGGGCACAGAAGGACTTCCTCCCTGCTGCCCAAGTGTTACATGATGCTTTCCTCTTTTCTCCCCGTGTGCTGAGCCTTTGTGCCTCTAGATAAACTTTATTACATCCCTCAGTCCTGGTGCTCTCATAGAAATGATGGACCCTAACAAGATAGGATTGTTGCGTCTGCAGTGAGAAGAACTGGAGAGATGTCAGCCTTCAGCTTGTGCTTCAAAATGAGTACAATGTGCAATTGGCAAACACTGTGACTGAGCGTGAGAGACAGCTTTATCTGGGCAGGGTGGAGCAAGAGACCAGAGGACTCATCGAGCACTATAAAGCCCATCCAACTCCAACCCCTGCCACGGGCAGGGACCCCTTCCACTGGAGGCAGCTTGCTCCAAGCCCCTGTGTCCAACCTGGCCTTGAGCACTGCCAGGGATGGGGCAGCCACAGCTTCTCTGGGCACCCTGTGCCAGCGCCTCAGCACCCTCCCAGGGAACAGCTTCTGCCTAAGAGCTCAGCTCAGTCTGTCCTCTGGCAGGTTCAAGCCATTGCCCCTTGTCCTGTCCCTACAGGCCCTTGTCCCAACCCCTCTCCAGGTTTCCTGTAGACCCTTTAGGCACTGGAGCTGCTCTAAGGCCACCCCTTAAGAAGCCTTCTCTTCTCCATCCTTGCCAACTTTTGCTTTAAATTCTCTCCCAGAGTACAAGCTATACTAGCAGTAGTACTATACTGGTATTAATATACTATATTAGGATACTATACCAGTAGTACATTACTACTACTATATTAACAGGAATGTTTAACTGATAACGTAGCAGTTACTTTATTCTAAAATAATTATCAATTCTGTTTTTCAAATTAAAGCTTTCAAGTGTTTCTGTTATTTTCTTTTACAAAGCCGTGTTTGTGTACCTTTGAATACCAAAACCAGCCAGCTTCTGACCCTGTTGCCAGGTCATGAGTAAAGGCAGTCTAACTCCTCCCAGGGCTTCCATGAGCGTTCCCATCGCTGCGAAGCTCCACGTCAGCCACAAGAGGGAGGACGCGACATGCAGTGCACTGGAGGAGCCCCTTCGCCGGGGAAGGTCCCAGTTTACGTACAGGAAGGTTACCCGAGTTTGCATTAAGATTCTATTTTAAATCAGCTTAGTCAAAATCGGTGCAAGAAGCTGGCTGACATTTGCAGTGAAGTATAGGAATAGATCGTTTTGGGTTGCCATAAACAGATTCCAAATTGACATAAACTAAACCAAGAGTCTTCACAGAAGTGTTTATACCAGTGTAACTGAGTTGGTTGAAGCCTCCATGGAAGATTAACCCGTGGGACTTTTGTGTTTGGATAAACACTAAGCCTGAACTACACTAATTTAGCTTAGAATAGGAATGAAAAGGTCTGGTTTATCTTCAAAAGTAAACTTTGTATTGTATTTATCATTAGCTTCACAGAGAGTCCCTCTTGAAGAAGATACCGCTCATCTGTGGTTGTTTCTGTTAGAATACTGTTGTTCATTCTGCTGCGTCTGAACAATCTCAGCACAAGGGCATTCCATGAAAGCAGCAACAGAACTGAAGACGAGACAGAAGAGATGTGCCAGCACTTGGCTCCTTGAGAACTTTGTCTTTCATGCACAGTTTCGAGCAGATTTTCTGGTAGCTCTCCAGAAACAAAATTGCCCAGCATTTGTTTTCCTGATGGTGCTGAGGTGTTGCTGGTTGGTTTGTGTGCTGGGACAGAGGGGAAATCAGTGTTTGGAGTGATTCAGTTTTGAAAGGGCTGGGTCTGTACAATATCTTCTGAGTATTTTTTCCATCACTTGCTGCTCTCAGTGAAGATTGCCTTGTTCCTCCCTTCCACACACTTCCTTCTAGGCTTTGTAATCTACATTGCCCCAAGGAACTGCAGCTGTCATGATGGTTCACAGATCAAAATTCAGCCTTTAATGTAGGTAAGGCCTGATCCATTAACTACTTTGAAGATTATGACCAAAGCCTAAAACTGGCATCTGAAATATGAAACTTCAGCATGAGTTAATGAGGCCCAGGGAAGCTGCGCATGAGGCAGCTATTGCATCCAATACGATGTGATTATAAAGAGACAAAAGCAACTAGCACTGCAGCAGAAGTAAGCAGCAGGGCAAAGTAAAGCATGAGACAGGCTGAAGCAAGATTAAGGATGAGTAATTTTACAAGTAAAAAGGGAAGTTTTGTCTACAGTATTAAGCAGACACAGAAGCTAGCGAAGTCTCAAGAGTGATGTGACTTTGCTCAGATTCACAAGACGTCAGCAATATTCATCATGTTTAGAAGTTGCTCTTTGCAACACAAAATACAGACAGAGGTTGCCCTGGAAGTGGAAGGATGGATAATGGCATTCCCAGGATGCAGAGGAGCCTCTCTAGTGATGTAAGTGGTGATAATCCAATTTATGCACCATGGGTCATGTCAGCTGACAGTAAATGGAGAAAACTCAGAAGGGACTTAGCAGCAACAACCACATGTTCATATCTGTGAGCTTCTTTGGAGTAAAAGCAGAACTTCAGTACTTGGAACTACTGTTACAAAAGAAAGTAGTACCTGCGTGTTTCCTGCACTGGAGTGCCAGAGGAGGACCTACAGTTTACTGGGTCTGAGCTGAAGGAGAAAATGAGCAGGAAGAAGTCACTAACAGTATCAATTAAGTGGGATACGTTTCAACATCAGCATGAAAAGAGATGCTGAGATTAAGGATCGACCAGAAATAGCCCAGTAAGTTTCCACAGAATCAACGTTTTCTGATGGAAAACTGTCCTGGATGGAAAAGTTCCAGCAAGATGAAATTGTTACATTGAAAGTGCTAGTAATCACTTCTCCATTCTATAAATACCAAGTGCTCATGATTGCTGGCTTTTCAAACTCATTATAATTCTGATTGTGCTGTGTGACTCATGGCAACAGACCAAATGACAGAATGATGAAACAGAGATTTAGGCATTAGAATTATTCCATCAGCATATACTTCATGGGCTTCCATTACACAAATATGTTCAAATGTTGGTTTCAACTACTTACCACTACTTGTGCAACAAAAAGTCAAGTCACTTACAACTTGGTTGTACTCTGCATATTTGCTGTCTTCTGTTTTACACATCACTGGCTGAATGAGCATCTGAGTATGAAAGGGGACAGCCTAAAAAGCAAAAGAATAAGTCAAAGGTTATAATATCAACTGGGTGATATTCATGAACAATCACAGTGAAAATGGTGATAGCCTTGTTCATGCAGGTAGTCCTAGGTTATCCTTCAGGCTGCCCTACAGAGTCAGGCAGGGTTCAAACCAGACTGGATCTGAGGTGGTAGGTCATCACCTAGATGATAATGAGCAATCTTTTTTATGATAGGAGGACTGGACCTGAGGTCCAGAGAGTTTCATTTTAGTTCTGTGTCCTCATTTGGACAACACTATAGATGGGCTCAGTCACTGTAAATGAAATAATCCCAGCAGAGCTAGCTCACAGCAGGTTGTTAGTGCCAGAACCATTACATCATACACAGACACACTGTAACCTTCTGTTGAGGGGACAGCTCGCAGATGACTTCCAAGGAGTGAAACTCTGATTTAGAGTTGGATGGTAACTGCTTAGGGGGTAGTACCTTTGTTCTGACCATGCATTTGTTTTGTCTGGAGCTGTCAGCTTTGTCAGGCTCCAGTCCCTGCAGCTGAGAAGCAAGATGTGAAATGCAGCTCCATTTCCCATGTTTTTCATAGTGACCTTTTTCCTGTCAACTCTTTACACTGGCTGAGGTGTAGGTATAAAGGTCTAAATCTTTGTGCTTGCTTCTCAGGTTTCATCTCACAGTTTGTTACAGGTATACAATACTTTGGGTTGTGGACTCTGCAGTTCAATACCACAACTATAACAATGTCTTTGAACTGCATCTGTGTCCTTCAGAACAGCTCAGCCAGTTGTACCGTGGCAATGGCTCATGTGTGATGCAGTTACACAGGCTCCAAACCCATCTCTGAATAGAGTGCTCTATGTACACGTGCTGCTGCACTCACTAATGAATCACAGTGCTTCTCAGCTGCACAAGCCCAGATACAGTTTGTGGTTTATGGATTGCAAGCACTTGGCTGCAGAAGCTTTCACATGTTCTTTATATCCTTGTAGCTGGAATTTTTTAGTCTAGAGCCGTGACATGCCAGCTCCAGCACTCCCATGCTACCAGGGAACACAGCACTGGAACTCTAGCATTAGTTTGCTTTTTCTGTTGTTTTAAAATGTTCTGAGAAAGACTTACCCTTTGTGATCCAGGATTTGAATAAAGTAATCTCAAAGGGTGCCTTCAGATACTCAACCCCTCAGCTAACCCCTTTCCTTCACCTGACCCTGCCATAACCGTTGCTAACTTTACATGCAGTCACCAACAGAGGTACTTGTTCCTGCTTGTCTGCTAGCTGCAGAAGAGGTTTTCCCCAGGCTCCTATACCTTGGGACATGTTTGTTTCTAGCTACCTGCAGATATTTTGTAGGAGAATTTGCTGCAGAGCAGCAGGGAAATTATTGTTAATTCTTTCCAGGCCAGTTTGCAATCAAAAAGTGAGCTAGAAACCTTGGATCAATGTGAGAATGTCAGTGTTTTGTTTAGGGGCTCCTGACAACCAAAATCACATTGCTGGCCTATGGCATCAAACAAGGCTCTTGGCATTCTGACTGTTCGGTGTAAGAACACGTGGGAAGTCACCACTTGCTTTGAGTCATGAGGACAGAGAGAGCAGGATTTACCCTCGCTGGTCCTCTTGTTGAGCTCAAGTGTGTAACTTGCCACTGGAAAAAATCGCAAGTCCATGCAGAATGCATGTTTTAAGTCAGACAATGAATAGTCTCCAAAATGATCCAGTATGTGCTCAGGACAGCAGGCAGTCCCCATTCATTCAGCCATCAGCCTCTGCTGCATCCCAGATCTGAGGCGCTGGGACTGGGTTCATCAGATCACACTCTTACTGTAGCAGACTGCCTTAAGGGATCAGTGTCCAGACCAACTCCTCCAAGTCTGGATAAGCAATGCAGCTTTCCTCATGTGAGCTGGCACACTTGAACTAGTATTTGAAATCTACTGATGTGCATAGGAAAGAAAATATGGCAACAATGAGAATATGATGCAAGACCCTGGGCTGGCTTGTTCTGTCTTCAACACAAAGCCTTGTTCAGACTTCCCAAGGGTGAAACACTTGAAGAGACTGTTCACCAGAGGAATATCTATAAAAATAGTCCTGGAAGGAATTGGAGTGTTACTGGGTGGTGCTGGTGCATCAGCACAGCATCTTCAGTTGGACAAGAAAGGAGGAACATTTGTACTTCAACTGTATTACAGCTTTGCAACTAGTAGAATCTATTATTAGCTGTACAGCTTCATTAAAGTCATCTGCACTTACACAGATGTATGTTTCTCTGTCTCAGCAATGACTCTCTAAAAAGATTCCAAGTTTATCCCTATTGGATCCTTGTGACTGGAAGGTCTTTTTTCAGTTACTGTTTCTGACATCTAATGCTTATTCTGAGTATCGAAAACACCCAGTCACTGTCAAGCACTTTACTGTAGGTGGGCCTCAAACCTTTACTAAATGGCAAAGAATGATACAAAGCTGTTACCCCCAATTCTATGCAAATGCAAGTAGGCCAGTGTCCCCAAATGCACAATTCATCTGTTAAAGACATTTGATTGCTTTATTACAGCTAACAGGCAGGGTGAGAATGAAGCTGAAGAGAGCACTGCTGTTGCTGCGTGTGTTCCCCACAACCTGTTCCAGAGCGGCTCCTCTTTCCTTGGGGTAGCCCATGAGTCACATCTGGCTGCGCAGTGTTCTCACGCCCTATGTGCTGTGTTTGTGGGCTCATGTCACTCATCCTGCTTCCTTAGGGAAGGTATGTTCAGCAGAGCTGCCCTCATGTGCCCAGAGTCACTTGGTGGCGGTTAGGAAGGGCACAGCTGAGCTAAGCAGGATGGGCTTCTTTCCTTGGTGTTCTGGCCTCACCACAAGCAATCGTCTCCTCCTTCCAGTGTTTTTCATTGTATTGCTTTGTTACAGAGATGCACACAGAGAATAAGTCTTCAAGGTAAAAGCTGCAGAAGCTGGATATCTGGGGCTCTGAGTTTGGCCACAGTTCAGGCTTCACAGCCAGGGAACTGGAAGCTCTCTCAAGACCAGACAGAAAACCAAAAACTCAGCCAAAAACTATTCCCAGTGAAATTCTAAGGCTAAACCAATACAACTTCACAAGTCAGACAGCTTGATTTTATCTCCTTCTGTGCAACACTGCCCTACACTTGGTCACTGCTCAGGAGGTCCTACATGACTATTAGGAATAAGGGGGGCAGCAGACATGATTTGGAGAACGGAGACTTCAGCTTCAGGGAGCCTACTGTTCCAGGGAATCTGGTTTTGATTTTCCTGGCTCTCTGTGCTTTCAGCATGGGTGAAGGACATAAACCCCATTAGGCTAAAAACCCCCCAGACTAACACCAAGACACCAGTTTCACATGAGACTGTAAAACTGAGCAGCACAAAACCTCTCTGAACCTCATTCCTCTGAGGACTGTGCTGTGTGCTGTGCTGTTCCACATTCCCAGCAGGAAGACGGGAATGCCTGTGACACACTGTGCCAGACTGCTTCCAGCTGGTGGAGATCCTGCCTTTATGTACCATACGGGGAAAAGAGTCCAAGTTCCTTGGCCAGCTGGTGCAGGCTGGCTCAAGTCTGCACTGCATAGCCCTGGGCCCTGTGCGGCTGCCTCAAGATCACTGTGATTGCTCTTTCATTCCTTTTCTCAGCTGGAAATGCATTAAATAATAGTGGGCTGTGTTGCAGCCTGCCACAGTTGTGTCTCTATGGGCTGACACCAAAAGTACAGATCGCCTGCCTTCAGGCATCTGAAGATACAAGAACTACTAGAGCAGCATTAGAAGAAAGTGGGTACAGTTCATGTCCATCTCTCAATGATGAACGTGTCCCCTGGTTTCCTTTCAATGGTCTAACTTGACCATTTCTAGGATGGAACAGCAGTTGAGCACAGTGAATTTGTACATCCACATGCCTGAATCCTCAGTGGAGTTCAATGAGGTAGGAATCATCTGAGCATTTGTACTCAAACTGTTCCCTCAAAGCTTTTCAGCATCTCCCTCCATATAGGAACCCCTGCCTTCTGGAATGGTTCAAAGGTGACTGAGGCAACGCAGGGGCTGGAAGCAGCTTCATTCTTTAGCTGCCTGTGTCCTAGAACACTTCTTAGCCAGCTACAGAATTCCCAGTGGCAAGGGGAGCAAAGGGGCTCAAAAGCTGTTAATAAATTAAAACTATTAGAATACCTACCTCTTGATTTTGGGATGAGCTGCACAAAAGAAACAGCTCCAATAAGGAAAAGATTTGATATTTATCTGTAAGTTGAAGCTTTATATACAACCTTAGCAAACTCAGGCAGTAGTTTAAAAACACGGTGCTGGTATTCAGTTTAACACCCTTGCTTCTATTGTTTCTAGCTTTAATAAATACATTCCTCTTGGGTCAGAGCTCTCCATGCTTAGTTCTAGATCAAAGGCCAACTTTCATGTTTGAAAGACCAAATGAAATGAGTTTTCAGCTGCAAATTGTTCAAAAGTGGGAGCAGGAAGGAAACAGACTTTAATGCTGTGATAAAAATGTTGCCCTCTGGTTACTGAAAGTTCCTAATGGACTTCAGCCATCTCTCCAGAAGTGTGTTTGGACTGAGGAGGACCAGCTCCTTGGGACTGGATGTGGCTGGACTGGTTCAGGGTGCTTTGGAGGCATTTTCTCAGCGATTCTCATAGCATTACTGGGGCTGGTGCCACAAAGCACAGGCAATCAGATTTCACACAGTCAGCCCTCCTGCACAGAGAAGAATCTGGAGACACAAACCAAGTAGCTCCTTCCTCAAGATGGTGCAAAAGCTCTCCCATCTGAGTGTCTCTACAGCTGTGAAGAAGAAGGTCTGGGAGGAAGATGAATGACCCCTAAACCAAACTGGCTGAGCATGTAAAAACTGCATTTCTAAAGGTCAGGTTGCTCTCATGCTAGCTTGGCTCTGGCTGTGCATTTCCCTTTGCAAGGTAAACCTCAGCTGTTACTGTTATTTGCTCTTTGCATATGCCATAAAATAGACAGGACATGAAACACTGAAGCTCCAGAGATGCAGGAACACCTTTAAGTTAAAGAGTTTTCTGATTTAATACAGAAGTTAAAATTTCACTTCTGGCTTGGCAGTTGCCCTCAGTACCTTGCAGAGCCTCTTTTGCCACTGAGTTACCTTGAGTCCCTTCTGGATACTTGACTAAAGACAGAACTGCTGCAAAGTGTAAGAGGTGCTGGGCCTGAGTCAGGAGCATGCCTTTGGCCTTGTGAGGCAGACTGGCTGAAGAGCAGACAAATATGCAAAGCAGACCAGCATGTTTTATCATACATGCAAGAACCCAGTTACCTTTATATAAAAAGCCTCAGGGGTGGGTGTTATGTGGAATTTAGACCCAGTGTGAAATAGCCAAAACCGTTTAGGCAATATAATGAGTCATGGGTAATGACTTTGACAAAGACCTCATGTAACCACATACGAAGGGCACACTCAACGTTCAGTGCTACAGGTAGCTGTGCCTTTAAAGGAGCTGACATTCACTTCACCTCCCTGGTATGCAGTGTCAGATAACCACTGCTCTGCTGAACAATAGATAGAAAGCTGACAGGCTTTCAGAGGAGGGAGCTTGGTTTACATTAGGCATTTTCCATAAGGTCTTTTGAAAAGGTACACCCAGGTCTGAGAAAGAGCAAGCAATAATAACTGCACTTTGTAATGTGTACAGTGAACAGACGGGAGGGCAGGTAACAGGCTCTGCTAAAGTGCATTTCTAATCTTAAGAGTGACTTTAGAAGTGACAATGTGGGAGAACTGCTTCAATCTGCCTGTCTTTTGTTCATTCCTTAAACAAGCTTTCTCTTGAGCTGCCAAGTCTGCCTGTTCCCCAGAGAGACAGGGTTCCTCCTGACTCATGCTTCATAGACAGCAGTTGAAGATGTGTAAGTGAAACTCATTTAACCCTACCCAGGATGGAAACTCTCAGCTGAGTGGTGCTTTCCATATGGCTGAACACTCAGCAGCTGTGTCCTGTGTACCCTTCATCTATGTGAAGAACCTCGGGAATGGTCTGAGGTGACTGCACTGAAATCCTGTGGAGAGGTTCAAAGTGTCGCAGTAGACCAGGAGCATGTCTTACAATTACTGTCACTGGTAGAAATACCAAGCTGTCACTAGCATGAAGTAATCTGAACATGAGAAATGAGCAGAGGAAAGCTCACTCTAACTGGTATTGCTTTCACTGTTTTCCAGGATTTTCAACTTCTTGTCTGGTAAATAGCAAGGGATGACCAAAACCAGTTCAGGCTGTTGCTCCTCTGACCTCAAAAGCCGCAGAGGGTTCCTTTTCTCACCTGTACCCTGCTCTTGCAGCAGTTGTACAGCTTAACCTGTCCCACAGTTTTTAAGCACCAAAAGGCTTCACTTCCCCCCTTCTGGCATCTGTAAGGGAAGTACTGGCCAACACACAGAGCCTCAGGACAGTCACACAAGAAAAATAAAGGCTCTGTCGCTTTGGATGAGATTCTCTGTGATGAATCAAATGGATCTGTGCAAGGACCCCCATGCTAGGATATTGGTGGTGGCCCTGACTATCCTGTTGTGCAAATGAGGGTCTGTCTATGGTTGTATAGTTAGTGATATATGTAATGTATGGTTCCAATATATATAAACCAAGTAACATATGATTCCAAAAAATAAAGTTCTTATTGTTACTAAGTAGCTGAATGATTAGATCTGAACTGCAATTGCTGTTTGAATTTGGATGGGAGTCTCCATAATCTCAAGTTCTTTCCAGAGACAGAAGCTAGACTGATTAATAGAACTCAGAGTCTACTGAGTTTCACTTAATAATACCTTTGCAAACCTGTTTGGTTTGCAAATAACATAGGGCACACACACACACATCTCTATATAAATATATATGTAAAGAAATAAAAAGCTAATTTTGTTGACTTGATTTGTATCCGTTTCCATTCTTGCTAAAATTAGGACACTGCCTCCAAACTCCCTCACAAAGCAAACTTCCTCAAAAAGCCTTTTTAGCCTCCTGTACAAATCAGGGGGAGTCCCATCAGGAGTCAGTCTTCACTAGCAGACTCAAGCAGTTGCTCCCAGCTGATAAGAGCAGAATGGAGGCCAGGGACTCCTCCTGCCCCACCACATAAAACAAAGCACTGCACATCAAGGATCCAGTTTCAACCACAAAGCAGTCCTTATCAGCGCCAAGGAGAGTCTTTGTTCTCATCCTGGCTCCTGACCTGGACCATGAAGGTAAATATGCTTTATGGTTGCTTTTCCTGTGTGTATCTATTGCACAGGACAAGCAAGAATGAACAGCAGTGGAAGTCTAAAGACTGTTTTCCAACAAATCAGTTGAACTCCTGGCCTGATCTAAGCGTGTATGCCACTCCTTCATTGTCTTTAATGAAACTTCTGCTTACTTAAAAGGACCAATTCTGGTAATACTTTACATCTGCCATCCATACACAGCAAGTACACAATTCTCAAATCATCTATGTATCTTTACTGCTGCTCCATGCAGTTGGGCTACTATGTTGACCGTGTTGATAGTGTACCATCTGATAGTCTATTATGTTATTAATGGCATCACAGGGAATTCATCCACGGTTACATAATAGTGGAGGTCTGAAACTGTAACTCAGAATTCTCTTCCACAAGTCCCTATTGTAACTAACTCGGTTGTAACCATTGACTTGAAGGACTCTGGCATCCTCTCCCTGGCTGTGCCTCTCCTGAGATGCTGAAATGGGATAGTTTCTGAAGCCCAACAATACTGCTGCACTCACAAATATACTCATGACACCCTGGCTCACCCACAAGTATCAGAATCATCAGAATTATTCTGTCATCAGTTTTATGGGGTAAACAAGATGGAAGAGTTCTCTTTCTCCAAAATGATACTACTTCATCATTGTCTTGGGCTGTAATTTTACACTCAGCCCTGTCCCAGCTGTACAAAACCTCTAGTTTGCTGTTTAGTAATAAGGTGTGACTGCTCTCTTCTAAGAGAGAGAGAAGCTGGTGATAACTTCTACATGATGTAATAGTCATATGGGAGTTCACTCCCCTTCTCAGACTTGGTTCCTGGTTTTCAGTGTCTCCATCTATAAAGCAGTATATATTACAGGGAGATTTCCAGGCCATTGAGAGCCCATGTAAGAAAAGCAAACAAAATGTTAACTTACTCCATCATCCCAGAATATCAAAATGGCTGGAAGAATTATTTCTCTAAGAAATTCAGGATTCTGTTAACGTTATTTTGCTTTTGATTTTGTGGAGTATTAACCCGCAAGAATGAGGGAATAAGGCATATTTTAGTCAATAGGTAGAATTCAGTTAAGTCTATCAGAAGATAAGAGTGATGTAAAAGGAGAGCAGATAGGGCAGCTTACATTGATTCTGGAACAAAATCATCTCTAAGCACTGTAATAAATTGTATAATCTAAAAATTAATTCATTTGGAATCAGATATTTGATTATTTTAGCAGTGATATATTTAGAATGTATTAGATGTATTAATAATAAGGATTCTTATTTGCTACAGACATCCAGCTGTCTGCTTGCCTGTCCTGCCCAAGTCTGTATACCTGCACTTGCCTCCTTCAGGCTTGCATTTCTGATTTGAATAAGCAACCATAAAGTCATCCCTGAAAACAGTGAGAAAGGAACCAAGTGAAACACTGTAAGGACATTCAAGCAGCAAGTCCAAGTCAATAACAGAATGGTATTTGTAGGGAATGGAGCTCTTTGAAAATATGCTTTACATATGTAATGTCTTTTCATCAACCCTAAACCTGTTACAGCTAATTCAGGTAATTTCCTTGCACATGAACAATGAGGACAAAGGAAGTGTAAAGTGTATGTTAGAAATGAATGTTGAGTGTTCAAGGCCAGGCTGGATGAAGCCATGGGTGACATGGTTTAGTGTGAGGTGTCCCTGCTTATGGCAGGGGGGTTGGAACGGGATGATCTTAAGGTCCTTTCCAATCCTGACTATTCTATGATTCTATGATATGTTCAGATCACAATATATAGCAAATAGGGGTATACCTATTTCCCTATATGAAGGAAACACTTATGGAAGAAGATATGTAGACTTTCTGGCTCATGGCATGAACGATGGACACAATGTCAGTTATGATTTGGAACTGCATCTAAAAGATGTGTCAATGAAAACGATGAGCACCCCAGCTCAGAGATGTGAATCTGGTTAACAGTTGACAGATGTGTAATTCCTCACTCCCAGTGAAACAAGAGCGAGAGCAGATCACATCCTCCTCAGTCCAAAGCAAAACCTTCACATTGAAGGAATTAATGTAAAATGCCTTGGCTCTGCTAATCCTGGCACACTCTGTACTCAAAGAGAGAGACAAGGCTTGAGAAAGTAACTCTAAGAAATGAAAGTCCACTTCTTTCCACAGAGACCCCAAGTTTACGTACTGCAAGTTAGACTGCATAGATATGCTCATCCCCTCTCAAAATCATAATTAAGGTTGATGGACGAATAAAAACCTTTGGATTTGAAGTTAAATTCTCTACACCTTCCACAATTCTCTTCACATCATTGGTTTCAAAATCTGCCTTCTCCACAAAACAGATTCCAATATCAACAGTATTTACCATGTCCAAAGAAAGAAAGAAGGCAGTGAAGTAAAGAGCAACGTGCCTGAAAGCAACATGCCAGGGTAGGTAGGAAGCAATCTTTCTGTAGAGATCACTTGTAAAGAAACTGTTTATTAGTGGCAGCTACACAGCACACAGCTTGGGGTTTGAATAAAATACACTTGCATGTGAGAATAAGCCAGAAGAATTTATGTTTACCCTAATGCATAGGACTCACTGTCTGCTTTACAAATATTTACATGCTAGGAGCTTAAGGCTTCTTGTGTGTCCTGCTCTCATGGACTCGCTTCTCTATATTTCTTGGTGACAGAAATGCACAAGTCAATGAATCATGACCATTCATGGTAACTCAGTCCTTACTGGTAAGTCATCTGAGCAGCACTCTATTTTCTTTTTATATCTTATAACTAAGGCTACCATGTAGGCTTCCTAGAATATCTGGCTGCATTTCCTGCTCAGCATAGAAAATGCACTGCCATGTACATTCAAAGCTGTATATAAACACATGCCACATTTAAAATCACTTTCAGCAAGGTAACTGATTAAACAGGATGTAACATATATTCCAAAATCATACTCTGGGTCTCAATATTGTGGCCATCCCTGCTTTCCCACAGAGGCTCATTCCCAGGCAGAAAGAGCCCTGCTGATAGAGCCCGCAGTGGTGTCACACATGTTCTGTCCTGGTGACCACACCTGCTTTATCGATGCTCATTACACCTTGGGTTGTGCTAACCTGAGGTTCCTTGGTGGTAGATAGTCCATAGCTGCTTCCAGCTCTGCAGAGACCAGCCCACTCTCAGCATTCCCTGGACTTTCTGCCTTGAGTGCCTTCTCCAAGCCCTGTGGACCTAGTAGAGAGCTTTCTGAGACAGGCTTAATACTTCTGAGCTCTCTGGCAGCTGCTGCATCAGCTCACGCTCTCTGACACAATCTGTGTGTGTCCTGAATGCTAGGAAACAGAAAAAAAACAGAGAGCAGGTCAGAACCTCACAAATCAACATTAGTGTTTTTAAGAGGAGGAGGTCAGTGGGTAAATTGCCAACGGGACATTGCGAGAATCCTTGGCTCTCCATCAAGCCATGGTCTGAGGCACTTTCAAGTAGGTGTATAAGGCTGCTCGCCAGCAGCAGGAGGAGAAAGCTCAAGAGCTGGGTCATTTCAGGAAAACTCCTGATGAGGAGAGCAACTCTATGGAAAAGTTGCATCACCGTGCGAGACCACTTTAGCTCTGCTTGACGTGACAACACATTGAGTGGTAACAGCAGTTCCTAAACCATGATATTCACTGTTGGAGGTCAATAATATCCATTTTCTTGTGTTTCCCTTTAAGAGCTTGCTAAATGGGACAACGAGAATGAAGAATGAACCACCATGAACGAGGAGGCTCAAGGAGAACCATGAAGAACTGTGGTACGGCTGCGCTAAAAAGAGCAACTGAAAAAGCAGGAGACAAGAATAGAGCAGGAGACTACACAAGGCACACTTCTACAATGCCTTCCCACTTCATGCCACAGCAACGCAGTGAAGGCAGAGCATTTCCTGCCTGTGTGTGAGGTGGCATCACTTAGAGTTAGTTGAGCAAATGTGATTACTGAATAGCACCTATGCCAAGGAGACATGCTCACATTGCAGACCTAACCAGCTTTAAATATGCCAGGAATAACAAAAGAGAGATGGAGCCTTCTTTATGCAGTGGAGAAAAGTGACAGATAACATTGCTCTGTTCACGATCTCAGCTTTACAGTTCTTTTACTCTGTGTTTGGTACTTGCACAAAGACAGAGTAGCTGCCCTGCAAAAGACTAAATTTTAAGCAATTTCAGTGTTACACACAATCACTGTATTGGTGCACCAGTGTTCTTGTTCTTTCCACGAGGATTTTTGCTGTTGCAGTGTCCTTTGGTCCATGGTTAGACCAGTGTTTTCCCTGATTTTCTTGAGGTTTTTTTTTTCCCCTTGAAATGTTTCTCTTGATTTTTCTTGATTTCAGCCTTCCAGTACCTAAATGGGCTACAAGAAACCTGGAGAGGGACTTTTTATAAGGCAAGGGCCTGTAGGAACAGGCCAAGGGGAATGGCTTTAACCTGCCAGAACAGGGGAGATTGAGCTGAGCTCTTAGGCAGAAGCTCTTCCCTGTGAGGGTGCTGAGGCGCTGGCACAGGGTGCCCAGAGAAGCTGTGGCTGCCCCATCCCTGGCAGTGCTCAAGGCCAGGTTGGACACAGGGGCTTGGAGCAAGCTGCTCCAGTGGAAGGGGTCCCTGCCTGTGGCAGGGGTTGGAGCTGGATGAGCTTTAAGATCCCTTCCAACACTAACCAGGCCGAGATTCTGTGAGTCTATGAATTGCACTCTCTCTTGGCAATGGCTAAGCCTGCCAAAACTTCGATCAATAACCAGGTGATGTGCGAGGGCAGGAGTCGTGCATTTGCCACTGGGGTAGATGGACTTTATTCCCTGGAGGCTGCAGGAGGAGCCGTGGTTTAGTGAGCTGCACGTGGGATGGGCAGTCTGAACACTCCATTCTAATCTGGGCTCTGCTGCTGACTCATCATGTCACCTTTGGGACATAACTGCCTCCATACTCTTGTATTTCTTCCTCTGAAGTGGTCCCACTGCATTGTACACACTAGATACCATAGTTACAGATCCTAGAATAGTTAGGATGAATAATTTCTCAATCAGAAGCACTGGCAATCCTTCATTTTGTTCTCTGCTACAGGAAGAAAGGGACAGAAGTGATAGAAAATGAAAAAGAAGTTCAAACTTGTTTTGATAATTCAGCTCCTTAGAATCAGAGACCAGATGTATTCCAGCTGCATGCTGTGAAAAAGCAAGGTAACAACCTGACGCCTTCCTACCAAAAGCTGGGTGGAAGATGGGAGAGCCCCCATGAATCCTGGGCAGAACTGGTTGCTGCAGTTCTGTGTGTATCAAGCGAGCCATCATAACTTGGAAAATCTGACCTGTGAGCTCACTGTCAGCAGTGCCAAGCAGCCTATTCTTATTTACTCCACTGAAGTCAACCTTGCTGACAGAAGCCTTTTCTAAAGGCAATCTGCTTTGTGCATGCCTGGCCTGTTACTAGCTTACCGGAGAATGAAACATCCCTGTTCTTTCTCCGTAAATCCCTGCTCTTGCTTTTGGCAGTCTGGTCACACAAATCTGTTGTAGGACAGACTTATTTGCATTGCTGATTTCTATTTGCTTACCCCTAACCTTTCCCAGCTATTCCTTACATTCTGATGAACTCTTCTTGCCTCCTTTCCCAAGCCCTGCCATGAGATAAATGGAGGATCCAGACTATGTGATTGTGACCGGTGCCAAGGTTTGTGCTCTCGCTCTCGGCAGCATGCTGATCATGGCTGCAATTCCTGGCTCGCAGGGACTCAGGATCCAGTTACATTTGCTGGCGTCAAGCAGACTCTGCAGACCACTGTGAAATACTGCATCTAAAAATAAAAGAGTGAAAAAGTATGAAACCAAAGGGAGCTGGATATTAAAATTCCAGGGAAACTGTATAAAAGTTTGGAAGAGGCTCATAAACAGCCTCGGGGAAAACACTGACACATTGGGGGAGTTTAAACTGAGCCCATGGGTTTGCCTTTTTTAGCTCTGGCCCCCATGTGACACTCGAGTTCAGCCTGTGGGTCCAGGTATTTCTGCTAACACAAAGAATGCATTTGGAGCCTGTGGAAAGGGGAATCGCTGGGACTGGCTCAGCTCCTGCCTGTGCTCTCCCCAGGAACTGTTAGCCCCAGTGCACTTGGTTTCTGCTCCCAGCCGGGTCCACCTCAAGCCTTTGGATTTCTCCTTCGGATCGAGGCTGCTGCTGATGGTGCCAGTGGGTGAGCTGGGTGTGGGAAGGGGTGTCAGGCTCTGGTGAGTCTCAGGGGATGGATGGATGGATGGATGGATGGATGGATGGATGGATGGATGGAAGGAATATGATTTTCACAGCTTTTGCAGTGCTTTTAATTGTACAGTGATATGTGGAGAATTAGTGAACCTGTGAACCTAGGCTAAAGGGTCAGGATTAAACATGAGCTGGACCTGCTACACAAGGTTAAATTAAAGAATCCAAGAGCAGATAGAAGAGCCCAAGTGCTATTTCTAAGGGGCATTTTGTGAATCTCATATGAAGAATTGGGTGGGAATCTCTTAATTTTTGGATGAAAAAGTCCAATAATCTTTGTCTTTTTCTCTTTAAACATCAAACCAGCGCAAGGATTAAACTGTACCAAGTACAAGTTGCATTTTTAAGTGCACCGTTTGTTGTGACTCTCCTTTCCTGACCAGCATGGTTCCACTTCAGGGTTTCAGACTGCCTGTGTTTGAACTGTTTGTAAAAAGTCTTTCTAGATGTAACTGAGGCCTATTTGCAGAAGGCTTTATTTCTACCTTCTTTTTGATGCTTTGCAATTAAACCCACGATGACCGTGAAACTGAGGTTTAAAAGTAGATGTGTGTTTGCATAACAATGTATTATATATACACAAAACTGGAGCTCCATGGCTACCCATAATTGCAGTGATAGTGTATCTGCAGTGGTAGTTCCTTGGAAGTTTGCATATAGGTCAGAAGTTTCCAAGTGATGACTGAGATTATATGGAATATGGATTGCATTTTCCACGTGTGCCACAGTTCAGTCATGGGACTCATTAGCACTCGTGAGAGCAGTGAAGTTCTGCTCCTTCAAACTAACCTGACAGTTCAGCTCTGAGTACCTGAACCAGCCCTGCTCTGTGTTGCTTACATATTGCAGTGTCTCAGCCTACTTCTTACTTCAGTTTCTGAACGCATTGCTGCAGTGGAGTCTCTTGCACAGGAGGAAGCAATAGGACTCAGCACTTTACTTCTTTGGCCTTGTGTATTATGCAAGTTTTAGATTTGCTTTGGTCCTTGATCCTAAGTGCAGTAGCTCACACTGCACTTTCTAAAGAAGCCTAGAAACCATCCCTTGCGAGTATTAGGTGGGTGTTTAAAACTGCATGCGTATCTTTGTTTGGATTCCTTCTAATACTCGAAGACTAAACCTCTTTTGCCTCAGCTGTGTGACCTTGAAAGTACTTCACATGCCACATTTGATGCAAGTGAACGGTTTTGTGCCAGTATAGCTGAAATGTTATAATCACATGGAACAATTTGAAAGACACAATCCAAATATTTGAAAAATGATGCTGCTAATTTACAGTTCTTCCTTCCCCTCATTAACTTTGTAGAAGAAATTTGGACCTATATATTTTAATTCACAGTAGAGAAATAGGTAATGGAGCCATCAAGGGAGTGTTTGAAGCTGTTTGTCTCAGGCTGCATGTTTTCTGAACAAAAAAACACCTAAAAATAAATATGCAAAATGCCTGTTACTTATGTATATGAATGTATGAACATGGCAGATGGTAGTTTTGCAGCACGTCAGGTTTGCCACTTACCAGCTGGTTAAGTGCGCTGTACAGTGAGAGCCTCTGATGTACAAAGGACCTGAAGGCATCGCTCTGTGATCCTACACCACTCACAGTGGGTGAGCTGATGGAGCATAACTCAAGGCACAGTTGTGTGAGGACTCAGAGCTGTTATGAAATAGCCAGAAGGCTGGGGCAGGATCTGAACCCGCTGAGCCAGGTGCTGTATCCATGACAGAGGTTCACCTCCTTGCTGTCAGGCTTGCTGGGTTCCGCTGCGGCCTCATCTAACTGTTGTTCAGCTATCGGACAAATCCTTTGAAGCCTCTGGGCAATGAAGGCGAGTGAATAGATTGAATTTCTCTTTACAATAGAAAACTGTCAAACTCACCCCCCAAAGAGCTAGGGTTTACAATTTTTATCCCAGATAGTCTGAGATTTAGTACATTTCACCTATTTATTTGGAATTCTTTTGAAGGAAATATCAGTCATTCATATCCTCTGATAGAAAAAACACAACCAAGCTTTTTGAGGACTGTCCACAGTTGGACAATATCTGGCAGCAGGTCAGAAGTTGCAAGAAAAGCAATAATATCCTCCTTTATCAAATCCTGTGTCAGCCAGGACATTCAGCACACAGGAAGGTCTGGAGTTGTTGCCTGACTCTTAAAGTCTTTGGCTGCCTCAGGATCATAACTTCCCTTAACTGCCCCAGTTCTATGTGAGTCCAGGCTCTGTTGTTCTGTGTGTGTTCAAGCTCTGTCCTTCTGTGTGTCCATTGTTCTTGTGAAATCCTTCCTCTCGCTGCTCAGTAAAACAGAGTTACTACATGTGTTGTATGAAAGCCTACCTTTTCTTAGAACTGAAACAGAGGTCAAGACCACAGGTGGGGGACATGAAATACCAATTCCCCTTTTCCAGAATGGGGAACCGAGGCAAAGGCTCGGTAAGTTGCTCAAGGACACAGAGTTTCCACTAGTGGTGAGGGAACCCAAACAGACTCACTGAAGCTCACAGGAAGCTGTGAGTACCGCAGGGGAGGAGACAAGCAGGCTTTGTAGCAGAAAGATCCAGTGTAACTGCGGGATGGAATGATGCCAAAATATAGTGATGTTTAGGAGTGGCAGAAAGAGAAACTTCTGAAGGAAGGCTGAGATTAAAGGAATTGTAGGAACCTGGAAGACGCTCAGCACAGTCCCAGCTCTGCTTCAGTGCAGTGAGGAAACCGAGTGACAGGAATATCAGTTGTCTTCTTTATTCATCTTATCTTCTTTCTGATGTACCTTCTGAGCTCTTTACTCTTTACATGTTAAAAGCCTCGTGCAAAGTCTGGGTGCTGTGTTCTGCCTTCATCAAAGGTCTCTGACAGCGCAGAGTGATCACTGGACATGTACTGGGGAACACGCACAAGTTTCTTGGGAGGTTTGATGCAGATGTCTTATGTTTCAGGGCTTAAGCATTTAAACTCTCTCTCAACCATGAGAAAGGATGGCGGGCACAGTCTTGGCCCCTGGCAGCCTGTGTAGAAGCCCATGTTCTTCATGCTTTCAGCTTGCTAGGGACTGCGACTCAACAGCCAGTTCAGCCAGTAAATAAAACCAGTGGATGTCCAGCAAGGGGAACTATACCAGTTCACAACATGTCAATAGACACATCCTTAACCAAAGTAACCAACTCACCATATTTGAAGCACTTGCTTGAAAGGCTGGGCACACTACAGCTTCAAATAAATAGTTGGAAATGCTTACTAATTTCACTATTTTTCCTTCTTCAGCAATTGATTGTTGCTGTCTTATCAATCTGGGGGCACACATAAGCATACTGTCACCTCAGGGCAGAGACTGAGCACACAGATTTACAGTCCAAATAATCCGCTGGCAAACTAATAAGCAACAGAAATCAGGACTTTATGTTTGGAATTGTCAAGTGGGCATGGCTATCTGTACCACTTGGATGTATAGTGTATACTATGTGTCATGCTCTCAGACACCTTCAAATCTAGCTTACTGCTTTATAGGCTTCATGTAACTCCATCTGTTATTCTGCACGTTTTCTGCTGGTTGTATGTAGCTATAAATGTTTTGCAGAAGTCAGCTAAGTTTTTGTTAACAGTTGTCTAGCAGAATCCAGGTCTCTCCACGTACATCTTCACTATTGTCAGCAGCAGTTACTAGCCAGACCAGCACTGAGAACAACTTACATGTGTGCACAGCCTACAGTGTGTCTTTGGTTATTGGATGGTCATAGAAACATCAGTAATTCAGGATCTGTGGCACTGAGCAGTGCTCACTGACCTGTATACTAACCCTGCCACCTTTACTTCTTGCTGTGTTTTAGGCTCACATAACAAGTAGGGCAGAGTTAGAACTCGCCCTCTGAAGGTCTGGGTCACAACTCCCTTTGCCTGGTTTCTGAAGCCAGCAGGAGTAATTTTGTATGGTGTGCTTTAGTTTTGGCCTTAAAGAACAACTGCTGGAGCAAGTTGAATGTGCTGCGTCGAGAGTGTTGCTGAGGCTGGAAAGCAGCCAGAAAAACCAAAGAGCAAAACTTCTAGGCAGTTTTCCATATCTACAATAAAACTCAAGTCTCTAGCAAAGTTATCTAAGGAATTCAGGCTGAGAACAACAAATGAAAAAGGAATGACACAGATAGGGCTGTGCTCTAAGGAAAAAAAAGTGAAGCATTTTATGATTTTGGACAACGTTTCCTGCACAGCTTTATCACTGCATTACTTTCAGTCCTCAGAAAAACCTGATCCAACATATTGCCACTTCAGCAGCTACATTCAGGTTCTCATTCTCTGGCACCCTGGCTTTATCAAAATGACTTTAGAGAGAGAGATTAAAAGTTATTACCCAACCTTGCCCATTCATACATGAGGTCCTCTAGCCAAGGACCAAAATGCTGTATATAGTTCCACCCCAGATTTTATTTGGTACCTCAGCTATGGTACAATTTGTTGAGTGTATGCTACTTTGAGGACAGGAAGACTCTGCTCACTCTTTACTCAGTGTTAACTGAGTACATCTCAAGAAAGACAAACCATTGCTCCATGAGCAGCAAAACCAAAGCAGCTTCACTACAGTTTGATATGGTCTCATCCATAAAGCACCTTTGCTCCCCACTGTAATAAATAGGGGTATCTTAGCTCTATGTCTCTTTCCAGGGTCACCCCCACAGGGCAAAATCCTCGCAGAGCGTGACTAATGCAGCTTTAGGTAAATGGTGACTGGCCAACCTGCTGTAGTCAACAGCACTGTGGACAATGGTTTCCTTGAAGGAAAAAACTCAAAATCCACTCTTTTTTTTCCTGTCTTTGGTTCCTGTCTTCCAAGAAACGCTGGAAATTTAATTATTTCTGAGATCTTGGCTCATGTGTCAAATCTGTTTGAAATCTGGAGCAAGAGATAGGCCGAGCCATTACCTAAGCTTCCGCTCCTTAGGAAAGCATGTGAATCAAGACTGCTCCATGAGAAGCCCCACACCCAAATGACTGGAAGTGCATTTTTTTTTTACAAACATAGACCCATGCCAGCCAATGGCCATCAGAACCCCTTTGCCCAGCATCCTTTATCTTGGCAGCGATACATGCTTGTGTTTGACAATGAAGCACAGATCTTTTGTCATCTGCTTTGAAGAAGGAGATGAGAAGTTGAGAGTAATGTCAAGTTATAGTCTCAACTTCAGTTCAATCCAGATCATTAGTAGATTACCATTGATCAGGCTGTAGGAGAATCAGAGAGTTCTAGAATGGTTTGTGTTGGAAGGGACCTTAAAGCTCATCCAGCTCCAAAGCCCTGCCACAGGGAAGGACACCTTCCAGTAGAGCAGGTTGCTCTAAGCCCCTGTGTCCAACCTGGCCTGGAAGACAGAGTATCAAAATGGAAACATAGTAAGCTTTTCCCCCAGAATGCCAGTTTACCATAGGTTTTCCCTCTAAGCTCCAAAGCTAGACTGTGTTTCAATTCATTGGCAGATATCCCACACTTCTTCAAAATCTGAAGCAAAAAGACTGGGATGAGTACTGTGGGCATTCACAGTATGCTAGACTAATATTGTTGGCTACCTACTCTGCATCCCTCAGTAAGTCAACACTCCCTCATCTGCTAGCTAGTCTGGATTCTGTTGTAGTTGGTGTGGTTGCTACTTACTTCATTTCTGAAGCCTGAATGCTATCTTTTGTCTGGTTTTTGCATGCTCCTATAGCGTGGATTTGTGCTGTGTGCTGGAATGCTCTATGCTCCTTCCAGTACCTCTCTCTAGGTGCTTGGGGAACATGAGATGATGGACTGCACTTTTCCTCCTAAGCAAACAGCATTGTATCACTCCTACTGGGAAAGCCAAAGAGGATAGTGGTGGCATACCTATAAACAAGATCAGTAGCTGCATGCAGAGCCAAAGGATGCACCAGCATTTGCAAGGAAATGGACTGTGTTCCCTTTCCACTGAACCAATCCTCACACAAAACCCTGTTTTACCTATGCAGTTCTCCTCCAAAAGAGTTTGGCTTTATTTCACTTCTAATCATACTGCACTGGAAGTTTAATTGAAAACCTGTTCATTTTGATACTCAGAATTATATTAAGTTTTACAATCAATTGAATAAAAGCAGATTCGGTTTGATACTCCAATTTAATACTTGCTGATTTTGATTCCAGAAGATGTACAGAAGTGCCTGCTTAAAGATCTCATGGCTGAGGTTCCTTAGCTTGTTCCCTTTTTGCAGTATCTACAACCAGGGATCACTCTTTTCCCCTGCCTCAAATTTGGGGAGAATCAGCTTTTGTCACCCCTGGAACATATCAGTTATCAGTAAGTATCAGGGGGTTAAGACAGAAACCTTAGTTTGGAGGCATCAGAGAAAGAGTTCAGAATTCTGTCACAAGGTTTTATTCTACTCTTTTGTACTCTGATTCATTTGCAACACAGGAAGAAAGCAGAAGTTCTTCCATAAAGAATGTGGACTTCTATTGAAATGGAAGAACACGTCCCTCTGGTGCCCAAACCAAGTTTTGGCAAGCTGTGGTTTTGCATGCCCCAAACACCAGGCAGACACCTGCACAAATACTGTTTGCATACAAATAAAAGGTGTGCACAGAAGTCTGGAGCCCAAATCTAAAAGCTGAACCATGCTATAGAAGCCAAGTGCTAAAGGAAGAAAGCAGAATCAAAGTGTTTGATAAATGGTGACATTTACACATTCTGACACTGAAATTTCACCAGCATTTTTAATAGCTAACTGAATTTTATGCAGAGGTATTTTTACTGCACTTTTAGGTGGGTTTTGCTTTTAGACAATGTCTACTACACACATACCTACAGTCTTTTATACCACTGTACCCACATGCTGATCCAAGAGATCCTTGTCAATAAGCTATCTGAAACAGATCATTCTACTTTAGCAGCAAGGTTGGTCAAAGGAAATGATCCTGCCCCTCTACTCTGTTCTCATTGCAGCACTGTGTGCAATTCTGGTGCCCTCAAAATAAGAAGGACATGGAGCTGTTGCAGCGAGGTCAGAGGCCATGAGGATGATCAGGGGCTCGAGCACCTCCCGTATGAAGACAGGCTGAGAAAGTTGGGGCTGTTCAGCCTGGGGAAGAGAAGGCTGTGTGGAGACCTCATAGCAGCCTTCCAGTATCTGAAGGGGGCCTAATAGGGATGCTGGGGAGGGACTCTTCATTAGGGACTGTAGTGACAGGACAAGAGGTAATGGGTTAAAACTTAAACAGGGGAAGTTTAGGTTGGAGATAAAGAAGAAGTTCTTCCTGTGAGGGTGCTGAGGCAGTGACACAGGGTGCCCAAAGAAGTGGTAAATGCTCCATCCCTGGCAGTGTTCAAGGCCAGGTTGGACAGAGCCTTGGGTGACATGGTCTTGTGTGAGGTGTCCCTGCCCATAGGAAGGGGTTGGAACTGGATGCTCTTAAGGTTCCTTCCAACCCAAACCATTCTATGATTCTATAATTCTAAGATTTACAGTGTCCTTTTCTCCTTTTGAAAACAGGGGACCTGCAGGTAGACAATGCAGGACTTAAGTTGTTCCTAAGTGGAAGTCCCAAACATGTCAACTAGTGTTGAAAGCTCTTCCAAGCCTGGTGTGTTATGTCAGAGACTGTTACTGAACAACAGGCTGCTTCCCGCTGTTCACATGTGGTGTATTCTTTAGCATCCAAGTGTGAACTGAAATGGAGAAAAATTGCTTGAACTAAACTCATGAACTTATAGATACTGAGACAATATTTTCTTAAGCTGAACTGAAATTAAGTCTTCCCAACCAGTAGCTTATTTTTTTCTCACTTTTACTTTTGTTACTTTACTTCTTATTGTGTATTATTATAATTATTATTACTTATTATAGGAATAATATTACTATTTTTTTTTAGGAAACTAGAATTTAATCTGTTTGTCTACCAATTCACTTTAGACAAAGCTGTCTAGAACTGAGTTTCTTTTCCCAGTTTTCATATGGAAGATTATGGAACCTTTCCTGTTAGGAAATCTATAAAGGATTTGAAACTAATTTTGTAATTAGGAGACATAAATGACATGAAAGAGGTTTGGATGCAGAAGCTTGAAATGTCAGGCAGAGAAAGCTGTGCTGCTATCTAAAGTAAAGGCTATCCCAGAACTAACAGTATAAATCCTGTATTTTCTGTGTCTTCCAAAAGCCAAACTTCAAGTGCTTGGGATTGTTTATTTGGTAATACCTACTTAGAAAGTCTAGCTGCAACTTTCAATAAAAATCTGGTCTTAAAGACAGAAGTCGTTGATCTCTTGATGAGAATCTTAGTCAGGAAGGTGAACGTTTTAGCAGAAATATCAAAGCAAGCTTTCATTAAGTCCCACACCTGTGTGTTGCAATGGCTTTGTGCTTCCCAAGAGGGCAGTGGCACTTGCAGCCATGGCCTTAGCATGTGTTGCAGTATTCACTCTGCACTCTCTAGACTGTGTGTTTGCTAGTAGTACAAAAAGAAGGGTTGTCCAGAAGCAGAACAGTGCTATACCATGGCACACACAGGGCCTATCTAATGACTGACTGCACACGAGAAGAAGTGCTTTACTGATGAAAGGCTGTGTGTTTCTAGTGCAATACTATCTTGCCCAGATGGGTAACATTTCAGGGAAACATTTCATCTCCCCACAAGAGAACTGATTTTCTTTCTACCCAAAGCCCACAAATATTGAGTGAGAAGGCTGGTTTGTCTTCTTTTTACACTATTCTCAGGATTCTTGCCTACTTTCTCACATACAGAGCAAAGCAGAGGCCACAGTGATAACGCACGGGCATGATAATAAAGAAAAGAAAGACAGCAACATTTTTGCCTTCTCTCTACGCTCTTGCAGAAAGGAGAAGCCCATGAAGCTGCTGCACTGCAGACCATAGGTCTTTATCAGAGGAAAGGGATGGAGAAAAGGTACTGTACTGCTCACAGTGGATGCACTCTTAGAGTTGCAATTTTACCCGCTGTGTGAGAGGGCAGACTTTCCTGACCTGACAGACAAGTAGGCCAGCCAGCAACCATGGTGTTAATGTGGAGAGAGGAGACAGCTGGTGAAGACAGTGAGCCCCTGCTCTGCTGCTCGAGATGCCAGCAGGAAGAAGAGGCTATAGGAACAGCTGGAGGAACATAAAGCAGCACAAATTCAGCATTGCTCAAAAGGAGGAAAAGGGAAGAATTGTTAGTGTTTTAGTTCAAGCTCAACCCCTTTTTTTCTTTCTAGGCCCATTATCACTGCATGCTGCTTTGCATTTAATACTGCAGCCTCCTCCTCACTTCTACATATTCATAGACTTTTAACAGCTAGACATGCTAATGGCAGAATCTTTTCAAATTGTGACAGTGGAAGGTGCTTTATCATCATGCATTTGCCTAAATGCAAAGTGCCAAATGCAAAATAACAAGAATAACCCTGATTTTGCAAAACGGAGAAGAAAAAGTGGGTCAGGCATAAACGTGCTCACTGCTGATCTGCTGAATTGCCAAGCACCTGAAGTTAGTGGGTAGCAGCAGTTGCAATTGCTCGTTGAGGTTCTTCCTACCTTACTAAATCAAGTCAATACTTGTTCAATGATCAGAATCTCTCTCAGCTTCAATCTTGTGCTGGAGCTTAGGGGAGGAGACTTACATGCAGGCTTCACCATTCTTGCTATAAGAACTAATAAACAGTATAAAAATGGAAGCAGGAGCAATCTGTCTTGCCTGAGGATATTACTGAAACCTGGTTACATGTAGATTCATTCTTATTTGATGATGGCAACTCCCAATCTGAAGTCACCTGTAGCAGATGAGGAATTCCTTGGGTGTATCAGATACTTCATTTACCTTTGGGCAGATACCAAGAAAAATTACAGGTTAGTTAGCTAGTTCAAAAGGGGAAAAAATGCATTGCAATTAAAGAGCCCATTATAAGCAGGAGACTAATACCTGCCAAGCTGCATTCTGGGATGTTGGGATTGGTTCCAAAGCCATCAAATGACATGCAGAAGAAGATGCAGTAAGTGCAAGGCTTTGATTTTGAAATTATATACATAAATACATACACATATATTGTTTTTTTATCTGAGGGAAGATTGTAATCACTATTTAATCAAAGATAATGTTTTCAGGTGCAGAAGCAGCTCTGGTCTTCTTCAAATTATATATTAAAGTTGGTTATACATTTATAAATCTTGTTTTGTCATGAGCAAGGGTTTCAAATTGTGGATATGGTTTTACTTTGAACAGTGTATTATATGTTGCTCACTAAATACAAAAGTATATGGTTACTCTCCTGAGAGAGCTAAGCACTCAGTGTCTGATAAAGTGGTACTACGGTAGTTGTGAAAAGCATTTAAGTACCATAACTGATTTTACTCATGGACTGGAGATGGGTTTTATTCTCTGTTTCCACAAGGTACATAAGACATCCTTAAGAAAGTTTTGTGCCCTGTTTGAATGTATTAAACTCCTACATTAAAGAAGTACTGTTTAGCAGTTCTTTTTAAGTATGCAGATCTTGAAGCCTTCGTGGCAACACTCTGCCCAGCACCCAGAACTCAGGAATCGACACGTTCCCTTGAATTAGTTTACAAACTAGTGGATGTGCAGTCTAACTGGCTGGTTTACCTTCCTCTGCTCAGCTTCACACTTTCCCGTCAACATTTCCAACCCTGTACTGTGAATGGTAGGTGATGCTTCAGGAGTGTATGACCATGTAGATAAGGGGATTCTTGTGGCAATTTTATTCCGGAGAAAACACTACTGGATTTCATTGCCGAAGTCAATGAGCTGATCTACTGAGAGTTAGAAACAAAGGAAATTCGGTAATCATTCCTTTCTCCTAAAGTAATTGAAGGAACCTGTATCTGAAAGACTAGTAAGAATGCTCAAATTAATGATACATTACTATTACTATTTTTAGATTTACACAAGATTCAATTCTTTAAAAGGAGTTCAAATCTGTTTAGAACCCAGATCAGTGTAGTTTGTGTATATAAGTGAATGTATGGGGAATGGATTCCCTCTCACTTCCCTATCCCTTCTCTATTCCATCTGAGCACACTCTAATACAGAGATCTCCGAGATCACATTAAGGTAATTGTTTTTCACGCTGGTGCTACTTTCCACTGTACAGAAGGAAGCGGTAGCCATGGGATGTAAGAGTGCAGCTGAACTAGCTGCGACTTGAGCATCTATTGTAGAAAGTGGCTACAATGTCTAGGAACTGTTTCCTCTGGCTACAAAAGTGAGGGATGATAATCGCTCCCTTTCTGCAGATAGGCAGCCCTGAATTTCAAAATCCAGTTCACAGTATCCTGTCTTGATGATTAATGACATTGCCAGAATTAAGCTGTAAGAACTAGTGTAGTGCTGTGAGAAACAGCCCCAAACCTGATTCAATCCCCCCATACCCACCCACCTCAACCTGCCTGCCAGCTTCCTGGACCTAATCTCTCTGCCTCTGACCTTGTGAGAGTGACTCTCACAATGTGCTCTCCAGCTCCTTTCTGGATCTGGTTTCTTTCACAGGCTTTGCATTCAATTCCTCCACACACTGTTAGATGCTCACTGTGCTTTCCTCAAAGTCTTGAAGCCCAGAATAAATGCTTTGCCTGACTTTTTTTTGGTTCTTCCTTTGACCCAACTCTCCTTACAGGCAGACACAAAGCTGAAGGGATGCCATGACAGCCTGATTTCCTTCAGGAGCATGCAAGCAATTAATATTGCTTCAAGAGCTGATGAATGTGTGAGTTTCTAACTCACATAAGCATATGCTACTTCAGTCCAAGGTTATGTGCTAACAAGGGCTTGTGGAAAATGTAATTATTTCACTGAGGAATTACCCAAATTCTTGAGTGCAGGCTAACGAAGAGGAGCTGTTACACAAACCAGAGCCAAGTTTTACACATTAAGTTCTTAATCAGAAACTTGTGCAATATTGTTTATATAACTGTCCAAATTCAAATTTGGTTGTTGTATCACTTCAGATTTAACAGATGCCATAATAAGTGTTCGTATTCTGGCCAGAATCACTGCAAATAAACATGTAGTCAGAAATCTCTTTCATTTAAGGACAAAGATACAGGAGGTGAACCACGGAGTCAGCAGGATCATTCTTTGATACTTGAATTGGTGAAATTAGTACTTTTTGCCTGAAGTACCCGTGTAGCCTTCACACTAATACTTCTTATCCAGTGTTTGCTTTTCTTCCTATTTTCCACACCCACCACACCTTTACGTTATTGACTATCAATTCGTATGAAAAATACCACTTTGATGCTATTGTACCTTACACCTCTGATTGTAGCAACCTGCACCAACCCCCACTTTTCTGTATCCTGCCTCTCCAAATGTGGGTCAATACATACGCACCAGAGACATTTTGCCTTCCAAAAGGCAGTGGTTTATTCTCCTGGTTTCAATTACACACTGAACTCTGAGATCATAAAATGATATGATCTCATCATTTAAGTGTCTCCAAGTACCAGCAGATTTAAATGATTGTTCTTCTCCAACAAGCAAAATGCAGTATTTCACAGCTCTTTTCACCACTGAATGCAATATTGCTTTCACATCCATGTTGTGCTGCTTTTTAAAGAGGCCAGATGGGAAACAAAACCATCCTGGCCATGTTAACAGAGCTTTGGTGGTTCCTCTTCTCTACTCCAGTAATAAGACATAAAATATTCAAGTCCTCTGTGAGAGGAGGACAAACTTATTGAGAAAGTGGGTATTTACAGTGATACTTCTTTACAGTAACTTGTGCAAATGGTGACCAGAGACTATGCCAGAAAGAGGTATTTCAGAAATCTCGGTGCCAGGAACCGTGTCCAGAGGTTGAAATGTCCAATAAATTCTGTTAGCAGGAACTTCTTGACCAGTTCCTGTACCATAAATATGAAACCTCCTCAAACGTTGCAGAGGATGTACCAACACCTCCAGTGAAGGCTGTGTTAAAGGACTGGTAGGAGCATCTTTAATATTGTCAATAAAACTGACTGGAGTCCTCTTAAGCATAAACACTTACAGTAGCCCCCAGGGAGTGTGTATATTAAAACTGCTTTCCAGGTTGAAACCTATGATACCTGCTATTTTTACTTGTTCTACCTATACTAAAACTGGCATGGATATTCTGTGATCACATCTTCTCTTGCAATGTATCGTAAGTACTCAAAGAAAGATTTGTGTATCTGGTTTGAAGTAAGCACAAAGATAATTCAGAACATTCAGATTCTCTTGTGTTCATGTAATTTAACTGCTTAGAGTCCCATCAATTATCACTTCATGGGCCTTAAGCTCCTGCTTCAGTGGTATTTGTTGGGTAATAGCAAAAGCAACTGAACAAGTTAAGAATGAAATACAACTTCCAACCTCACTGCAGTGTTTGATACTGAACTGTCCATATAAATTGTAATTGCTTTCCAACAGGAAGCAGGAGACGTTTAATCTCTTTCAGAAGAAGCAGAAATCAGTTATTCACAAATCAAAATTATTCATATGCAAAGATGATGATCTATAAATTGCAGCTGCTTTCAGATGCAGTGTTAGATTACTCACTGTACTCTGAAAACTACTGCAGAGCAGCAGAGAATGCTTATGCATATTTCTTTCAAGTTAATTCCTTATGCAAAATGCATCTGTTGGGTGACACTGCTGAAGCTCATGATTTTCAAAGAGTTCCTTGTCCTACACAGTGATTATTTTAAACTCATCTGTTCAGCAAGAGAACTCATCTGGAATCTTCCAAATAGAAGTTTCCTCATTGGAAAATAAGATACAAAGTCAAACGTTTTGCATGGAAATGAAGTGATTTTGGTGAAGCTTTTGTCAGAGAAGGTTTCAGAGCTCCAAGACAAAGCTTCTGCTTTAGATGAGACATCCCTTCATTCCAAATTATCAAATAATGTAGACTGATCCCTTGGGACAAAGTAAGTTCCAGGATTTTGCTCCTATTCATGTGTGTTTACCCCAAACAAACCAGTTCCATCAGGAGAGAGTGGAAAGCCTACTGAAAACCAGCCTCCAGAGCTGGGTTCTGTAGCCAGCTTGGCTGCAGCAGAACATGAGGACCTAGTGTGTAGGCAGGAGACCTTACTCCTAATGGTTTGGTTTTGTTTCACGACAAGCTTCAAAAATGGTCTTAGCTTTATCCTCTAAAGCCTCTTAGGGGGCTCTTCCATTCCATGATGAAGTAACTTCTAATCCAGAAAGAACTGATTTGCAGATTCCAAAAACACTTGCACTGTTATGGCATCCAAGTTAGGAAACAGATGTGCAATCACCACAGTTTAAACAGGCCTGGATTCCTCCCTTCAGATAAAAGTAGCAAAAGAAGTAAAAAAAGAAGTCTTTAAAGCAGAAGCATCCTACTTGAGCCTTTTGCATACAGCACCACAGTAATCCTAATTTTCAAGGGGTTTCAGCTATATTTTTCTCCCTTAGCACCATCCTCTTTCATACTAAGTAGAATCTGAAAGACCCAATTCCTCCCTCTTTAGTGTGCTTTGTGATGGGAAAACAACTGGATCATAATTCATTTTCTCTTTTCCCCTTGTGGTCTAGTCTTGGAGACATCACTAAAAAGGAGAGATTGAACCTTCATATTTTTTGCAGGGGGAAAGAATGAAATAGAATCATAGAATAGTTTGGGTTGGAAAGGACTTTAAGATCATCCAGTTCCAACCCCGCTGCCATAAGCAGGGACACCTCCCACTAAACTGTGCCATCCAAGGCTTCATCCAACCTGGCCTTGAACACTGCCAGTGATGGAGCATTCACAACCTCCCTGGCCAGCCCATTCCAGTGCCTCAGCACCCTCACAGGAAAGAATTTCTTCCTTATATCCAATCTAAACCTCCCCTGTTTCAGTTTGAACCCGTTACCCCTTGCCCTATCACTACAGTCCCTGATGAAAAGTCCCTCTCCAGCATCCTTGTAGCCCCCTTCAGATACTGGAAGGCTGCTCTGAGGTCTCCATGCAGCCTTCTCTTCCCCAGGCTTCTCTTCCCCAACTTTCTCAGCCTATCTTCATACGGGAGATGCTCCAGCCCATGATCATCCTTGTGGCCTCCTCTGAACTTGTTCCAACAGCTCCATGTCCTTTTGATGTTGAGGACACCAGAACTGCACACAATGCTCCAGGTGAGGTCTCACAAGAGCAGAGTAGAGGGGCAGGATCACCTCCTTGGCCCTGCTGGTCACGCTCCTTTGGATGCAGCCCAGGATACGGTTGCTTTCTGGGCTGCAAGCACACACTGCAGTCAGCTCATGTTCATGTTCTCATTGACCACCACCCCCAAGTCCTTCTCCACAGAGCTGCTCCCAATCTCTTCTCTGCCCAACCTGTAGCTGTGCCTGGGATTGCTCCGACCCAGGTGTAGGACCTTGCACTTGGCATGGTTGAACTTCATGAGGTTGGCATCAGCCCACCTCACAAGCGTGTCAAGGTCCCTCTGGATGGCATTCCTTCCCTCCAGCGGATCCACCCAACTACACAGCTTGGTGTCATCGGCAAACTTGCTGAGGGCGCACTCAATCCCACTGTCCATGGCAGCCACAAAGATGTTGAACAGGACCGGTCCCAACCCTGATCCCTGAGGGACACCACTCATCACTGGCCTCCAGCTGGACACTGAGCCATTGACCACAACTCTTTGCGTGCGGCCATCCAGCCAGTTCTTTATCCACTGAGTGCCCACCTATGAAATTGATGTCTCTCCAATTTAGAGACAAGGATGTCGTGTGGGACAGTGTCGAACACTTTGCACAAGTGCAGGTAGATGACATCAACTGCTCTACCCCTGTCCATCAGTTCCATAGCCCCATCATAGAAGGCCACCAAATTGGTCAGGCAGGATTTCCCCCTGGCCCTGCTGGCTGTCACCAAGCACCTCGTTGTTTTTCATGTTCCTTAGCATGCCTTCCAGGAGAATCTGCTCCAAGATGTTGCCAGGCACAGAGGTGAGACTGACTGCTCTGTAATTCCCCAGGTCATCCATTTTCCCCTTCTTGAAAATGGGGGTTCTAGTTCCCTTTTTCCAGTTGTTGGGAACTTCACCTGACTGCCATGATTTTTCAAATATGATGGACAGTGACTTAGCAACTTCACTCGCCAGCTCCTTCAGGGCCATCTGAACATGAATATTGTTTCCTCAATTCTTTTCCTGTATCTTAATGACTTGAGTTCCATGTTTGTGACTTCATGCCACTTTCTGTACTCCAATTGCTTTATCTTCAGCTACCGCTCTTGATACTGTGTATAAGCCCTCAGTGGTGAACAGCTGGAGAATATCTTCCATTCTGAATTTGGTGCTGGTACTGCAGAATTAACTTCAAAAAGCCCAGTCCGGATCCCAGAACATCCCAAGGAAGAAAACTTGCACAACAGGAACAAGAAAGCATGAGGGAGTGTATATATCTATTTATTTGATTACCCCAAGCACTCTGCACTGGAGTTGGTGAGGTTGCCTGTTCTCCCAAGTGTATAGAATACAATTTGCCCTTGGGGTGCAGAGCTTCTGAAAGTGACTGATAACAGCTTCCAGTAACGCCTCACATTCTGTTCCACCATCCTATCCGCTTCCATCAGTTAGTGATCCACCTGATGACAACATCCCTCATCAATACCCAGGGCAGCCAGCTTTCATTGCGTCATGGTCCTTATTTACATTTCTGTTCCTTGTGCACCTGCTTTTACCAGAGTCTTAAGATGGCTTCTAGCCTGGAGTTCTCCAGTCAAATAGAAAACCTCCACGCTGACAGGGAGAGCAAAGCCCAGCTGACCCTTCATCTGCAGAACAGCAAGGAGAAGGGATGAGGGTGGGCCTAGACTCGTGAGCACTTTCTGCTTCTTTTCTTCCTATGAGGGCTGCATTAATGATTCTGTTTGCTATTAAACCTCTGCTGACAAAAGTCATATCAGGTAATGAAGGAGAGAAAGAAAGGTCCATGTGCCTTGTAAAGTAACGACCTAGGTGTTCTACCCCAGGAGATGGGAATAGCAGATAGTCAGAGAAGGTTTCCACATGTAGCACTAAAATGATGGGAGAGCTGGAACTGCTGGAGTTCCAAAAGACTGACTGGATCACAGGACAGCATCATCCCACTCTTGGGAGAATCATAAGCAGTAAAAACACTGTACTGTCAAAGTTCAAAGGAACTGGTCAGGGACTATAGTCTGTTCCTCAAGCTAGGCCAAGATTGTATCATGGATGAGCTGTACCACTAACGATACATGGAAGAACTTCCCCTTGCAGTATTAAACACTGAGTTGCTGCTACACAACTGGCTTTGGGAGATCAGAGCTTTATGCAAACAAGAATTTATAAGTTCAAGATAAGTTGTTGCCATACAACTTCTTATTTTAAACTTCCCACTGGAAGTCTTTATACATTTTCCAGACTTGTAAGCAATACAAATGCTGTTCTTCAGAACTCCTGGAATGTTATATTTCAATGGGGTTTAACTGTCTTTCCCAGCTTGGAAACAAAGCAGTCATCACTTTTATTCTTTAGGGAACTTGCTGATTTATGATGGCATTTGACACTCCTCAGACACAGTTTTGGATCAAATAGCCTCTATAAAATCAAGGATCCCTGTAACTACTGCAGCCGGAGCTGAGTGTTAATGATGTTCTTTTACAGGCCACGGGGCAAGTAGGGCTTTTACCCAGAACAGCGCAATGTTCATAACATTACAGTGTCATCTCAGCATGCTGAGAGCTCTGAATTTTGATTCTGTTTATACTTTGAACAGCAAAACCAGCTTGTTTATGCTGCAAGTGAAACCCTTCCTAGGTAGACACAGGAGCTATTACAGATGTTGTGAACCAACATGCAAATGCTTTGAGTGATAAGAATGCAAAGAAAAAAACACACTAAATCAGAAACAGTTTTTTCCTAGTGGAAAAGGGCATAAAAACATGTGCTTTTGAAGAACATGCCCTTCTATGATGACTTCCTCTACTGGGAGTCTTTTTGCCTCTTGGTTCCCCATGCCCCATAGCAAAGAAAGGAGGCAGATGCCTCAGATGGAGGAGGACCATGCTATTTGCAGGTGGGACTTTCTCCTACAGAGTGAAGTCTGCTGTGCATGGACACAAGCACCCACTTGGCCCAGGAATGTCAGTGAGATTCTCTCCTGACTTCCACAGCACACTCTGCCTCTCATCTACCAGAAGTGGACTAACACCTACATCTGATTCACGGCTAAAGTGGGAATTTATGTAGGAAATAGTTTTGTTTTCTATTATAGTACACTCTTTAATCCTTCTGGTTCTAAGTAGCAAAGGGGCTTTTTGCTGGTTTCCAATACCGTTTGTTGATTCAGTGTGGTGGGGTGTTTGGGATCTTTTTGGTAGCTTTCCAGTATTAGTAAGCATTAGAGAAATTTCTCTTCTCAATATCACAGTCATAGCCAATGCTAGCAGGAATCCTGGATTAGAAATGAGTATGTCCCTCATATAAGCAATGCTGATGTCTTTGAAAAGGTAAAAGTATTGTAAGAACAAAGGGAACTTGCCTATTCCCACTTCAAGGATAGGAAATAGAGGCATCAGGAGGCTATGGACTCTTACTGAACAAAACATTTTCCAAAATACGAGAACTGAGTTCTCCTAACAGTCACACCCAGAGTCTTGTGATGTTCAGCTTTCTTTGCTTCATCCTTCCTCACTGAGCTATGATAGCGTGAAGAAAGAACAGAAAGCAAGACTGAAAATTGGAGACATCACTGTAATGTCTCACAGAGACAACCTTTGAGGTTGGAAGACAGGTCATGATGCAAGGGCAGAGGCTTTGAACCTCTTGGTGCTGCTTTGGGCATAGCTGGAGCATATTCAGGTACATATGTGGTGGGTTATCAGCCTGCAAAAGGGCAGTAACTATGGGTGTTCAGGTGTGGTGTACCCATGGCTGCTCTGGAGATGACTCTTTCAGTGCACTTTAGATGTAGCCCACGTAAATTACATGGAGAACTCATGGCAGAGCTGATGATTTCACCTTAGTCTTTCTAGTTCAGTGTCACCAAGTCCTGTGACTTCCTTGGACCATGTGAGAACTGGTATCAGTCTTGTGAGGATACAAGAGGTTCCAGCCCCACTGTGGGTTTTAGCCCTCCACAGGACAGAACTCTTCTGAAAAGCTGCTTTTGTCCTTGTGTACCACTAGAAGCAGCAGCAGTAAGGCCAGGACAGGGAGCAGAAGTAATCAACCCCCTGTCAGAGAGAAGGCTGAAATGTGGAGGGATAAGAGAGCTCTTGAATTTGAGGACAAATATAAACAAGAATGATGGTGGTAATGACATATGTTATCCCCTTATCTTTTGGGGATAGCTGAGGGAGTAGAAACAACCAACCCTCCCTGAGGGACAGATCTAATCCTTAAACAGGATTATTATTATTATTAATCATTATTTATTATTATTATTTTCCTGTAATCTCATGGTTTTGAGGCAATGCTTTTGAAGCTACAGGTGTGGCTAGCAATGGATGTTCTCTGTTACTGCTTTGCTACTGCACCATTGTTCCCAACTGCAGCTCTTCCACTAACACAGTAGTTCTGGCATTCTTGGAAATCTCTTTCTTGTGTTTAACTTGGTCTCAGAGCCAGTAAAGCCTTTAACACTGCTTATGTATATTCCAATTACTCACCTAAGTGACTTGACTAAGTAGTTTCTGGTAGAGCCACAGCTGGAGCCCTGTACTGTTTTAAATCCGATGCCTTTGTAGTTGTTGCTCATTATAATCTACAATTTGCTATAATATTGTTGTATATATTTCTCTTGTGCATTTTTTATTAAAACCACATTATTTCCTTATTAACACCTGGCTTTATGAAGAGAATTAAGTGGCATAAAGCGTCACACCTGAATATTCAGGTATTCTGGAATAAAAGAAAACTGCAGTTCATGAATCTGAAAAAAGTAACTTCAACAACCAGGAGCTGTGATAGGCTCCAAAGTCAAATAAGCCTGTTGCTGAACTTGTCAATGGTGTTACAATGTGATAGAAAGATGACATAATACAGAATCTATTTAGGGGTTAATTTAAATTCAGGACCAATTCTATAAGATGGACCTGGCAAGTCATGCACAGCTCATAGCAAGTAGGGCCCTTGTTTTGTTTTGTTGTTTCTTAAAGGAGATTCTAACCCTTTTTTCTCTTTTCTGGCCATATTCCATGCTGGAAGGGGTGATGCTTTCTCATGTGGTTTGAAATATTCAGCCACTTGGCCAATGATCTCATGCGTCAGGGCATACAAAATGATGCTCTCTGCTTGTGTTACTGCATTAAGACAATGCATACAGCTATTAATTTTCTTTAACCATTCACAGCTCAGCACTGTGCTGTGTGTTTTCAATATGTTCTAATGGTTTTCTATCTGGCTTCCTTACAAAAGTTTTAGGAGTATGTTTTTAGTAAGATCTCTCCAAAACACTTTAGACTCTGGAAAACCTTATCCTGGAACATATAACTACAGGAGTGGGGTGCAAAACTGAAACACATTAAATGCAGATTAGCTTTTCCAGAAATGAAGGTCTCATCCATTACTTCTGTGCACTTGGCACTGTTATGCTAATGTTAGCATAAGATTTTTCTACCATGGGGTACTGCTGTAAGCATCACAGAATCCCAGCCTGATTTGTGTTAGAAGGGACCTTAAAGCTCATCCAGCTCCAACCCGCTACCACAGGCAGGGACCCCTTCCACTGGAGCAGCTTGCTCCAAGCCCCTGTGTCCAATCTGGCCTTGAGCACTGCCAGGGATGGGGCAGCCACAGCTTCTCTGGGCACCCTGTGCCAGCGCCTCAGCACCCTCACAGGGAACAGCTTCTGCCTCAGAGCTCAGCTCAGACTCCCCTGTTCTGGCAGGTTAAAGCCATTCCCCTTGGCCTGTCCCTACAGGCCCCTGTCCAAAGCCCCTCTCCAGGTTTTCTGTAGCCCTTTTAGGCACTGGAACTGCTCTAAGGTCTCCCCTTAAGGAGCCTTCTCTTGTCCAGGCTGAACAACCCAGCTCTCTCAGGATCCATATGGATGAATATTGCCCATGACCTTATTGGGTGCACTGGGGCTAACTTTTTTGTTGGGTTGTGTTTTTCCTAGAGTTTTGCTGAATACATTTTTTTCCATTTGAAAAAAGCAAGGATTTATTCCATGCTCACATTACATCACTCCACGTGACTCCATCTGTGGCTATTTCTGTAGCCTGGGGTCATATCACTCCTAGAATCATCCTATTGCTCCTAGAATCAGGATGACAAGTTTAACACTGAACACTTAGTTAGGAAACGTCTGTGTTTTCTGACTGCAGAGTTCCTCATTGTACTTCTCCTTGGAGCCTGGCTTCTCTGCAAGCTGTTTACTATGCTGGGTGGAGCCTGCAATACTTTCCAGTATACCTGCATGGGAAAATGTTGTTTCTCCTTCTTCTGCCCACCCCACTTTTTGCCTTCCCTTTTTTTTGTGAGCAGCCCGGGCTGACAATCCTGTGTGCTTTAAACTTGCTCTTTTAAAACCCATGTCCCTCATGTTAATGCTACTTTGGGTTGTCAAGGAAAAGTGCTATGTATAAACAAAACCTCTGAAACCACCATCTTTTTATATACTCTGTGTATCTTTGTTCCTGCAGTTAACACCCAGATGTTTCTTTAGAATATACCTGTCAGGGATTTTCAGGGGTTTTTGCAGCCTTTTTTCAAATACAGAACTGCTTTTTAACCTTCAAGTTAAAGCAGACGGGATTTCTGCTTCACTGTAAAATGTTTCAAAGTAGGTTTATGTCATATTGCTATTTTTTAACTCCAGTTTCTGGGTACGAAGAGAACTGTGTTTGTCCTACTTAAACAAAGGTCAAACAAGGCAAAGCATGCACTCCTCGGAATTCTGTGAGGGTTTTGTGAAGGAACAAGAGCATTGCTAAATCTCAGCCATGATTTCCTAAAAAGCCCAGGCAGTCCTGGATTACCAGCTTAAGATCCCAAGAACTAGGAAGCATGTGGAGAATAGAGCTGGATCTAAAACTTGTGTCCTAAATCCTTCTCAAGTTAGGAGGTGCACGTGACTTAAATGCTAAGTAATGTGTATCAATAGATTAGTGATCATTCTTGGTCAAACTGGGCTTAGTCAGAACCTTGGACTTAAGGCCCATTTTGAAGGCAGAAAATCTGCCCATTTGGTATTACAGTAATTGGACTAAGAGGAAAGTGATGAACCATTCAGGATGGAAATCAAGCAAAATCAGATCAGGGCAGAGCAGAAGTAGGAAAGGGATGAAAATGTCTTGTAATGACTGAACTGAGATGCTGTCACTTGAAAGTGACAAACTGATAATATTGGCTGCATTGAGTAAAAGTAGAAATTAATTTCAAAACACCATATATACACCTATTTGGCTGGAATATGCTGTGTAGTTCTATTATACTTCACTTACTTGCTACACACAGTAAAACATTAAGATCTGTATTGTAATACTTCAGAGATGCATGTAAATCAAAATCTGGTAATTCATAGTACAGCATTCCAGCCTGGTTTGTGTTGGAAGGGACCTAAAAGCCCATCCATTTCCAACCTCTGCCATGGGCAGGGACCCCTTCCACTGGAGCAGCTTGCTCCAAGCCCCTGTGTCCAACCTGGCCTTGAGCACTGCCAGGGATGGGGCAGCCACAGCTTCTCTGGGCACCCTGTGTCAGCGCCACCCTCACANTCCACTGGAGCAGCTTGCTCCAAGCCCCTGTGTCCAACCTGGCCTTGAGCACTGCCAGGGATGGGGCAGCCACAGCTTCTCTGGGCACCCTGTGTCAGCGCCTCCGCACCCTCACAGGGAAGAGCTTCTGCCTCAGAGCTCAGCTCAGTCTTCCCTGTTCTGGCAGGTTCAAGCCATTCCCCTTGGCCTGTCCCTACAGGCCCCTGTCCAAAGCCTCTCTCCAGGTTTCCTGCAGCCCCTTTAGGTACTGGAACTGCCTTCTCTTCTCCAGCTGAACCAGCCCAGCTCTCTCGTCCTGTCAATTCAGTTCACAGATGTCTCTAAATGTGGTAGTCAAATTGTGTGAGAAGTCCCATCACACAAATAGGAGGCATCTGCTTTGTACATTAGTCCTAAAACTCTCCAGTTGTACCCTGTCAACAGGTACATGCTCTGCTTTAACTGTGGTCTGTACTGAGATCATACAAGATCAAAATCTTCCTGTGTAAGTATATATCAATCATGTCCAGCTCTAGCATATCTCACGTAGCTGTGTCTGGCAGTATGGTGAACTTGCAGGATAACTGCTGTTATACAGTAAGAATTATGGCGAGGAAGTTGTATAGCTGGATATTGAAACATCAGACTGCCTGCCTTTTCTCCTCAACTTTGTCTCCCATCCCCCTCATTCATTCACTATGTGCCCTTAGGCAAATCAATCTGTCTTCATTTCCAGCAACAGCTGAAAGGATAAAATGCTTGCAGGTGCCTCAGAGTTTAAAGATGCTCTACTAGAGACTCAGCATCACCTACTGACTTAAAAACAAACAACTCCCACTCGAAACAACCAATTCCCTCCCCCCCCAAAATACCAAACCAAACAAACTGAAAGGGCCTTTACCCCCAGGCCTAAGAAGGCTGAGCTGCAGAACAAAGAGCACTATGAACTGAAAGAAGTCATTTAGCAGAAAAAGTAATTTGTTGCTAGATGAGAACTTAGAAGGCCCTGGCTCTGGCATTTTCAATATAAAATCATAGCAAGGTGAGCACAAACCACAAAAGGCAACTTACAGAAGCATAAAACTATAGAAGACTTTCAAATGTACAGAAATAGAAACTTGGCCTCTAATTCAGGAAGACCTGTCACTAACTGCTATAGCATGGGAGGTCATAGCAGGGCAAAACACTTGTTTATTCACAGCACTCCTCCTAATCATCTGTCACTGGATTTGCTGTGGTTTGTGAAGTGCTGTGAGAACCTGGCATAGGAAATGCCTGTAAGCACACACCCGAGTACCCACTCTCTGAGTTTGCTTAATTCTCATTCAAATCTGTTTAGTCTCTACAACAGAACTCCATAGGCTTATGAGAGGTACTTGTCTTAAAAACAACCTTTCTCTGTCATCCTTCTATTTTCCCAGCTGAAGACTCCTAATCTAGTTAGTCACTATGGAGAATCTGGTTTCTATCTCTTAAAATCCCTGCTGCCCTTTTCCGTTCTTCTTAATTTTATTAACCATATGTTCTAGCACAGGAACAGATCTGCATGCTGTATTCAAAATGTGGGGACATCCTGAACTTATACAATGCACTAACTACTTCCCTCTGTTTTGTTCTCAGCTCTCATCCTAAACTCCTCACATTGTTTCTTGTCTTAACCACTGCTGAGCACTGGGCTGGCGTTTAGGGAGTTATTCACAATAAATCTCACATCTCTCTGCCTGCTTGACAAGAGCTAAACCTGAACCCCTGTATATCTATGATGAAGGCTGTCTTTTCCTAGACTGCTGCTTTGCATTCGTTTGCATAATATTTAATTTACTCTTTCACAATCTAATATTGCACTTTTTCACTGTGTGTGTTTTAAGTCTCAAGCATCTTGAAAACCCGTGTTTATCCAGAAACTTTTGACCCTTCCTGTTTACTCCCATTGGTTTTTAATACCTCTTTCGAAGAAGTCAAATGGGCTTTCTTCAAATCAGACAATACCTATAGCGTAAGAGGTGAGTTAACTGTAACATAGGTGGAATTTATGAATAATAGACAAAACCCCCTAATTTAGCAACTTAAGCTCTGATTGTATATAATGATATTGCTGCCTCTGTCAATGTGATAAACAGATGAGTAAGAAGGTACAGCTTTTGAGGTACACTTTGCATATGGCAAAAAATACTCTTTCTGGGATCACAGAGTTTGTAACTACTAAGGCTGCAGGTTCACAAACCAGATAACTGATCTGTAGGCTGTTATTCCATTCTCTGCACATCTCATCCACCAGTTGGGCCTTCCTGCTTCTTTTCTTGTGCTAAACAAAAAGTGCTGGGATTGGGAAATTAGTCATGAGAACACAAAATCTGACTCATTATGCAGGGTCATGACTGCTAGATCCAGTGTGAGAGAAGGGAAGAAGCATGCAGCTGGGGCTGAGGGGGGGAAAAGGGACTGTCCGTTTGTCAGCAGTATGTAATTAGACTATTACATGTATTCTGCAATGGCACCTAAGCCCTGAAGCATAGCATTGCTCCTAGTTTTTCTTCACAAGGGAAAAATCTGAGGTATAAGAACCTAATCAAATCCAGAGTTTTTCTCCATGTGACAAACGCTCTGATGAACTGTGAAGCTTTAACTACAGACAAAAGCCATGAACTGAGTGTCCATAAAAAGGACATGGAGCTGTTGGAACAAGTCCAGAGGAGGCCACGAGAATGATCAGGAACTGGAGCAGCTCCCATACGAAGACAGGCTGAGAGAGTTGGGGCTGTTCAGCCTGGGGAAGAGAAGGCTGCGTGGAGACCTCAGAGCAGCCTTCCAGTATCTGAAGGGGGCCTATAGGGATGCTGGGGAGTGACTCTTCATTAGGGACTGTAGTGACAGGACAAGGGGTAACGGGTTCAAACTGAAACAGGGGAGGTTTAGATTGGATGTAAGGAAGAAATTCTTCCCTGTTAGGGTGGTGAGGCACTGGAATGGGTTGGCCAGGGAGGTTGTGAGTGCTCCATCCCTGGCAGTGTTCAAGGCCAGGTTGGACGAAGCCTTGGGTGCCATGGTTTAGTGTGAGGTGTCCCTGCTTATGGCAGGGGGGTTGGAAGTAGATGATCTTAAGGTCCCTTCCAACCCTAACTATTCTATGATTCTATGATTCTATGTTACCAGCCCCATGACTTGCTTTGAGCACATCATCTGTGATAGTGACACAGGTTGGTACTCATGCCATTTCTGCTGGAAGTGAGAGCTTATGGCAGGAAATTAAGCCAAAAAATTAAAAGCTCCCTAATGAAATATAAAGGCTGATTCAGTTCAATCTGTCTGATAGTATGTAATTCTGGTAAGAATAACCTGTAAAAACTTCTTAGGCTAATTCTAAAACTTCTCTGAACTGAAAAGCTCTCTTCAACCTCTTCATTATCAACAGCTAAATACAGTTGGCATTCTCAGTGGGAAAGCATCCTGGGTGGCATATACCTAATGCAGTGCAGGTGATGCAACAACTTTGGCAGCAGTAAAGGCGGGGGAAGAGAGCAATGTCTGAAAGCAGAGTGATTGAGGCTGCCTGATAACAGAAGGCTTTTTGCTGGTTGTTTACTCTTGCAGTATCAATGGGAAATCAGACTAAAAGTATAGGTTAACCTTAAAAATAAAGCACTTCAGGCTGAAGATAGATGCTCATGTAACTGAAACCAACTGTATAGCATATCAATAGCTGCTTCAGTATGACACAGATATACATAATGACATTCATCTATTCTAAAATGCTAATGAAGTTTTATGCCTTGTAGAAAAGAGCCCTGTTAACAACCATATAAATACCATTCTTCCTTTGAAAGTTGTCTACTGTATTGTTATTGTGAAAGAATAATTCTATATTCTCTTTCCTTACCATGAATGAGGAATGATGTATTCAATGTGAAAAGGACCTATTTTCATAAGGAAGGTATTGTTTGATAATCTAGATTAAAGATTATTTATAATACTGCTTACCTTTGGCTACCAGCAGTTTAGATCCTTGGCAAGTCTTCTTTTGTAGAACATTATTTATGTTCTAGTTTTTTGAAAGACTGCTTAGTTTCTGGCCCAGCAGGACAATTGAGTTTACTCAGGAGTACTGAATCCTACACTATTAGCTACTTCCAAGCAGCACTTTCTTACCAAGAACTCAAATTGCAAAGTAAAGGTAATTAGAACATACGGCTTTTTGCCAAATTCCAAGGTAGGCTTCCTTGGCAAGCATCACCTCAAACAGAAGTTGTTCTACAGCAGTTCCACTTTACTCTAGGAAAAGCTATTCTATAAAAAGGGAGTCTCAGTGATCCTTACTTGACTACTTCTTATTCTATATCACTGTACAGCAGTAGCTTATTTTGTTGTAAATTCTTTCCATTGCTCACAAAGCCACACAAATATCTTAGAGCTTTCCTCAGAGAATTCTTAACTTCCTACAAAAACAAGCAACAAAAAGCTACCAGGAAAAGTAACCAGCAGATTTTTAATCACTTGAGTCTATTTCCTATTCCAAAGAGGAACTAGGATTTTCCACATGTTTAAATACTCAAGGGAATTACATAACCTGTATTAAATAAATATATGAACTATTATTTTATATGAACTGTATTGTGTCAAGTATGAGAAGAGATCCTTGTTTCTACTCATACTCAAAGACTTCCCAGGATTGCTACAGAAGTGGAAACTCTTCCTGAACAAGCTTGTTGTATTTTTTGGTCACTTAAATGGGAGATTTCATTGTGGTTTTCTAATATATGAGCTAGCTGCCACCACTCCTTTTGATAGATGAAAGCTTAAATCTCATGGTTTAAATATAAAATATTGGCTAACACATGCATAAAATAACTCTAAGTCTTTAATAAGTCTAAGTCTTTAACTTAAATTTTCCTGTGGTAACATTCACTCACCTCCAAGTAGCAAAGGATCTGAGCTATACTGTAATAATCAGATTTCACCCCTTTGAATACTGCAGGACAAACTGTTACACTGATGGTAGTGCATGATGCTAAAGCTTTGCATTGATAATGCTTAAATACTGTAGACTGCTCCAGGGTGTGTTCAAATGAAAACTTAATTGCACTGAGGCTTGGCATATGGTTTTACATATTTGTGCATTTAAAAGTAATGGCCCACCTTGGAGAGAACCTGGAAGCAATGTGGAATGCCAGGTGCATCTGGAAGAGCTGATTTTTCTTTCTTATAGTCAACTTTCTAATAAGTTTACTAAATTTAGTAAATCCTGTCCTCTGATACTGAAAGGTAATGATTTTCTTATTAATATTTTAACCCTCATGTGTTCCTGGTTGTATTTAGCTTGCTTCTGGTGTTTTGTTGTGTGGTTTTGGGTTTTTCCCTCCACCATCTCAAAATTCAGTGCTATATCTTGCCTTCTGACATCTCTCTGAGGTATATGAAGATGGGAGAAAAGTACACTTGTAGAAGTTAACAGGCAAAGTGTAGTCATTATAAATAAAGTTGTAACAGTAACCATCCTCAGTCCTATGCTTTGCTATGATAGCACTAAAACCTGAGGTTAGACCTTTGGTTTCAATGGAAATACCCTGAACTCTCCTAAATATAAACAAAGCATGTGTGAAATATTAATCTAGAATAGATTTAATTTATAATAATATATAGGATATCCTGTATTTCAAGTATCCTGGGAAGTTGCTTATAAAAATCTGCAAAAAGACCCCTATCTATAAGCACCAATACATTTTTAAGAATAAGCATAGTTGACTGTAATCAAATGCTAGCTGAAGGCTGAGGTGGGGGAAAGGCAAAGCATCTTGCTTGTATTCTTGTCAGCTAAGAGCATGACCCTACTTGAAAGCTCAATAAATCAAAATCCATTTCTTGGGGAAATAACTTGGTTGCTTTGTGCTGAATGTTTCACCCAAATATTTAGTTGAAATAGCTAATTCTGAAGCCTGTGATCCTGAAAACTGCAAGAAGTCAGATAATTTACAAAGTGCTTGATCGAAGTATCTGAAGACTGCATGCACCAACATAAGAGCATACTCTTTCTTACTCACCATATGGCCTTTACAAGAGAGGAAAAGAATCCACCTAAGCTTATTTTCAAGAGACAGTCTTAAAAGAGGTGTATCTGTCAAGTATGTCCTGGGGAGATGTCTCAGCAATTGATCCTCCTCAGATAGCAATAATGCTTTAGACTTTCACCCAACCTGCCTCAGGAAGGATTTAACTTTACTTCAGTTATAGAACCATCAAAAAGCACCACTGACGCTATAATACTGTAAGTAATACTTTACTTAGAATTAAGGTAATAGCATGGCATATATCAAAGAACTGAAATAGTTGTATGCTGAAGTCATCAACCCCCAAGTTGGAATTCTAAGTCAATGCCTATTATATACCAGTAATAAGCATTTGCTATTCCTTGCCATTCATTCAGCTTTATATGTGCTAGGGGGAAAAAAAACCCACCTTTTTTTCTTTTCCTGCCTGAACGTTAGTGTGTGAACATAGAATCAGGTTTCTGTAACTCACAAAGATGTTAGCAGCACTTTCTTCATGAAAAACAGGCCTTTAGTGCCCCCCAAAAGATACTTCTTGAAAATTTGGCCTGCTTATCAACTAAAAGTGAAGTCTCAGCAATAATGTTTTAGCAGTTACCTAATTCCTTATGTCACTGTTCCATGTAGGTGAAATGCAAAAGGAAGGCTTACATAATTTGTTGCTAATAGAAAGCTTCTGTCTCCACCAGAAATAAGGTTGAACTTAAGGAATGTCTGAATAAATTAATCTGAATACATCTGCGTATTAGATATACATCTTGAAAGCATTAAAAATACTCAGGTACAAGCAGACATGTTGATACTTATTTCCCTGCAATTGCTGAAAGATTTAACAAATCTCCTAACGCAGCACACCACAGTTTTGCAGTGAGGCATAGCAAGAGACTTGTATGTTTGCATTCCTTTGACCTGATGTCTTTGCTAATTACTGTTGAAATAATTGAGTTGTTTTGCTCATAGCATTGTTTTGGGGTTTTATTATCTTGCAGAAAGAAATTTAAAAAAAGGAAATAAAAAAGCACTTACAAAACTAAGACCAAAATGAACATCATTTTGTATTTGGAGTTTTAAACAGAATAAAACTGACATTTCCACGGGAGAAAAATGATACCCTGATGGCCAGAATCAATCTCACCACTGTCTCATTTAAGAGAAATGAATTTGTAACAACAACAACAAAAGCCTCAACAAATGGCATGAAACACCTGACAAAAGCACCCCCCCCCCCCATAATTGCAGACTAAATTAGCCATATACATATGCAATTTCATCTTTTTTATAGCAAACCTCCACTGGTGCATCATCTTACAGAGCTCCACATGGAGAAACCTACTGCTGTGTTCTGCTGCTGACAACAATAATGCTGGTACCTGGAACAGAGACAGGGAATATTAGCATAACACTGACATTCTCACCAGTGACCTTAGTCTAGCTCTGAAACCCTGCACGCTTTACACAGTTCTGATACGAACTTATACTTGTACAGCTACTGAGCTTCATCAGCTTAATAACAAAACTCTGTCACTGTTGTCCTATTTTCATGACCATTTCTGAACTTACTTGCTTACAACATAATGTTGTAATACCCTTGTCATACCCTTCCAAGCACAGCTTGCTGTATGTGACACTGAGGTACAAAGTATCAAAGGCTAGCTAAACCAAGGGTCTATTGCCAAAGGTAATGTATGCCTTTGATCACCTATCTTTGTTTATCTGACTGAGATGAACTTGAAAGACAATGGATAAATAGGCTTGTGCTGAAAGCCAAATAATTTTTTTTTTACTTTGCAGAGCTTTTTATAACAGAATCCAGTCAGTAAGAGTTCTGTTTCTCTTAGTACACGAATGTATGCACATGGTTAAAATGGACTTCTGTCTTCTTCCCAGATACACTGAACCTTTGAACGATGCCAGGTATTTAGAATGATACCAGGTATTTATAACCTTGTACCTATATTCTGATTACTCTGGCTTTACCTGGGAATGGCAGTGCTGGAGAGCAGCTTGGATAGATAAGCTGGCTAGCCTGCTTTTGATTCCCTTGTCTCTTAGAATCTACCTTTGATAAAAGCCAAGCGTGGAGTCAAAAGGAGCACAAGGGAGTGTCTCTGTACATGATACGTATGACAAGAATAGGTTCTCATCAGAAAGTTTGGCTTTTTATGAGGAATCACAACAAATGAGATCTATAAAAAGATAAAGGCAAGCTCATAATTTTACCTTTTGTTGCCCATCATCCCTCCATGTGTTTTGCACATACACATGCACTCTGATATAATCAAGATTCATACGTGCACATCCACCCCTCTTTCTATTTCACCTTATCAATACTTGTGATTCTTCATAGAAAAATGGAATTTTGCTGTCATCCTAATGTGCATTATTACAATTAGTAACTTCTAGAGAAACCCAGCATTGAATGCAGCTCAGTTCTACACACTAGAAATTGTCCATGCTCAGGAAAACCAATGCACAGCTTGAGGTCATGCCAGATCAGATGATCATTCTCCTTATGTAGCTCTGTATCAGGTGTAATATAAACCCTTCTGCAGCTGAGCAATTCTACATTCAGGCTGGTTCTAAGAATGTTTGTCAGGAATGAGCTATTTATGCATTGTTATTTTTAAACTCTAGTACCTAGCTCTGAATAGATCTTATTGTGGTTAGACTTTTTCAGAAAGTCAAAATAAACCCAATAAACCAGTTTGGTTGGGTTTCAAAAATAGAATACATGTGTAATCAAAGTGCTGTATTTATTGTCTATGAAGGAGGAATGACTGCTCAAATACCCACAAATGGAGGCCTAGATTTAGTTAAGTTTTTGCCTTGTTTGAGCTCAAATAATGTTTATTCAGACTGTGAATTTATTCACTGTGCAGGCAGCACCTATCAGTTCAGTTTAAATCTATAAATTATTATTCTAAAATGATTTTAATGCTTTGCCCTGCACTAACTTACTACGTTTGTCTTATGCTCCAATTTGAGGCTTCCCAAGTTGTGTCTGTGATGAAAGGAATGTTACCCTGAATCTTGACCCTTGCATGGGGAATCTAATTGCTATCCCTACAATATATTTCCATCTACGGAGGAAAAGCACAGCTATGGTCACCTAATAAAATACAACTATACGTGTCACCATTACCTGGTGATCCCTTTTAACCATTTAACATTTATGTGGCTTTGGTGATACTTTAATTGTTTAACTGTATTTTTTTCCAGCCAGCTGGTACTGCGTTTGCAAACAAAGAGGCAGCCTTGGCTGCTGTATAGAGGCAAATGAGTCAGTGGGCATGGGCTGAGTCATGGAGCAGGGACAACTGTCTGTTAGCAGGACCTCTGCTTTCATTTTGGGTTTCAAAGTTAGGACCAGCATTCTTATGTGTCACAACTTCTCTTTACATGAGAACAAAATGAAATCTTGGTAATAAGTACTGCAAATGAAGATATAAAATTCAGGAAAGCAACTGAACCCCCCCGGCTGGAGAAGTCTGAGAGAACTGGATGGGGGAGTGCAGTGCCTCTGAATTTTCCTAGAAGCAAATTGCATGGCTGCAAATCTGGAGAACCAGAAATTCTCTGCTGCACTTCATATACCAAGCCCAGAGACACTGCATATCTATAATACCATAAATTACAGTAGGAGCATATGGAGGACTGAAAACTGGTACAGAGTTTGTTGCCAAGTTTAAGAATGTTTCATATACGAGTATCAGTGAATTAAGGCAAACACAACTTCAATTTTTTCAGTAAAAGATTATCATGTACTGCTCTCAGACTGATTTATTTATTACTGCAAGGCTTAATGAAAATCTGTTTCAGTTTTACTCTGAAGTGTTCCCACACAAAATTGTCTTCAAAATTTATTGCTACTGATGTGTTTATTAAATATTTTTATTGTTAAGTTTATATAAGGACAACCCAAGAACCATGTCAGTATGACTGCCTAATAGATGGATTATAGTGTTAGAGATGGGATTGATTCTGGAAGGATAAACAAACCTGTAGAGGATAAGATCCTTGACATTACAAAGAGTGGTATGTTTTTTTACATAAACATATTTCTTAAATGAAAGTGTTAAAGTGGTGAAAAAGAGGAAAGAAAGGCAAAAATTAAAGATACTAACTTAGATTTAATACAGAATTGAATGATCAACAAATAAGGCAAAACTTGTTTGCACTACTGTGGAGGCACCTATGGCAAATTGTATTTACCTCAGGCAGTGTGTCTCATGAGGTGTGTGCATGTGTAAAACATGACAAAAGACACTTTGCATAACAGCTCTTGTAACTGTATTAAAGCACTTAAGTTAGCTTGACCCTGGCAGTAAATAAACCACAGTGTATTTAAAAATATATGCTGTTATTCCATCATGCTTCAACATCTGTGAGGTTTGTACCAGGCAGTCTATTCTGTATCATACTGAGACAAAGAAGGAAATCCCTGGGGGTTAGAACCTGCAGATACGCAAGCCCACGCAGCCCTGTCTCTGCCTGACTGCCTTCCCCCGAGTTTTCTGAGTGCAGGAATTGCTTAAATGGATCTGCTTCCAGAAGCCAGCCTTTCCAGGGAAGTAATGAAGTCACTACATGCTTAATCTAGCACTGATGATAACAACTGAAGCTGTTGGAAGGAGGTGTCTTTTGCATTGTACCTATGGGAAATTGGGTGTTATTTTCATAAGGAAGAAAGAGACTCCCAAGGTTTAGCTTCACTATTTGGCTGAAGAGAGCAGAGAAACGTACACACTGTAGCCAGCCCAATGCCACCCATATTTAGTTGGATATGGAGAAAATAGAGTTAAGAGTTTGTTCAAGATAAAACAACAAAAGTAATTAATGTGAACAGACTGTGCTATGGTTTCCATTCCACCAAAACAAGTTTGCTGCTTTAAGAGCTTCATATATAAGATGTCCTATTGTTGTAATGTAAGCAATTTGAATTTGGGAATGCATGAAAAAATACAAACAAACTATAAATTACATCCCCACCCCTCTTCCTTGATCACTTCAGTAACATGGGGCAATAGTCTTTCTGCTGAACTACACAATTTAATAGTTTATGCATCATCACACAACTAAGTTGCTCCTTATTTGGAGTGCTTCTTTTTCAGGTTGCTACTGCTTGATTTGTTCAAGACCACTTTCTTCCTGGTCTCTGCATGCTGCAATTCTTTTGTGTCTAATGTGACTTCAGCTTTTCCTAAACAAAGCTTTATTGAAAACCAGCAAACAAAAAACTCTAATGGCATAATAAGAGAATAATGTATAGTGTATATATATATATATATATAAAACAACCTTGCAGCAGTACAGTGTGGCTCGGATTGAATAACCCTGGATGAAATGGCAAAGTTTGTCTTATAGAAATCCTTGGCTTGAAGAGTAAGGGAGTAAGATTTGATACCCCAAATTCTGTAGTAAAGTGTGTGTATGTACATTTCTTCCTTTCCCCAGTCAGCATTACACTGATGCCTGCTACTCCTTCTTCTGAGGCTTATAGGTATTTCATGTGCTAAAGTTACAATGAAGGTTATACAACGTCACTTAAAACATTTTATATTTTTGAGACCCCCCCCCAGGTAATCACAGTGAAGTAGACTGGGAGTACGTGAATACTGCACATAGCAAACTGAACCACAACAAATTAGTAACAGGTTATAGTCTACATGCTGCTTTCCAGCAGCCAGTATTAAAACTGTTCTCAAAGATAGACACTCAGGATCATCCATCCCACTCTTAACTGTGAGGAAACTCAAGTCTGTGAAGCTTAGATAGCTTTGCTCCTGACATACCCACTGCATGAAAAGGATTTCCTGAGTCTACAACCACTCCACAGATTTGCCTAGTATCTCAATAGCTACTGTCACTAACTCAGCCCACCGTGAACCCTAGCTCTCATTCTCCTTCAAACCACTCCTCTCACTGCTTTTTATAGAGGTAGAAACCACTTCAGATTATGAAAATGTAAGATTTTATTATATACCTACACCAATGAAAGTCTTAATACCTTAAGACACTCACATGTTAAACAATGTTGTAAACCTAACCACTAAACACAAACAGATAAACCTTCGGAAGAATGCTAACTATTTTCAGCTTATTTTGGAAAGTTGTTCAGTTCTGTTTCCCTTCTGCTTCAGTGCTGTAACGTTCCAGTTTCTTTGCTTGGTTTTCTTGTTGCTTTTCTTTTTCTTTCTTGTAACAATTATATTTCTTTTGCATGTGTTACATTGTTTATCTGAAACCCGGCTTGCTTTCACAGAATGAAATAGAAACATAGAATAGTTCAGGTTGGAAAGGACCTTAAGAGCATCCAGTTCCAACCCTCCTGCCATAAGCAGGGACACCTCACACTAAACTGTGCCATCCAAGGCTTCATCCAACCTGACCTTGAACAGTGCCAGGGATGGAGCACTCACAACTTCCCTGGCCAACCCATTCCAGTGCCTCACCACCCTAACAGGAAAGAATTTCTTCCTTATATCCAATCTAAACCTGTTTCAGTTTNCTGGCCAACCCATTCCAGTGCCTCACCACCCTAACAGGAAAGAATTTCTTCCTTATATCCAATCTAAACCTCTCCTGTTTCAGTTTGAACCCATTACCCCTTGTCCTGCCACTACAGTCCCTAATGAAGAGTCCCTCCCCAGCATCCCTATAGGTCCCCTTTCAGATACTGGAAGCTGCTCTGAGATCTCCATGCAGCCTTCTCTTCCCCAGGCTGAACAGCCCCAACTCTCTCAGCCTGTCTTTGTATAGGAGATGCTCCAGTCCCCTGATCATCCTCGTGGCCTCCTCTGGACTTGTTCCAACAGCTCCATGTCCTTTTGATGTTTAGGACACCAGAACTGCACACAATGCTCCAGGTGAGGTCTCACAAGAGCAGAGTAGAGGGGCAGGATCCCCTCCTTGGACCTGCTGGTCACGCTCCCCTCTTTATTTGCTCCATGACTACAGTCTTTCATCTTTCCACTCTTTTAAAGAAGTTTAAAACTTTATGAAAGGTCTTGTGTCAAAATCACCTCTTCTTGAGCTGGTTATCCCTCTTTTGTTTCCCTTTTAAGCATCCCATGGCATATTCTTATTTGTATTTTATAGTAAAATATTTTAAACTCTTTTTGCATATTTTGCAAATCTCTATTTGTCTACCATGCTACATGGGTATGCTTAGTCTTAAGCTGTGTGAATATTTATTGTACGCAGTGCTTTGAGTTTATTTGTTTCTCCAAGGCCAACTCTTGCAGTCGGATACATAGATACGACTGCTGTTAAAGTCATGTAAACTGTGCCTGTGCATCAGAGGACTCCTTCAGTTTAAACGTGACCATTTAAGAGAAAAGCTGCTCTATAAGAATGTGAAAAGAATGATTCAGACTTTAAAATGTTGTCCTTGGTTTGGATTTGCTTTTCTGGTAGATATAAGCCCGTGGCAATGGGGATGAGAAAAAGAAAGGAGCGATTCTTCTACTACAAAGGTTGAAATCTCCATGTGCTTTGTCTTGTAAAAAAAGTGCTACAAAAATTATAGTTAAATTTGTCTTTAGCAATTACCCTCTAAATTGGGAGCATTATTACATTGGAATAACTTCCAGAACACATGGGAATGGTGTACTCAACTGTAGTACCCTATAGAGATATGGAAATGTCTGGGTCAGCCTTCTGGAGCTCCTGGTTGCCATCCCCAATTCAATCTCCTATTACTTGGCAACCACACCTCTTCCTGGAGGGCACCAGGAGCTACAGACTTTGCACGGGTTGTGTTTTTTCTTATTCGGTGCTTAGGGGAGACAGCACTGGTCTTTTTTCTTGCCTCTGCGAGGTTAATGTGATTTTAGCTGAACTCAAGCCTCGGTTTATAGCAAAATAAACCTTCTTCTGTAAAGAAATCCCAAATAAGGCTGAGAGAATTTTGACGGAGGCTCTTTTTAGAGAAGTGCTTATTTAATTAACAATTAATATAACTTATATGACTGTAAATGCAAGCACATATGCGCTTTAAAAAACAGCTCTAGGAGAGATGTTTTACACCTCAATGGCCATCCTTGGAAGCTTTGTTTTGGGGTGATAAATTACCTGTTTAGCAGTGAATATGCAGTGCTGCGCGTTTTCAAGCCTGAACTTCCAGAGCTCGGTTTGTGCTGCAGCCGCAGTAAGTGCAGACAGCAGAGCTCTTCCATCCCTTACTCGCAGGTGGCGGCTGAGCCGGGCTGCACACCGAGGACTGCTGTCCCACAGCTGCTCCCCGTCTCCTGCAGGGGCAGAGGTTGCACGGGATGTGTTTTGTGTCTCCCCAGCAGCTCACACCCCTCCCCTCTCGGCACGTACCGCCCCTTGGGAATTTCTGCCTGTTCCCTGCACGAACAGGCTTTGCTTTGGCACAGGTAGGACTTACGAGCGCGGCTCTGGAAGCGGCCGAGGCCTCGCTTAATTAATCCTCACACAACCTCGGCGCTCACGGGAGGCGCGGGGCTCAGGGGAGGCGGCCCGGCAGCCCCGGCAGAGCCCGCTCCAGCCTCCCCGGCGCAGCGCAGAGCTCATCCCTCACCCCCTGAGGGGATGGAGGAGGAGGAGAGGCGGCGGTGAGCGCCTCCCCTCGCCTCCCTCCGCGGCCGGGTGGGGGCAGCCGCAGCGCCTCAGCCGCTCCCAAATGGCGGCCCGCGGCGGGGCCGGTGAGGAGCGAGTTCAATCGGTAGCTCGGCGCTCTGCGGTCAGGCCGGGAGGCGGGGAGGAGGATGGGAAGAGAAGGAGAGACAAGCGAAAGGGAAGGAGCTGAGCGCCGAGAGGTCGATGGGCGGAGGATAAATGTCTCGCTGAGTGTGAGGCCGCCATTTTAGATGAGGAACGAAACGAACGGCGCCGAGCGGGGCAAGAGCTCGGGGTGAGCCGGCGGGAGGGACTGACACAGGTACGAGCGGCGCTGGGATGGCGAGCGGCAGGGGACGTGGCTGGGAACGCGGGAGAGAGCGGCTCTCCCTTCGCCCCTTTCGGCTCTCCCTTCCTCGGTGCACGGCGCTTGGATCAGCGCCGGCTGCTCACGGCGGCGGCTCCGCTCCGGGCGCGCTGATCCGGCCGTGAGGGAAAGCAGCGCGCGGGAGGGCGGCCGCTCGCCCCCTGACAGGGCCCATGAGGAAGGGGGAAGGCATCGGCCACCTCCGTACCTGCGGGCTGCAACCCACTGCGGAGCCCTGCGCGCTTGGATCGCCTGTGCGCGTAGCGGGGGCCCGGGCGGGGGCTGCCGGCCCGGCGGGAGAGGAGAGGCAGGGACTGGGGTGCGTGGCGGAGCGGGCCGGAGGTGGATGGGGGGTGCCTGCGGCTCGCCGTGGCGGGCCAGGTGTGAGGGCAGGTGTGTCGTGGTCGCCGCCTGTCAGCCCCAGCGCCGAGCCCCGCGGCAGGGGCCGTACCTGGGGGCTGGCGGGGGGGATGCGCGGCCCGGGCGGGTGTGCCCTGCGGCTGGGTCCGGCGCCGTGGCAGCCGGCGGGCGGGGTGAGCAACGGGCATCCAGCGGCACTGGCGCGGAGCCCTGGCCGCGGCGGGGGGTTCCCGGCGGCGGCTCCGCTGGCCCGGCCTCCGTGGGGCTCCGCGTAGCTGCTGGCAGCGCTGTCCCTGCCGTGCTTCCAGCGGGGCCTCCCCATCGTCTCTGTTACTTTGATCTTGTGAGCCGAGAGCGGAAAATGCGTGTACGGTGTATTAGCATAACTGAACGCGTTCTGCTGGGGCCGTCTTGAGTTTGAACCGCGCGTTCGGGTCTTTCTTTCCGACTTCGGTTTAGTTTAAAAAAAAGACGTTTGAGAACTGGACTGAGAATCTTTAGTTACCTCGTTTCTTCTAAGCTGTTACAACTTTGCCATGTAGAAATGGTGTTACTGCAGAGCCAGGACTGTGCTGTTACGGGGCACATTTTATCTACAGTCTAAGTGTACACACAAATAACCTGGCTGTGCTAACAGCAGCACGGCTCTTGTCCATTGTTCGTCTCAGGCTGAATAACCTGTGTAGAATTTCTTTTCCTTCTTAGCCTTCCAGTGACATCCGTAAATACAGGGACCTTACCTGGGACAATGAGAGCTCAAAACCAGTTGTAGTGGAATTGCTAAACAGCGTTCCAGATGCAGTTGTAGGTTATTGTAGGTATGCAAAACGAGAAGGGCTTTTAATGGAGTAGAACTATGATTCTTCCAAAACTGAAGCCGATTTAAAATATCTGAAAATAGATTTGTACAACAGACTTTTGAAATGTTTTTTATTTTAATGCTTCTGAAAAACTCAGCTGCAGATATTGCCTAAAGGACCAGTGCGTTGTGTAAAAAAAACCTCTAGGATATCATTTGAATGGACATGCCTACAGTGGTGGTGCGGAAGAAAAGATTGGGTTGGTGAGCATGAGAGTTGATTTCAGGCAGTTTGGTTAAATCCATTCTGTGGGCACCCATTCAGAATGGAAGAGGCATTAATTTGGTTTGTCTTAATGAAAGTTTTCTATCAGTAAACCCTAAGACTACAAGTTATCCTTAAAAAGCTATAGATCTGTGTCTATGTTCATGAAATGGCTGACTGCTTAGTATGGTAAGCAGTTTAATCTGGGGTTATTAAATGAGAAGTGGACTAGCTGACTTGGTTTGGAGCAGTGGTGCTTTCAGAAATCTGGAATGTGTTTTTCGTATGGTTTGTTGCCATACTTAATATCATCAGCACTAGACAACTTATTGTGCAACACTGCTGACTAACCTGCTTTGAAAGAGAATCTGGAAGTAGCAGAGAAAACATTTCCAAAGAAGAGATAAAACTTTGGTTTTTTTCAGTTGAATGCCTTTTGTGTTTACCTATAATTTGCCATATTTTATTCTGTTACAACAACAAAGTCTGTTCAAATTACATCTGAAGTTACTGCTGTCTCAGGGCCTGAACTTACTACAACTTACTAAAATAACTCACATTTTATAAACCACAAACATGACCCATGGAAATCATTGGTCAGCATTTCTTGGTATGCTAAATCAGCACTAGTTTCTTCAGGGACATATACTCTGCTCCTCCCCTAGCTTATTTATTTGGCTAATTCACTGCTGGGAAACCAGGAGTTGGGGGAGAAAACAAGTTTTGCTTGTTTTCTGCCTTTGAAAACAAATTAAATTGGGATGATGAGACCTCTTGGTTCTAAAATTTCTTTAAGAGATGGGGACCAGAAGCTGCTTGAAAAATTACTCTATGTAAGTCTTCAATCTGTTGGTTTCAAATGCAGTTGTGTTCACTTTTCTGTTATGAATACAGAAAGTTTAAATTACTCTTATGTTCCTAATAAAGTTATGAGAGCAGATGAACTAACAAAGTCTAGTTCAATGCGTATTTGGGGCTCTGATCATGTCTGCTGCAAACATACTTTGTCTTCTATGACCCCTTTGGTCATTCCCCTTGCCACAGCTTTGTGGCACCCCTTGCTTCCCCATCTTTGCCATTGCCTTACTAACACCCTCCAGGTTTCGTCTCCTCCTCTTCCTCCTCCTTTCCCTCTATTCCTGTGTTGCCTGGTTACCTTCCTGGGCTGCCAGCTAGGCAAGAGGGAGGGTTTTATCGGCTTGGCTTCCTCGTGTGGTGATGTGCTGCTGCAACTGGCACACCAAAGGTTTGTGCTGTGGCACCCAGTTGATGATGGGAGGGCAAAGGATTCTTCCATAGCCTGTGGGAGTTTTGATGCCTGTACCTGGCTGTTGAGTTGAAAGAAGCTCATACATCCAAGAGCTGTAGGAGGAGAGGCAGCAGGACAGCTGGGTGGCATGACCACATAAGGCCAGTGGCCTTGCAAACAAAGGAAGCATGTCTTGGTGCAGTTGAATTTCCAAAACTTGTATGCAAATTCAGCGTGAAACAAACGAATAATGCAAAATGATGATTGTTTTGTATGGACTAAGTTCCTGGACCATCTTCTAACTTCAAAATGTAGAACTCTAAAGAGTGTGTAATCGTGTGAAGAGAAACAGAGATCAGCATTCTGTTTCTCGTAAAAACATCAACTTATGAGAGTCAAGGTTATTCCTTATTTGGGGAAGTAGCCAAGACAGTTAAAGCGGATGAAAACTCGTGATTTAACTAAAATGTCGAGCATAGTAATAATTTCAGCAGGATTTCAATAAGCTTCGTGGAAGTGCCATTTGTAATGGAGCAGGTGTGTTTACATCTGCCTTGTACCAGTTTTGATTGCTTTTGCGTAATTGCTTATGCAAAACTCTTCAGTATTTTCTGGTACAAACTCTATCCATTGTGTATTGAATAAGGTGGTGGAAACATTTTGCCAGCTCTAGAAATTAATGGAAAGACGACTTGCTGCAACACTAGGAAGTCAAGTGAAAATGCCAGCTTTATGACAAAACAAGGTATTTTAGCAACAGGCATGCATGAGCTCATGAGTTTTGAGACAGCATGATAGAACTTACTCTCTATGGGTAATCCAGATACGTATTTAGTGACATTCCTTGTTCTTCTGGAAGGAAAGTCTGTTTTGGATGAGGTTCTGTGACTAATTCTCAGTGCTGTGTTGGCTCTTGCTGCGTCCGCTTGTTTTTTGTAAACAAGGGGTTTGCTTTGAAAAGCAGCTGGCACACGTTTATCCCTGTAGTGACTTGAATATTGTGTTTGTACTAGAAATGTCATCTGTTTCACACGAAGTTGATTTTATGGCAGCAGTGTGTAGTGACCTTTTAGCGTTTAATAGGATATGGTCATCTTGCGTACTGAAATGCTGCAGTGCATATAGAAGGTGAGGATAGACAAGGCACTGTTCTTGAGTCATTTGTAAATGAGGAAAGCGTTTTCATGGGAGACTTCAGAGCTAAGAATTGTAACTGACAATAAATCGAATGTTTACTTACGTGAGTGTTCTTTTATTGGGGTTTTAGGTGGCATAACCAATGTGATGGATACGTGTGTTTTCCAGAGGGTTTTGCTTGCGTATAGGGTGTGACAAGCTTTTTAGAGCTGGATTTTAACATATTAAAACCCCGGATTTGTGTAGAACAGCATGGTGGCAAACACAGGGCACTGGATTTGTTTGCAGTTGCAGGTGTGCCTGGCTTCTGCTTTCTCCCATCCATGTTCCAGACGTATCCTGCACACTCATGTAAAATGAAGCAGAGCAATAGCACAGTTAAAGCTGCTTGGTTTTAACTTCAGGCAAAAGAGTTTTAGAATTGCCTTGCAAATTACCTGTGTGTGTGGTGAGTGTGGAAGCGGCTCTGCCTTGTTTTCTTTGCACTATCTGAAGATCTGCACATGGGACCTGTATGTCCAGCTTTTCTGATAAAAGCCCCTTTTTATGTTGTTGTTGTTCTTAGTTTCATTGCCCTGTGGAATCTTTTCGCTTGCTGTGTTGTGGCTTTGCAGATGTTGAGTCGATTACGGTAGTGCTGTCTGTTTTCTCTTACTCCTATGTTATGTTGCTTTGTTTCAAATTTGAGCTTACCTTGCACACTTGCTATTGGTTTGACCCTAAAATATTTCGTTTCTGACAAACAGCTGACAAAAGGGCTGTTAATATTGCATTCCAATGGAAACACGTAGTATCGGTTAAGAGCAGTTGAGACATCTTGTATATTTTTAGTTCACAAGCTGAAGGGAGATTGCTTCACTGACTTGCAGCTGGGTGTGGTGTGGGGTTCACCGTATTCATTAAAGCTGGCTTAGAAGTTTAGAGTTGAAAAAATGGCTTAGATCCCCCATTATAGTATTGTTGCAGACATCTTTTCACTACAGAACAAGCTAGAGTTTTGACAATGAGGGTTTTAGGAACACCAGGCTGAAGAGACTAGCCAGAGGGAGGGGCAGGGTAGCATGCATCTAGGAGAAGGATGTCTTTAATGTACTTTCATGGGGCTAACATTTGGCTATATGTTGAGAAACTTCAGTATATGACTAATTGAAGTTTAGTTTCTTTTCTGTAATGTCATTTCTTTTGCTGGTCATTACCTTCCAACATATGTCCCTGTCAACTCTGTCAGTAATGTGTGCTAGTTTTTGCATGTTCCACTTTCTTGTTCTGTTCTCATTTAACTGTGCTTGCCCAGCATCTGGTCATGGTTTCAATGTTTTCTAGTTGAATAGACTGGTCTTTTAAGTCTGTTCATGTACCACAAAAGGCACTGTTCTCTCTTTACCCTTTTACTACCTGTGGAACAGATTAAATGTGCCCCCCCCACTGTGACTGCATGTGGAACAAATGGGTAAGTTATCAGTCTTTGTTCTTTGTCCTGTAATTTCCCCTGTGCAGAAGAAACTACGTGTGAGATTTTACATGAGAGTTTCTTCATGACACTAAAGCAGCATAAGGAAACAGGTGAAGATACGCATTCTCCCTTGTGTTTGCATGGAATTTACCTGGGAGCACAGGCCAAGAGTCCTGCACAGTTAACACAGCAAATGTAGGGAGGACCATTAGACTGGAAGCTTCAGCGGTGGCAGTGGTGCTGGGAAGGAAATATACTTGTTAATCTTATTTCAGTGATTTTTAAGAAAATTCAGGCTTTATTGCACCCCCAAAGTTACGTTGTTCCCAAATTAGTATCATAGAAAGTACAATATTTTTAGAAATCAATTGTTAATTCCAAGGTTACCATCAGGTAATACTTTTCCTTACTTTGACAATTTCTGATATGTATTTCTTTAATTCCTTCAGGTCTCACCTGTTTCATAAGCCCATTAAAGTAACTTTTATCAGTTCTTTATTTCTGCACTTGTAACTCTCTGATTTTTTAGAACCCATATAGTAAAAGTCACATACTAAGTATAGCGATTGTGTCTGAACTCTCACTACTGTTGAATTTGCATGAGACCTTCATGTAGGCACTGTGCTGGGGCCACCTTGTGCAAACAAGAAACATATTTTGATTATGCCAGCACTTTCAAACTTCAAGAGAGTTAAATACGCTGATGGTAATTCAGGTTTTCTCAGGGGGGATAAAAGTACCTGTGCAAGGGGAGTGATGTCCTTTTTTACAGCTTGCTTTTCCCTCCCTATTACTCTCCAATACCTTTTGAAAGCTGTGTCAAATCAATACCAATCTGTAAGCATGAGCAGGCAGAAACCTGTTTGCAGTGTTGAAGATGGGAGGATACTGGTTTACCTAATTAGAAAGCTGAGCAGTTCCAGTCATCTGTAAGTCAAGCTGCTGGCTAAGGAGCATGAATTTCTTCTAGCAGAACACTTCTGTCTCAGTTTGATCAGTGCTGTGGCAGTTTGAAAGGTTCGTGTTGTGACAGTTGTTGTCTTTATGTGGAAACATGGATAAAAACCTATCTGGAGTTCTGGTGTTAGGGAGTTGTTGGAGTTGAGGGGGAGCATTTACAGAAATGGGCTAAACCAGGTTCATTGGAGGAATGCACATGTGCAGCTGCAAGAGGCTGTAGTAAGTTAAGTAACTGCCAGAGTATGTGGTAGCCAAAAGAAACAACCAAGTGTGCAAGCCTCTAATTTTATGCTGACATTTAACAAAAAATAAACTGCATTCTGAATTACATCATTCATCTGTGTTAAATGCTTTAGAAGCAAGTATAAAGCTTACCCAGGCAATAATGGCATGCTGAAACAAAGTGTTCATGTCGGAGTGATACAGTGGATTGATTTCAGCTGAAAGTGAGTTCCAGAGCTTACTCTTAGATTTCTCAAACCTTTTAAGTTGACTGGGTAACTTGTTCACTGGCAATCAGGAGGTTATAAAAAGAGAGCCAGCTGATGTTGCAATCTAAGCGCCGGCCATATAGTGGAAAGACTCTCCTTTGGCATGTCCACTAGTGCTATTTTTACCTATTCCAGTAAGATCTGCCCTTGTGATGTTGAAATACAGGACAGTACCTGGAATCATTTTGTTTTATAGAAGTGCCCTATGCTCTGAAGAGATCTTTCAATAAAATTGTCAGGCAGATTGACACAAAAAACTGTCTTAGATTTGAAAATACTTCTTCTGTCACCCTGCCACCACAAATAATACTGCTGCTGTAACTGGAAGAGGTTCTTTCACTTCTGTTTGCATAGTATCTGGCTGACGGGGAGGGGGTCTTTTAATTTTGGTTTTCTTTGTATATTGAGTGTTTTGTCTTTCTCTGTTTCTCACATGGGGACTTTAAATAGGCAATGTGATTGTAGAGACAGGGAATTAACAGTGTAGCCCAGGAATAAGTGTAGTAGGAGGGGTTTGTCATAACTTCTAAAAAGTCTAGCTGATTTTGATTACATTTTAAGTTGATGGCTCTTTGCACACAATAGCAAATTAATATATGATGGAGTGGAACATCTCCCTTATGAGGAGAGGCTGAGGGAGCTGGGTCTCTTGAGCTTGGAGGAGACTGAGGGGTGACCTCATCAATGTTAACAAATATGTAAAGGGTGAGTGTCAGGATGATGGAGCCAGGTTCTTTTCAGTGATGTCCAGCAACAGGACAAGGGGCAATGGGTGTAAATTGGAGCATAGGAGGCTCCATGTGAACAACAGGAGGAACTTCTTTCCTGTGAGAGTGACAGAGCACTGGAACAGGTTGCCCAGGGGGGCTGTGGAGTCTCCTACGTTGGAGATATTCAAGGCCTGCCTGGACAAGTTCCTGTGTGATGTACTCTAGGTTACCCTGCTCTCGCAGGGGGGTTGGACTGGATGAGCTTCGAGGTTCCTTCCAACCCTTAGGATTCTGTGATTTCTTGCTGGAAATGGATTTCCAGCACTGCCAGTAACAAAGTGCTGTATCTGCCAGACTGATTGCAGTGAAAACTGGAGGAAACAGCAGGAATGCCATAATAGTGTAGCACTGGGCTTCAGTTATAGAAATAGCGTATCTGGGATACAACCCATGCAGATGTTTGAGTGTCTGAAATGTCTCATGTTTGGGATGACCTAATCTTGAACACAGGTGGATCTTCTGAAACCATCAGCACTTAGTACAGGAGTGACTTGTCACCATTGAAACACAAGTGTAGCAGTTCGGAGCGCTGTGTGTTTCAAGATTCTTTCTCTGTTGGTTTGGGCAATCAGATGTGTATTTGTAGCAGAATATTTCAGTTTTCAAAAGCAGTGGTTTGATGCTGAAGTGTGGTCAGTGATGCACTTCTGTGAGTCCACCTTGCAGAACACCTGCTTCCCTTGCTCCTTCTCCTGCACTCTGGAGTATCTCAGGTAGAAATCCTGCAAGTAGGCAAACTTCCTCCAGGCCAGAGTAATTTTCTTCTCCATCGGCTTTGCCATTGTCTTAGGTGAACAATTCTCAGGTTTAATTGAATCTCACATCTGCAATAACAGCAAGTTATTTTTGTCAACTCTTTTGCTTCTTAAACCCTTCTTGTTGCCACTTCTGTTAGCAAATGATCTCAATTGTTGTGTTTCATGCATCTCTTATCTGTCAAGAAAAATAGGTGATTTTTACACCCTCACAGCTTTTACTTTTGCTGGAGGTAGAAATACCATCCCTGCTGCATTAACCCATCACGTTAGTTTTATGCTATGCCTTTTCTTTTTGGTTTTACATGACATTATTTTTTTCTTCTGACCAAGTTTACAATTAAAATGCTTTAGGTTTTCAGTCTGTAAAACCTCTACCCCTCCCCCTCAGTTTTCTCTCCTTTTTCTCATCTAACATTATCCATCATACTGACTTTTTCCCAAGGTTTGTCTCAGAGTCTTTTCAGCTCAGTTTTTAGCTCTTGTTTTCTTCAGGAGCTGATCTTTACAAATCTCTTGACCTCGTAGCTGAATGTGAGGACCATAACTGCATCCCTGTTTTTATCCTGAATTGTCAATCTGACTACTTTTAAAAGACAAAATCCCAACTCTTCCCTGCTACCCTCCCATGCATTTCTTGGTTCCTAGGAGGATGTGGTTCTCTGGTCTTCTGCTTATTCTCATGGTTCTTATGGTGGTTTTATTCTTCTCTGTTTTACTCTGCTTCTGGTCCCCACATGCTTTCTATTCATGCTACTTTTCACACCTTATTCTTCAGTAATGGAGTCTGTTAAAAATAAACAAACACCTCCTCGGCCTTGATTCAGTGGGGATTATTTCCTAAAACTGCCATTGTTGCTGACTGCTTGTCTGCTCTTAGAGCCAGCTTTTCCCTGGGGTACAAAACACAGAATCCTCCTTTCTCCCCAGTCTCCCTACTTATCTTTTTCCAAGATGGTAACAGTATTCGACTTATTTATATGTCATATTCCTAAATGTTTGTCATTGAGAGGTATACAAGTTAGTAAGTGGGGTAAATGTACAGTTCAGACTGTAAGTAGGTTTGATTTTACAGTTACTAAGTGGCTCAAGGTGGGGATCCCAAAGCATTCTTCTGGTTTGTTAGTCTTTGGGAGTTTGCTGTCTTGGGTAAAAACACTGCAGTTCCCCACACACTATTGAGGAGAGGAGGATGCTTCTAACCAAAAGTGAGCTAGCAATGTAAGATCTCCTATTTTTTTTTATGTGTACTTCCTTGTATTTAATGTAAAGAAAGACAACAGGAAGCTGGGACTGTTCAGCCTGAAGAAGAGAAAGCTTTTCTATAAGGGTGGTGAAGCACTGGCACAGGGTGCACAGAGAAGCTGTGGTTGCCCCATCCTTAGCAGCATTCAGGGCCAGGTTGGATGGGGCTTGGAGCAAGCTGCTCTAGTGGAAGGTGTCCCTATCTATGGCAGGGGGTGGAATTGCATGAGCTTTAAAGGCCTTTCCAACCCAAACCGTTCCGTGATTCTATGATCTTGTCAATGCGTAAAAATACATTGATGGGAATGAAGAGAACACCAGACTTTTCTCACTAGTGCCCACTGACAGTGCAAGGGGCAATGAGGACAAATTAAAACACATGAATCTCCATGTGAACACGAGAAAATAATTGGTTTAGCTGTGAGGGTGATCAGACACTGAAACAAGTTGCACAGAGAGGCTGTGGAATGTGTATTTGGTGGGGAGGGTGCTCAAAACCCAACTGATGTGGTCCTGGGCAGCCCAGTGTAGCCAAGCCTCCTTGAGCAGGGAGCTGGAACTAAAGGATCTTAAAAGGTCCCTTCTAGCCACAGTGACTCTGGCTGTGTTGCATCTTTTCCTTGTCTAGTCATCTCTGTATGGGATTGTTTTAGGAATTGCTAAATAGGGTGGGAATTTTGGTAAGAAAGCATTTTACGACTTACCATCTAGTGAATGTTTTTGTATATTTAACCTACCCTTCTTCCTTGAACTAATCTGAGCTTCCAATCTTTTAATCAAGTTCTCTTCAGCTTCCCTAGGAATTCTTCCTCTTACAGTTAGTACTTCATGGAAGATACAGATAGTCTTGAAGGGCTTAGCTTCTGGTTACTTGGGTGGTTTGGATCCAGGATTTGTCATAACATTTGTGAGTCAGCAAGGTGTTTCTGTGTTTTCCAGTGTCTGACAAGAAAATATTCAACTTATACTTGATTTTACTTCAGTGAGTTTTTAGCTGTGAAAGATTTTGATGATGTTCTTGAATGAGATGATGCTGGGCTGGGCTGGCATTTGGTTGTCGTGGAGTCTGTCCTTCCATAGTGTGTTGCATTGCGCTGAAAAGCTGCATAAAATAGTGAAAGGCTGGAAGGGCTTGAAAACTTGAGGAGTAGAAGGATGATACTTCTATGAACTCTATTTTTGTTGTAATTCACAAAGGAATTTCTTGGTTATGAATTTTGTGTGTTGCACACCTGTACAAATTTGTCTTAAAATAGTAAATACCTTCTGTTTTTCTGTGTTACCTTCCACAGATGATGTACTTCATCATTTTGTCATAGGAGTTCAGCTGCTGAAAGCAGACCTAAAGGTATAAATAACTTTCTTGGTTATCTTTGCCTTCCCCCTTACCCTGCCCCATTCTTTCTTCTGAGGTCCCTGGATCTTTCCTGGGGGACAGGAAACTTTCTGCAGCTGAGCTTGGTGCCTGTTTTCCTTCACTGCTGCTGGAATGTCCTTTCTGTTTTTGAATGAATTGCACAAGATTGGTACGATCCCTCCAGTTGGTTCAGTGCTTGCTTTATCCAAAGTGTATGTTTAACTGAAGCTCTTAGTCAGTCTCCACTAAAATGGGTATTTACTTTGCAGGTGGAAAGCCTTTCTTCAGTTTAGAACTTTAGGACTCGATGTTTGCCTGTCTTCTATAAGTAGCATTTACCTTGCCACACAACTACAGGTCTGTTGAGAATAATCCAGACTTAATGTAAACTGTATCTGTGACATTATCTTACAAGTGGTGGTTGTGTCCCCCTCCCCATCCCCTCCTTTTTCTGAGATTGTATCTCTGAAATAAAAAGTCTACTATGACACTTTATTAAAGAAACCCACACCCACACCAGAAGTGTAATTTCATAGATTATTTAGTAAAATAAGATAGCGTTAAAATGAAGCATCGTTTCTTTTTGGAGGCACTCAGGACAGTAAGCATTTGACATAACATAGTTTTGTTTGTATACAGTCTGTAACTTCTAATTACATTCTGGTTTTATTTGTCATTTTATGCAGGTTTCTTTGTAAATACTAGTGCATAGGACACCATCAAATAAAGTTAGAGCTGTTCAGGCAGCCTGTAACTGAACTGCTCAAGTAGTATTGCATTAGATTTAGTTCATATATTCAGTTATTCCCGGGTTTTTATTAATTCCCAGGTGCTTTATTAGCAAATACAGGGGAGAATCTTTCGGTCTGTCTTCTCACAGAAGAGTATCTCAATGTCCTTTCCAAACCTTTCTTGATGCTCTTGTCCTTGCTTCCCTCATCTGTACATTGTTTCCATGTCCAGGCCCTTTGACTTGCAGTATTGACCTCCACATGGCACTGCTGGTTCTGGCACAGAGCCCATGGTTAATAAAGTGAATTTATATTAGTTTAAAGCTGCCCTGGGCGAATGCAGAGAACACCCAACTCTGGAATTAGCTGGATTATTGCATCCTGTTGTGTCTAACTGTACAGATCATCTGGCGCTGCCTGCTGTTTTGCACTTCTAACAGCCAGTGTGGTATGGTTAGCTTAACTAGCAGCTCCCAGCAGTTACTTGAATAACCTAATCTTAGGCTGAGCTTCTTTCCAGCAAACCTGAGGTTGGTTTAGAGACTGGTATGTTCTCAGTGGTAGTATCCTCACTGTTACTTAATTTACTACATGCAACTGAGGGAGGACAGAACCAGTAATTCTTTGTGCTGAAATTCCCAGTCACTTTTGTTTAATCCTTGAGAAGTTGTGTGGGAAGGGCATTTGGTGAATTGCTGACATTTGAGTAACTTTTCCATCCTTGCTGTAAAGTGGATCAGTTCCAGGCAACTGTAAACACAGTTTGGGGCTTTCATCCCAACTTGAAACAATTCAAGCATGAGCAAGTTCAGAATGCAAATAGGCACGTGTCTGAGGATGTCTGTGCACTTGATTGAAAGACGGGGGATAAAAAAAGGCTTCTCCAGAGTGTCCTGTCTGTGTAATATCAATGCACATGTAAACTCACAGCCCCACTTCCGCAGTGCAAGGTCTGCTTTAAAGATTGTTCTAAACTGAAGGATTCTGCTCTGAAGAGTTTAATATCAGAGTGAAGGAACAAGAAGTCTGAGTGTGACAAGAATGTCATATAATGGGATTCTGATCCAGTCAGGTGTAAGACAGCAGTGTTCAGTTTTTATTTCTAGTAATGCATTTGAATTTGCCCAATTAAAAAATCAGAATGTCTTAAATAGACCTTCAGCTTTAATAGCCTTCATAATGTTGAGAGAACACACTTTGAGAGAAAGCATTGAGTGGCCACCTCTCAATAGTTATCAATTTTGATTATGTGATAAATATTATAAGTAGTTATACTAAAAAAAGGAAAAAAAAGGAGGTTTTACTCCATGACATAGAGTTCTGGTGCTTTGTTAGCAAAACTTGGACAAAATGGATGTGCAGAATGTGTGTGCTTTCCTTGCTTGCCTTGGCCTTTCATAGGTATTTCAGTAACAGTTTTCTTAACTTTGTTGTGAGTCTGTATAAACTCAGCAGCTATACCTGACTAAAATCTAGAAAAGCTTGGAAAAACCTGCTGCATTTTCCTTTTTCCCTGGGATTGGGAAAGGGGAGGATTTGGTTTCTGTATCCCTTTGAGCTCTTTTAGATACAAGCAGGATGTTCAGTGCTCCCATTTCTCTAATGAAGGAGTTTGGGTTTTGTAGGGATGCATACAGAGTTTGAGCATTTGAACTTCACGTGAAAGGCAGTGGGTGACGTGGCAGCAGGCTGTGTGGAAGGGACAAACCAAACAGATCTTCCCAAAAACTAGTTGGGAAATGCAGCTTGGCACCATCCTAATCGAGAGAGGAGGGCAGGCATGAAGCGGCCAAAGGTGCAGATAGCTTGGTGATGAATAAATACTTACTAACCAAAGCCCAAAGTACAGTCTACTCCAGCCAAGTAGTATGACTTGGTTTATACTTCCTAACCAAAGTTTTACTCTGTTTACACAGTTCTACATCTTTTTGTGCCAGAGCCACTTATAAGCCACTTTTAAAGCTTGTTTTTTTCTACCAGAAGTGTTCCTGTTGAAATGCACCTTGGGTTTTGTTCTGTGGTGTTTTGCCTTTGTATGTGTATTTCATTAAACGTGAGTGTGACTATTAATTGTTTGCATGGATAAAAATGGTTGTGTGTGTGTTGGGAGGGGAGCCAAATTTACATTTTCCTTAAAAGCTTTGGTGTTTGTTTCAGAAATAAAGGGCAAGGCATATAAGTTCTATATGGAGAGGTTAGGTTTGTATCCTGTGAACTTCCAGGCTGCTCCATTCCCAGTTTCAGCATTTCTTTGGGAGACAGATTGAAATCTTCACCAGTTCAGCGGAAGCACATTTTGCTAGTCATGAAACAAAGTATCTTTGGGCTATGAATGCATGCTGTGAGTGGATGATGGGAATGAATGACCTCTAGGGATGTGTTACTGTGAGATGGACACATTGTATAGCCATGTTTGCTTCTGGTTTTAGCCCTTGCTCAAACGACTTAACGATCAAAATCTGTTATCTGTGCAAAAAGCTCTAATGAAAAGTGCAGTCTTGGTCACCATGGGCAGAGTACTTGTGGGAAGTGGAGGAATAGTGTCAGATATCTTTTCTGCTCACATTGACCGTTTAACATGAATGAATCAAAATCAATCCCTATTGGATCCACAAGAGGGCTGGTACACTCATACTTCTAAGGTCTTAAAGAAATCTGAATGCTGCTGTGCTGTTTTTCAGTTGTAACAGGCTGTTTGAAGGCATTTTCATGAACGTGGACAGTTGCTGGAAGATGTGTCTTAAAGAAAAAACTTAGGAAGATGCCTGGAAACATTCAGCTGGTGATGCCTTATTTGAGCATGGCTTAAACTTAAGTCTAATATCTGGTTATGTTTCCAAAATGTGCTTGTAACTTATTTAAGGAAAGAAAAGGTAGTTTTTCTCAAAGGGACAAATGAAGAATTGTGTCATTATGAAGGCATAATTGTAAAATCTTTATTTTAGATGAAATTTCTCCTTAGAGCATATCAGACATTTTTACTGGAGTGAATTGGTGTGGATCTGGGGAGAACTGGAGAAAACTAAATGAGTTTCTCTAAAGATGGCTTTCATCAATTTCTCACTAGAGCAAGAGACCCCAGATGAATGAAAGATTTAATCCTAGGGCACAGGTTACAGCACACTGAGAGGTAAGCTGTGCTGTGCACATCTTACCTATTCAGAGGGCCAGAAGGTGGCCATGCTAACCTGTGTCTTGGGAACTAGGATGTCTGTTGTCTTATGCTGTTGTGCTTGGTTCCCTGGTCAATGTACCAACTAGAAATCATGTGCATGTATGCAATATTACATTGTGTGAGGTTTTGGTAGGGATTTTTTGCCAGTTTGAAGCTGGCCTGGTAATTGCTATGCTGATTCTCTTACCTCAGATCTATGTCTGCCGTGATTCCAAAGGTTTTGTATATATTATTATAATTTTTAAGCTTGGTTTCTTTACACTTGAGGGCAGGGGAAAGATGTCATTCAATCACAAATTACTTCTTAAGAAGAAGTTTTTATGATTGTCTCTGCTCTTCCATAGTAATAACCTGGAGTAAGAACAGTGGCTAGGGTTGGGAAGTGAGCCTGGCCGGTAGCTGCCCATGAGGTATCAGACTTGAAGTGCTCTTGGGTAGACTTTTGGCCTGAGTGAAGAGGTATTTCTGAAGGCCTGGAGACTCCTGTTATCCCAGATGAGGGTTGCCTCTGAACAACTGCAGAAGTCAGCAGCAGCACAGCTGACTGCTGATGTTTCTTCAACAAGCTCCACCTTCCCAACTGCATGTCTTTGTACCATGGGTGCCAAGAGCAGGTTCAGCAGCTTTTCGTCATGGATTCCCTGTCTCTACCTAGGAGACTGCAAGTATCTTTTAGCCTTCCCTTTCTTCTCCCTTACACCTCCAACCTCAGGCTGCTTGCAGGTTTTGTCCGCTCCAGGCTAGATCTGATTCATCTTCTACCTTCAGTGTAGTTCCTTCTTGAGGTGTGTAAACAGAACCCATTAGCCTTCAGTTTAGGCAGGGAGGAAAGCTAAGGGTGGCATATGCTACATTTGCTTGCCGAGTTGAGGAGGTGCTTCCATTTTCTAGAAAGGGAGCTCTCAACATCCGAGAGTGAACCCAAGCTGCCAGGGACACTATCCACAGGTCCAGCCAAAAAGAGGGCAAAAATGCACTGATGAAGTGTGGTGGCAAGAGAGAGCAAGGCGTTGCTGGGAGAGAGGATGATACCACGTGTACACAGTCCTGAGAATATCCAGCACCTCCTTGAGGCAAAGATTCTAGGAAAGAGAAGGATGCAAATGAATAATCCCAGATATGACTGATGCTTGTACAGAAGGCTGACAGGAGTCTTATTTTCTGACTGTGTGTACAACAACCTCACACTGTGTTTCTGTCATCTTCTGGAGCATGCTGTTCTACATTATGCAGCAGGCTTTTCATACTTGGATGAAGAAACACCCTTAGAGCAGGGAAGTACCTTTTTTGGTATGAAACTTTGCTTTTGCCAGGGTGCAATTTTGCATTTTTTGGTTGTTTCCTGTTTTCTCTTGAATTTTTATGGAGATGTTGGCAGCATGGCTATAATGCTAGCATGTTGTTAACTTAGGTCAGCAGTGACTGCAAGGAGGGCTTTGGTGGTTGCCCTGCTACTCCTTATGTCAAATAGCTCAGTAGAGAAATCCAGTTGAGCTCCTCTTGGTTTCTCTCATGTATTACCTGGAAGGGTGAAATGAAGTAGGGTTCCCCATTGAGGGTACATTAAGAGGGGTAAAGAGAAGAGCTGTCTGGGTTTTATTTTACCGTCTTACTGAACAGTTTATCTCCACTCTGCTTTTATTATTGTCGTCTAAGTAGTTACACTCTTACCTGTCCATACGCTGAATACAGTTGTTGCAGCTGTATATAACTTTTTCACCTTTCTGACTGCTGACAGGAAGACAATTCATATGAATTGTGAGATGGTTGTAGTTGCTTGTGCATGCTGAGCTCAGTTGGACCGCAAGGTCTGTTCTCCCGTCCTCCATCCTTTTTTCAGAATGTCTGTGGGTCTTCCCATTCTCTGCTCCCTTTTTATATCAAATCTAAGACCATTGTCATTCATGTGCCATGGATTTAAATCCATAATTTCCAATTGTCTAAATCCTATTAGATTTTGAGATTGGGTTTTGACCCTTTGGACAGCCGGACCTGCACAAATGGCGGCATTGATGTGGAAGTGACAACAACTGGCAGGAGGGAGGGAGAGGATAGGCATGTTCATATTGTATATGTTGTCAGTGAAAGAAATGTTGATGAAGGGACCCAAAGATCCTATTGTAACAGAATGTCAGAGGCCCAGAGTCATACTACTGCATTTTGCATGCGATGATAGGTGCTTCATGTAACCCAACCCTTTCTCTTGAAGCTTGTTGGTACATGTTTCCTTTATAGCAACTACTCAGATCAGGGTTTAGGTCTGTAGCAGTGTTAAGGACTTAAAGTCTAGCTAAGACTTTTGGAGTTCTGCTGTGAGTGAAAAACACTGACATTCAAAGTTTATCCTTCTGGGCATCCCAAACCGGGCACTTCACACTAATGGAGATCTTTACCCCATAAATTCCATTACTTTAGCTCTTCAGCTATAACAAACACCATCTTTTTGCTGACATAAGCAGAGGAACTCCTTTTTTTTCCTTGGCATGGGTATCACACAGAAGAGCATGTGGAAGTGAATTGGAGGAGTCAGATAATTTACAACAAAGGAGGTACAGGACCACACATGGAATGAATTTAATAGGTACTGATATGTGTTCAGTGAAGGAGTGTTTGGTGTTACGTACTGGATGAAGTTAGTGATTTTAGAGGAACAGTGTAGGGCTTTCAGTGTAAGCCCTTTCTTTCTGTACCTTAAGGGGACGCAATTAGGATTGCTTGGAAGACCTTTGTTTTGGCATTTCCTGACTGGTTTGCTTTTTGACTTTGCAGCTTTAATATGACTTTCTTTACCTTTCATAGAGGTGATCAAGAATACAGGTGATGTGCACAACCACTGAGGATTAATTTGGAAACCATCTACTAACCTGGCAAAAACGTGTAGTTTTGAACATCAGTTTCTCAGATGTTCATAGAAGGATGCAGTTTTATGGAGGAAATAAACCATCATCTTACTTTCACTGTTCCTTATTCTTTCTTTTCCTTTTTAAAAGCTTAGCAATGAATCTGGCTACTTGAAAATGTAGCAAGAAGTACATTTCACTGTTCAAAAGTGTTTCAGACTTTGTTTTTGGTTTGTTTAGAACAAGATGCATTTGGAGTATAATTTGGAGTTCTGGCTGCATTGAAGTTGTGATAGCTGGGATAAAAAATGCACTGATACCTTTATTTTCATCCCTGAGTGTGCAAAAATGGTACTGTGTGCTGATCTGGAAGCATGCTTTTTATTCCAATTCCTGTATGGCCTCTCTTTCTTAACAGTACAGTCTCTGCTGATGCTTGTGTGCCATATCTGGCTTACAGGACTGTTCTTTTGGCCTGCAGCTAGCATCTAGCCACCTGGCTGAAAGCCGCTCAGGCACTGGTTACCTAAATTAACATGATGGTAAACTGCTCTATGACACCAGAGATGCAGTGAGAGGAATTGCACATGAATCTGTGATCTGTTCGTGTTCAGAAAGTCAATTGCTTTCAAGACTCAGGCTATGCAGCTGTGGGTGAGCTGTACCATGTATGTGTAGGTTGATCATGTCACAAGGCAGAAGGCAGTGCAGTTTTCAGATGCTTTCAAAAGAGGCTGTGAGGTCTGTTGTCTCAGGAGGAGACTGTGCCACTTTATAATGAAGGATATTGTCCTTTTCCCTGACTCTCTCAATTTTTGTTTCTTAGACTGCATCGATGGAGCACATTCAGGGAGCTTGGAAGACTATCAGTAATGGTTTTGGACTCAAGGATTCTGTCTTTGACGGCCCAAACTGTATTTCACCTACTATTGTCCAGCAGTTTGGTTATCAACGCCGGGCATCTGATGATGGCAAAATATCAGATACTTCCAAAACTAGTAATACTATTCGTGTTTTCTTGCCCAACAAGCAGCGCACAGTGGTAAGTCTGTATTACCTTAACATAAGAAATGTACTGTTCACATTGCTAACACCGGGATGTGTATCTGGCAAGAGAAATGCCAAGCTTCACTAAAGGTCTTTATTGTGATTAAGTGTGTTGTCATCAGTTTGTTAATTCTAGAGGACATGTTTTGAAAGCAGCGTGTATGTATTTTGAGAATTTGTATTTCTCTACCTTTGTGCTATATTTTTTCCTGTATACATTAGTAAGATGCTTCGCTTACATATTTAACATCAAAAGACAGTAGTTGGCTGACGTAAGCCTGTATAAAGTAAAACATGTAGTCATTTCTGTCACTGTTTTCTTCCCTTGAATGACTGCAGTGAAGTAAGGTAGTTCAAGCTGAAGTGAAACTTCTTGAGGGCATGCTTAGATTTGATTTCTTGGAGCTGAGTGTACTAATAATAGTCTCACCAAAGTTCCCTGAAACATAAATTAAGCCTTTTTCCACACTTAAGGTAACTATTTGCCTTGATTTCTATTGCTTTTATAAGCTACCTACTTGTCTGAGAGCTGTATAAAATCCCAGAAACGTAATATTGTAAGAAACTGAAGTTATAAAATGGCTTCAGAACTTCCCTGGCAGTAGCTGGGTACATGTCAGGAAACATGCCTGCCTGGCTGGTTGGCTCAATCTGCAGCAAGCTCAATTGGAAGGCACAGCAGTCTGTTGTTACATCATGGTTACAAGTAGGTTTTATTTCTCTGTTAACTTCAGAAGTGAACAGCTCTGCAGCTTTACTGCAACTTCTACAGAAAGGAGAAGAAAAAGATTATCCTTTGTGCTCCCCCCCCAAATTTTAACCAAGTTCTGCGATCACTGACTTCAGTTCTCTTTCCCTTGGTCACAGGTGAATGTGCGGAATGGGATGACCTTACATGACTGTCTTATGAAGGCACTTAAAGTCAGAGGTCTGCAGCCAGAGTGCTGCGCGGTTTTTCGACTTCTTACTGAACCAAAAGGGTAAGAGTCTGGAATGTTACATGGGAAACTTCCTGTTAGAGAATGTAAAAACCTTGCGTTGAGAATAGCAGCAATAATGGTTTCTTCCTTCTCTCATGCTAGTTTCTTCTAAAAGCACAGTTTGGTTGTGAACACGATCACGTTGCTTCCGTTGCCCTCCTCGAAGGTAGCTCCTTCAGCTCCCTGGGTGTTAAAAATCTCACCTTTGCTTTAAAGCTAAACATTATAAATGTTTAAAATTGAGGGGTGCACTCAGGTGCTTGTCGTGTCTTACAGAGGCTTTTGGCATACTCCATATGAAATGATTGTGATATCCCTTCATATTTTGAAATATTTGGATATTTCTCCCCTACATTTGTAGTTGGCAAATTTCAGTGCTAGTGATTCTTAGCCAACTTAAATGAATGTCTCCTGTGTGTGCTCAGTTTTAAGGCTCTACATTCCTCTACAACTTTTCAATGCCTGGATTTAAATCTCACTTCCGGTATTCCTTATTTTTTGTAGGACTGGGGATGCTGCTATTTAATACCAAATGATTCTTTTACAAGCTGAGGGAGTGAAGGTATCTCATGGAGTTAATACACTTAACTTCACACCTCGTAAGGCTTGGGCTTAATGCTCTTTTAAGTCTCAGTCATGAGGCAGTCATTTGTGGGTTTACATCTCTACATAACAGAGTCCATTCTGGGGTCACCAGTAACTTTAGTGCTGAAGCACATAATATGGCTTTCATGTCACTAAGTCTGTCATTCATAATTTCTTATGTTTTGTTTGTAAGGGTATTTCTGTGACTATTACAGCTTCTAGGTGTCTGACTTCAAATAATCTATATAGCTAAATGACTTACATGTTAAAAAAGACACAGAAAAAGAGGTGAATTGCTACGTTTTCGAAGTTCCTCCTAGTCTGTAAGTGAAAGAGACTGAAACAGAGCTCACTGTAAGAAGTTAGCCATGCTTTTCTGTATTTGTTTTCAGTTTACTCAAGAGAACTCAAACACAGATCATGGCTTAGGCCACACTTCTTAACTCCTCAGTAATTTTGTTGCCTCTATTTTCTTTCTCTTTCAGAAAAAAAGTGCGCTTGGATTGGAATACAGATGCTGCCTCCTTGATTGGAGAGGAACTGCAAGTGGACTTTCTTGATCATGTTCCGCTCACTACACACAATTTTGTAAGCTGCTCTTTTTCTGTATGTTGATGTAATTTGTAACAACTGAATGACAGATGCAGTCAAGATCGTGCTAGGTCTTAGGTACCTTTTGGTTCTCAAAACACAGGAGGGATTTTGAAAGTGATGGCTTGATTCATTCACCCCTACTCCCACAGATTACATTGGTTAAATATGAGTTTGTAATGAAACATCAGAATTCTGCTCATACTCAGTGATTCACAGGTGTCAGAGACCTTAAAAGCTCACATTATGCATGTTCTTCGAAAGTCTAACCATTCCCATTTTAATTTTAGATATGTATATTTTTGTAACTATCCTATTAAGATCTCATGTCTTTATAGTCAGGGAGATAACTTACATTTTTCAGTCCCTTGCTCATCAGTCAAAGAAGGCTGGATGAGTTTGGCTGTTGTAATGGTACTAAATATACGGGGATGCTGATAGTTCTGCAAGGTCATGACATTGTTTTGTGAGCTAATGCTAGCTTGTAATTTGGCAGTGTTTTTTTGTGAAAGGAGGACTTCAGATTTGTAATTCCTTCTCAAAAAGTGATTATTTGCTCAGTATAGATTGAATGAATAGAGGTGGTGGTGGGTTCGGTTATTTTTCACAAAGAGAGATAATGCCTAACTCCTCACAGTTTTATCTTGCATTATGTTCTTCTCCCTGGGAAACAACTGTATTTCTTTCTAGCCTTTTTCTAGCCTTCTTGTTGTTTAATCCCAGAAATGTGTTGTCCCAAGTGGAAAAACCTAAGGATTATAACTCACATCCATCAGAAAGGTCAAGATAGATTTACAAAACCTGAAAGTAGCTTTGTTTCTGTTTTACATCTTCAGACAACTACAAGTAAAACTGTCTGCAGTTGGTTATCAGAAAACTGGTAGTTTTCTCCAGAGCTGGAAAAACCTCATACTTCAAGCCTTTCTCACTTCAAGCCTTCCTCCATTGTGTGCTCTGGAGGATGAAACCCTTTGGTTGTTTTTAATCTTTCTGTGACATTTCAGAAGCTTTCGCAAAATGTTAAATGCCATTTAAAGAAGTAGAATTTCCTTAAACTATTTTACTTATGAAGGAATTTGTTTCTTATGCAAGGGATGTTGGTTAGTCATAGACATGCAACAAGCATTTTGACTAGTATTGAAACAAATGAGGTGCTTCTTGCAGTCTGATCCTTCTTCACCTCCTGGGGGATACTAAAAACAATAGAAGACCCAGTTCCTGACCTACCCAGCTTTGTTGCCATACCCAGCACAAACTGGTGCTTTTCAAACTAGACAGAACATTTTACCCCTTTAAATAATTATGTAAAGAAAGCCCAAAGTGTTTGTCACCTTTCCAGGTTTCCAGTCAAACTGGAAATGTATGCAAGAATTCTCAAGCATGGGCTTGACTTCAGTAGCACTGTGCGGGCACTGATAACATTTTACCCGTGGTGTTTATTTATGTGAAGCTCTGAAGATGCTCATCTTGGCTAAAGTAAGAGAAGTTGGTAGCTTGGATTAATCATTTAATGTGTTTTCTAGGCTCGGAAGACCTTTCTAAAGCTTGCATTCTGTGACATCTGCCAGAAGTTCCTGCTAAATGGGTTTCGGTGTCAGACATGTGGCTATAAATTCCATGAACACTGCAGCACTAAAGTCCCAACCATGTGTGTCGACTGGAGCAATATCAGGCAACTCTTGTAAGGACTGTTCCTTTTTCATAGCAACAGCAATTTTCTGTGACAGACAAGCATTGGGTTTTTTAATCTCCCATTATAGAGTTAAATTGGACTTGTTGGGAAGTGGAGTCACTTTCATCAATCTACAGAATTTGTGTATTGATTTCATAAAACAGCCAGCAATGATTGTCTGTTCCCAGGTGAAGAAGGCCATTTAGATTAAATGCATTTTGCACTTGCTGTAATCTTTAATATTCTGGGAGAAGCAAACAAGATCATGAATGAGCAGGCAGTTGCTATGATTCCCTCTGTTTCAAGACAATAATAGTGATTCCTCCTACATAACACCTTGTTAGAAGAAAAAAGGCACAATTCAGTTGGACTTTAGCTGTTGGAAGCGTGAGTGTTCAGAACTACCACAACTTTTGACACCCTGTTGAAAATGCATGAATGGTGAGAAAACTCATGAAGGATAATACTTTACTAATGTTGATTAGAAAAAGTTGAAGATCATTGTGAGATGCTGGAATGGGTTGCCCAGGGAGGTTGTGAGTGCTCCATACCTGGCAGTGTTCNGGTGAGAAAACTCATGAAGGATAATACTTTACTAATGTTGATTAGAAAAAGTTGAAGATCATTGTGAGATGCTGGAATGGGTTGGCCAGGGAGGTTGTGAGTGCTCCATCCCTGGCAGTGTTCAAGGCCAGGTTGGATGAAGCCTTGGGTGCCATGGTTTAGTGTGAGGTGTCCCTGCTTATGGCAGGGGGGTTGGAACTGGATGATCTTAAGGTCCTTTCCAACCCAACCTATTCTATGATTCTATGATTATGTTAGAAGATGTCCTATTGTGCAAAAGTGTTAAAACCTATGATTGGCCTTACATGTCTTAGTTGTACTACAACTGAACTTGGTCATGCAGTTACGTGTTTTCTGATGCTGACGGGTTAGGCTGTAGGATGACTTGTGCCACTTGGTGCTATGTAAGTTTAATAGAACATAAAAAATTTTATATCTTAAGGTTAGAAACAACACATGGAAATTTTCTTGGGGAGTCTGAAGACCCAGTTTTTAATCATATCATACACAGAGGAAAAACACTATGTAAAGATAGGAATGTGTTTATCAAGTTCATTGTGCTGGAAAGAAACAGCCCGTTACATTGTCAGCTTTAAAGAGCATTGTACAGGAGGTAGTGTAGCAGTTGAAATTGTAATTGTTTCTGTTGATATTTCAGATTGTTCCCAAATTCAAATATCAGTGACAGTGGTGTCCCTGCACTACCTCCCTTGACAATGAGACGGATGCGGGAGTCTGTCTCCCGGATACCTGTTAGGTAAGCTAGTATTTCCTGTCATTTCTGGTTTGGGAAATACAGGTTTTTAAAAGCAAAAAACCAAAATGCCCCCAACTCCTCAAAACTAAAACCATCTCATAGAAAGTTGGGGTAAATGTGCAAGAAGGCAACACCACTTCATCACGGCTAACATGTAGTGTCCTTTCTTGTTCTTACATTCAAGCAAAACACTGATTTGGAATTTGATCTTTTTAATATTGAATCTTAAGACTTTAAGGGAGGGTATTAAAGGTTTTCTGGAGACCTTTGTTTTCCTTCCTAAGCAATTCAAGGCTCCCTCTGTTATTTTCATTGATTTTATTTTATCTGATTAGGTAGTATACATGTAAAGGCATGTGACTCGTTTTGCACGGCTGGCATACATCAGCTAAAATAAGGTTCCAATGTTACGGTGGCAGATAAGAGTTTAAAGAGAGAACAGTGGAAACTGAAAATATGCTCCTCTAAAAGAAAAATCTGAGACCTAAAAAGAGTGTGTCTGTAGTTTTAAATGCTAGACTAAAACCTGCTTTCCTTTCAGAGGCGCCTGACTTCTGAGCCTAATTTGTGCCTGTATTATTTTCCTTGAAATTCTAGAGGCTGCAGAGGGCAGGCCATCTCTTGTTTTCCCTACATCCCTTTGAAAGTGTTGGCCTATTCAGGAATGAGGCACAGAGCACGTAGCTGACTTGCAAATGGTTCTATATATTCATTTATTTATTTATTTAGTAGCAAATACATCAGGAATTGATGTTATGTTCTCTTTGCCATCCTAGTCTCTTTCCAGTGTTGCTGAACAGTGACTGTTAACTTGATAGGTTTTTAAGCTTTTTGTGAAGGCTGCCTGATTTCAGTTAGGATACCTGTGTGATTTGGGATAAATAAAGTATGAATGACCTTAGCTGTGATTTATAACTCTTTGTTGAACTGGATTTTAGTGTTGGCCTCCTTTTAACTGGTATTGGGTTTCATGACTTCCTTGCTGGCTGTTCTCTGTGAACCATTGAACAGTCTTGCAAAGCTTTGCAAATTCAGGGCTTAGCAGTAAAAACAGCTCTTGAGCTATGCACTGAACAGGTTTGAAATGAGCAGTTTGTCTGGATTTCAGAAGCCTGAATTAATCTAACAGAGCCAGTATTTTATCAGTATGTTGAATGTGATTTGATGGGGATTGAGCTGAGCTGTGGCAAAATTCATAGCAGCAGAAATAGACTTATGTTAAACACACTAGATAAGTGTGTGAGCTGACAAGATCTTCAAGTTTTCTCATTTATTTTCTAACTTAAACTGGGAATGATTCAGCTGACCAAATAGCATAGTTGGTGTGCAAGTCCCAGCTTTTTCTGCGCTTGGAATTCTGTGTGTATCGCTTTCGGACAGGTATGATTCAGTTGTTAGAAGGGAAAAAAATAACCACAACTTTCCCATTTTCTCTCTTTCCTTCTCAGTTCCCAGCACAGGTATTCTACACCTCATGCCTTCACCTTCAACACAACAAATCCTTCCTCTGAGGGTTCTCTTTCCCAAAGACAGCGATCTACGTCCACACCAAATGTCCATATGGTTAGCACTACAATGCCTGTAGACAGCAGGATAATAGAGGTAATGCTGATGGGGGGGGGAATAGCTGAAATTTAAACTAGAATCGTGACTGGCCATTTAATAGTCACTGGTTGGGTTTTCTTCTTTGCTTCTGGTCATTACTGTTTGCCTTGGTTGAGTGCTGAAGAAGATACGTGGCACATTTGCATAGAAAGCTGATGGTTCATTCTTAGTCTTTATATACTTTTGCTGAAGTTTTAGGTAGATTTTTGGGGCCTGTGAAGATGTGGAGGAGCTTAACAATAAAGTTTCACAGAGCCGAAAAGAAAATAAGCTCAGTTTTGCTGAAGAAATGCTTATTAGGCATATATAAAAACATTCTTCCAAATCTATAAATCTGGATTTGTTGGGAGCTGGTGTTTATTTTCAGTCAGACTACAAGTACTGTAGGTCTGGATGTAGTTCTTGGAGTTGAAATACTCAAGTCAAAACTTTGTTGCAATATGTTTTGTGTTATATCTGAACGGAATTAACAGTGATTCTGGGCTTGTATGCCAAAGCCATCTGTATCTCAGAATGTTTTTCTGCTATTACTTGCTTTCAAGCACCTTTTTCCTTTTTCTTCTGTACCTTAACCTGGCAGTAGTGAGAGACAGCTCTTTGAAGTCAGGCCTAAAGTGGTTGGGGTTTGTTTTGTGATGATAAAATAGGGAGTAGTGTGCTGGAAAGGTCTGCAGAAAGAAGTGCTGAACTGCAAGACTTCAGAGAGGTTTGTTGGGGTTTTTTTTTGCTCTGGAATAGTTTAAAAACTGCTTAGGCCAAGCAACAGCCTTTGACTGCCAAGTTTACTTGCATCTTCAGCTGGTAGTTTGCAGGCTTCTCTGAAATGTGCTGGAGAACTCCTCTGGACATTTCAGGGGAAGAAAAGTGTACTGCAGCCCAGGTGGAGTTGTTCTGGTGAGAAGCTTTGTGTCAGCTGGGCTTTATGGGGAAAGGTATTCTCCTTTCTGTTTGGTTTTCTTAGGCTTACAGTCTTTTCTACAGTGTCAGAAGCCTGGCTGACCAGATTTTATGGCATGAAAAATAATAAAGCAGTCAGGAAAGAGAATATGAATTATTGAACTTTGTAGTCTGATGAGCCTTTCAATAGACATTGCTAGCTTTATCCTTTATGCATAGCAGTAAAGACAGACGTGCTTTCAATTCTGGCTCTTCATCATATCACAGGGACTGAATAAAAATCCCTGCCATGTCTTAAAGGCAATAGCTGCTTTTCCAAAAGGCTTCAGAACCCAAAGAAATTAAAAAATCCCCAAACACCACAGAAGATAGTGGAAACCTTCTAATATGACAAGAGAAAGACCACCTTAATGAAGTGATTTACCAAAGGATAGATACTAGTGAACTTTTGGGTTTCAATGGGAATACTTCAGAGTTTTACTGCGCTTAATGATCATCTGTCCTCAGATTACTCTTTCTTTCATTTATCCTAACATTTAATTCTTTCATTTTTGAATTTTCTTTTCTCCTTCCTCTGTTCTTTTCTCTCATCTCTTACCGTGTTGGCCTAGAATAACAGCCTGAATGCTTCTCCCAGTTCCTGGTGCAGACGGTTTTGTTTGAGGGGAAGAGTAGGTATTTTCTTGGTGCCTTATGTTCTCTTGTGATTAACAGGATTGCTGTAACTTGTAAGCCATGGCAGTGTCCACATTTGGTGTTTAATCTGGCCTTGATTTGGTGCACATGTTTATAGCATGTTTATACTGAAATAATGAGGATACTAATAGGAAGATGCAAATTGATGGAAGTGCTTCACTTTTAGTTTAGCTGTATGAATCCATACTGCAATGAGATTTGGTATGGGTTTGAATAGGCTTGAATTAAAGATGTATTCGGTCACACAGTTTTTAAAGCAAGGCCCTTAAGCAGATCTATTGTGTAGCTTATTTTGCTCTCAAAACTTTTGTTGAATGTAAGTGTACAAAGCCCTTAGATTAAGAGCATGATTTATTTTATTCATATCCAAGTAAAGCTGCCAGACGGCAGCACTGTGCGCATGGTATGATTTGTGTTGTAAGAACAGCTCTAAAGAATGCTGGGTTTTGTTCATTTGCTGTTGGATTCATAAGCAAAAAAAATATTCACATCAGGGTTGAAGTTCAAAATTACTTCTTTCTTAAATAAGAATTACATGTGCATCAGTTTGAGAACAGTTTATTTAGTTGTCCCTTGCCAGCTCACTTGAAAGCAGTTCCATTCCCAGGCTGGTGTACAAAACCCATCACCTGGTATTGATTCAGGGTCTGATTCAGGACATAAGTAGAGTTAGAGGTACTATGCAAGAATACTGGGTTTATAGTCAAGCTTGGGAGAATGCAACTAGCAAGCTAAAATGATGTGTTTCATAAATGAATCTTTACTAAGGGAAACCTGAGTGGAATGTAGGCTTCTTCTGTCCTCCTATGATGTCTTACATTTGTTATTCTACTAATGAGTGTGAAAGTTTGACTTGACTTCTCTTAACTTTGACAGTATTTAACATTTCTGTAGTGCATGTTCTTGCTTTGTACTTAATACAGTACCTGGATATTTTACCTTTCCTGTATGTACTTTGGGATAATACATAGCAGGTGAGAAAAGTTGTGAAGTCTTGTTTGTCAGAGCTTAGTTATCTTGTGCATGGCTGTAGAATTGTGTTGTAAAGTGCCTGTGGCATGAGGTGAGAGTTGTCGCACTGTGCCAGCTAGTGAACTGTGTAAGAATATGCTTTTCAAATACCATCACACATTAATCTATGGGGAAATCTTGAAAATAAGATGCTTTTTATATTAGGGCACCAGATGTAGCCTTTTTGGGTGGAAATAGTATGGCAGAGATACTGAAACATGGATATTGACTTGGAATACTGGAGGAGCTTTGTAAAGTTTTCCTCCTTGTAATGGCAAAGCTTTCTGAGAACCCCCAACTATGTAGGACCATCTCAAGAGCTATGCTCAGGCCTGAAATACACGCATGTGCAAAAATCCCATGGTGGGAATGCAGACAGGATTTGCAGTGGGTTTTCTTGTTCTGTGTCTTTTTCTTTTCCTCTTTTATTTTTTTCCTTTCCTTTCTTTTTTTGGCAGTAACACCTCTGAATATGCTGTGACTATTTTAAGTGTTTTGGAAGAATTCACAAGTTGCATGGTTTTTAGCATAGAAACCAAGCTGTTGTCTTTTGGAGGATGTTGGTCAAGACCATTTGCACTTGACCAAAACTCTCAGGAACAATTTCAGCACTATTCCTGCATCTTCTTTTGTATGCTGTCATACGTTTATTAACTTTATTACCTACCTTCTCTGTTCCAGGATGCAATTCGAAGCCATAGTGAATCAGGTATGTTTTCAAAACCTAAAATAATTTAGAATAGTATTTTGTGTTTATTTTCTAGGTCATAAATCATTTTTCCTCTATTTTAATATTTCAGCCTCACCCTCTGCTCTGTCTGGAAGTCCTAACAATATGAGCCCAACTGGCTGGTCTCAGCCTAAAACCCCAGTCCCAGCCCAAAGAGAGCGAGCCCCTGGATCTAATACACAAGAAAAGAACAAAATTGTAAGTATGGCAATGCCTGATCTATTGATTTTTAATTCTGTAAAGTGGGCTGGGAGTAGTGGTGTGTTGGGATACATTCCTATAATTAAAAGACAATACAAGCTGATGGCTATCATAAAATGGTTTGGGTTGGAAAAGGACCTAAAGATCACTCAGTTCCAGCCCCCTGCCACTGGGCAGGGACGCCTCACACTGGAGCATATCACCCAAGGCTCTGTCCAGCCTGGCCTTGAACACTGCCAGGGATGGAGCATTTACCACTTCTTTGGGCAACCTCTGCCAGGGCCTCACCACCCTCACAGTAAAGAACTTCTTCATTGTATCCAACCTGAACTGCCTCAGTTTAAGTTTGAGCCGTGCACTGTGTGTATGTAATAGCAATATAATAACAGTAACTAGCTTGGGAAGGATAGCACTATTGCATTGTAAATACCGAGAACTAATTGTCAATCCAGAACACTTTATCTCAGACAGCATTGTGAAGTTATTTTCAGTACAGATTTGAGGATTACCTTTCTAAATCTTTAGGGTCTGCATCTTTTCTTTAATTCTTTTCTAATATGTTTAAAGTTAGCCTTATTTATCACTATTTGAACTGCATTGCCATAGCTTCCATAGAAAGTAGCTATTGAGAGCACCATCATTTTCATAGGGAAGTTAGTCACAGTGTCTCAGGGATTTAACAAAATACAAGTTTTTCCTCAAAGGCTTGATTTAAACTTTGGGTTTAAACAATAATGAATTAATATCTCAAATTTCTTTGAGGCTTAGAATACTAGAAATGAAAATAAAATTGTTTAGTGGGACTTCCAGTTGTCAATCACTGCGGTATTGGAGAATTCTGCTCTCATCTTTTTGGTTTATTCCTTTTAAATATGTAAAGGAGTTCCTGAATTTTAGTATTGTTATTTTGAAAAAGGCAGTATTTCAGATGTCTTTCAATAGTTGATTATAAAATATTTGTTCCTCTTAAGATCTAAGATAGGAGTTTATGTTTCTAGTGCAGAACTTAGCAATAGCTTCCTAAGCAGGTCAAGCCATCCAAGAAAATGTTCTTGGTGTGGAGCAGTGTGGTTTTGGCTTTGTTTTTTTTTGTTCAGTTGTTTGCTTTTGTTTTGGAGCTTCTTTGTTTTTTTTTGGAAACAAACTCACCACCCCTGACAAATTGAGAAGCAAAAGACAAAGTCCAAACTGCCTGACAAAACCCTTGGGGTTTCAGTGCATCTTCAACGTGTATGAAGGGAGTTCTTTCATTCTTGGTGTGTATGTAGAATATATTTGATTGAATGCTAAAAGTGAAAACCATGTCAATTTTTGTTCCAGAGGCCTCGTGGACAGAGAGATTCCAGTTATTACTGGGAAATAGAAGCAAGTGAAGTCATGCTTTCTACCAGAATAGGATCAGGTTCTTTTGGAACAGTTTACAAAGGCAAATGGCATGGTAAGTTCTTGACAAGTGTTACAGTTTCCTCAAAATGTTGATAAGGTAAATCCAGGAACAGGTAAAATTGTGTTAATGGTGCTGTGCACTTATCTGCCACCAAAGGCACTAGGTGAGAAATACTCATTGCCTAATACTAGCAGTGGGGAAGTTAAAGCAAACAACAGACATTGAACTCTGAATCTCACAACTGCCATCTACATGTGTACTGTGTTGGAGCCAACATTGTTTTCTTTATCACCACGTTCTCCAACAGCTTGTTCTCTGGGGAGATTTTTCTTTCCATTGTCAGGATTGAATTGGCAAAATAACCTGGGAAATTTCACAGCCTGATGTGGGATTGTATTTACCTGTTTTTCAATACCTCTGTGGTTCAGTTAGCATAATATATTCAAGGTGGCAGGGAAAGGAAATGAGCATGAATTGCTTTTGCTGTGGAGCCTTTCTAAGTAGAAAGTGGTTGATGTGAAAGTTTATGATATAAAGTTAACTGGAATGCTTTGAAAAGAGGCACACTGGGAACTACAGAACCAGTTTCTAAATTCAGGGCTTGTGATGTAAAAAGAAACACACACAAACCCCTCCAGGCCCTAATTTAAATAGCATTATTGTCATAAAATAAGCTGTAAATTTACCTTCCACCCTTTATTTTTTTAAGAATAAATACTCACATGTCTTGATGCTGACAGTATCTTGGCTTTAATAGAAGGACTGTCCTTATGCTACAAGTAATATTCATGAATAGTTAAACTGATTTTCATTATATAAGTGAAATGGAACACAAAACAAGAGGAAAAATAGTTTAAATAAGAGTTTATGCAGGACACAAGGTAAGAAATGAGAATTTCTCATTAATATTTACTGTAATAAAACATTTGCAACTCTTCATATATCAAGAGCTTTGGTTTGTTAAACAGAAAATGTATGGAGCTACATAGGTAGAAAGAACTCTTAGTTGTGTGCACAGGATGGCTGTCTCCTAACTCAGTATCAATAACATTTGATATCTGTTGTAACTTTTTATATTCTCCTGATTTCTCAGGGAAGTCAAAATTAAATTACTATTTTTGGTTAGTTGTTAGTTTTAACTCATTTTTTGGTGTGGTCTTAAGAAACTTACAGGGTTCTATTTCTTACCAGTCTTTTCTGTTTAGAATTGAAGAAACAGGGTGCTCAATGTACTTACTAGTGAAACTGCAGAGGTTTTTCATAGTAACCTAATAGTACAAATGCAACAATAAAAATGGTGAAGCTAAATAAAATTAACTGAAGTGGGCAGATTACTGCAAAGTTCAGTAGAAGAGCCAGGTGAAGTTAGAGGTGTTGGGTTTCCTGAAACACCCAGCCACGAAGGGCTGTTTGCAGTGAACCTTTGGGAGGTTGTGCACAACTGGATGCAAACTCTGTTAGGTTTCCAATAAGCTTTCCTGATTTAGTCTTCCACACTAAAACTGAAGTGTCAGGGGCAGTCTTGCTCTGAGGAGTGCGTGTCTCAATATGGAATAACTTCCATATTTTTCCAGCTTGTTCTGATGGTTAAGTACTAATTCTCATATTTGCACCACTTCTGTTACAGACCCCATTTGGATCCTGTAATGTCCTGTAGCATGCTTCTAAATTTAAAAGGCGGAAAGAGAACCAAGGCAGTTTAAATGGGTTGGAAGACTACCTATCATAAACACTCACATTTCCCCTTTGACCCTGGTAATCAGCTCTAGGGTTTTGGTGGTTGGGGGGGGAGGGGGTGAAAGCTGATCTATCTTCAGATTGCTGCTAAACAAAACAAGTGCTATTGTGTATTTGTTTCTGTAGAGGAAACGGCTTGGGAAATTCCCTCAAGCTTCAAGTGTGGCACCTCATTCAGTGAGACCACTATAAGGTTAAAAACATCTCTTCATCTGTGGAGCAAGGATCATAATGGAGAATACACTGAAAAATCATCTGAAAACTTTTGGCCTGTAATCAGTGGGTGCTGAATCCTTGCCTTGTCTGGGCATAGATCTTAGCAGTGCACTTCAAGTGTTGGTAGACCATCCATTGTTCTTGCATTGAACATCAGTAGGAGTCACAGTAGGAACTGGCTGCTTCAAAGCCTTTGATGTTGGTGCTCATATGCACGTGTTGTCTTTCTATCAGTTATATCCTCTAAGCAGAGAGACCTGTAAGTTATCAGACATTATGCATACCACAAATATGAGATGGTTCTCTTTATGAGGCTGAAATAGGAAGTATATTGCATTTACTGAAGTAAAAAGAAGATAGAAATGTACGATAACGTGTCCAGTAGTTGTGCATCTTTTGTGACTTCAAGTTATACAGCAAAATAAGCAGCTGCTACCTACAGTGGGAGATACTTCAGTATTTAGCGGTTAAGTATTCCTAATGTGTTCAGTTGATCATTATATTCTAGAGACATGCTAACGTTTTTCACATGTATCTTGGAAAAGAGGCCGTGTTAAGAAGAAGAAAACTGGTGATTGTGGTGAAGTCTGTCACTAGTGATTTTTTAAATGTAGGTGATGATTCAGTAATGCTAAGAGGCAGCACGCTTTGAACTGTGGGATAAGCCTATATTGGAGTATAGAACCTCTCAAATCTCTTTACTGCATGCGGACTAAGATTGAAGTTTTTGTCTGAACTGCTTATATCTTCCTGTGACAGTGTTAAGGCAAGTTTATCATGAATTCTAAAATGCTGTCCATGCACAGTTAAATGTGATGCTTGCTTCTTTCCCAAAGGAATTAGTGGGTTTTGCTGGTGGTGTTTGTAAAACAGTTTGTTAGTTGCCTCCACTATTGCACCTCTTTTGAATCTCTTCACTTCTACTGTTTTCTGGATGTACACTGTAAAGGTTTTTACAACTTCATTCTCTAGGAACAGCCTCTGAACAGATAGCACTGGATCAGCATCTATTCCCTTTGTATTACCTTTTAACAGACACTGAAATTTAAAGGAAGCACTGACAACGAAAGCAATTCTAATGTAGTTTTTAAGTAGAACTTTCTAATCTGTCAGCTTAAAGAACAATAAAGAGTTCTGCTTTCTGGAGTCCCCAGCTTTGCTGTTGAAATACAAAGATCAGTGATTTTTCTGCTATTCCTTGGTAGAAGGTTTACCCCTCCATTGCTGGAATTTAGCAGTATTTAAATCTAGCAAGGTTGGGGTATATACATTATATATATATAGTTTATATATATATGAACTTTAATATACAGAATTATAGGACAGTTAGGGTTAGAAAGGACCTTAAGATCATATAGTTCCAACTCCCCTGTCATAAGAATACAAAGGTGTATATACATATGTGCACTAAAGCTGGATAGAAAACGGAAAGTGATACTGTTTGGAAGCCGAGGCTCTCTGATGTGACTGTGTTTGAAGTAAGGTGCTGAGAATGCAGCTACGCTAGAATACCTGCCTTTTCAACAGTAGCTTCATATCCTGCAGAAAGCATTTGTGTAATGCTAGCCACAGTTAGAAACTGGAAGGGAAGCATGTGAACAATTAGTGACTTTTTCCATTAGACTGAAGTTCAAGTAAATGAATTGCTTGATATCGTGGAAGTTTATATGTCTGCAGGAAAACTCTTGACCTGTTACAAGTTACTAGAGTTACACTGTGCACAAGTGGGGAGTGTTAAGAATACTGTCTAATAATGTTACTTTGGGAGGGCAAAAAAAGCTGCATTTTTAGTAACTTCTTTGGTAACTGTATTTTCAGGGGATGTAGCAGTGAAGATACTAAAGGTTGTAGATCCAACCCCAGAACAGTTCCAGGCTTTCAGAAATGAAGTGGCTGTGTTAAGGTGAGTTGCTAGTTTCACTGCTAAATTCTGTTCTTCCAAGGCATTCACTTGACTATTACCCCTCCCTTAAGCTGTCTTGCTCAATATTCGATGTCTGAGACACACAAAAAGCAGATCTGCAGAGAAGAGTAAACCAGACAGTTTAGTGATACTTGCTGTGAGACAGGAGTCTTAATTCACAGTATTCCAATAGTTCTTCACTATTCCTGAAGGTTGTATTTTCGGATGAATAATAATAACACCCATAATTGTTCAGGCCCTATTTGGAATGCAGGAAAAAGATGAAGATGAATAAATTTTGCCAGAATTCTCATCACTGGGCGGAATACTTGAACTTTGTACCTTTCACAATTGTAGCATAACTACTTACTTTGATGTATACTCTGATCTACAGAACTTCTTTCTGCTTGCAAATACTGCTTTTGTAGCACCCAGTTAACTGGCCGTAATGTTAATCCTGAAACGGAACCCCTTAGGGTACGTAAGGACTATCTGTTAGTTCCTTCACAGGTTATAGTGACTCTTCACTTTCCTGTTGGGATTCAGTCTTCTATCTAAATCTGTCACTTTTCCCCAGCTTTCAGGGTAATTTCTAGTATTCCAGTAACTTTTCTAATACCACTTGTAAGCATGAATGTCAGTTACTAACTTCTAAACCCTTGAATTTTTATGACAACTTCTTCTTGAAGGTTGATTTTAAAAACTTCCTTGTAACTAAAAGGAGTTTCAGTATCCTAACTAAAAAGCAGAAAATCAGCATATTTTTGTATACCTTAAAACCAAACTTTACACACATATCCACTTGGCAAAACTGTTGCTGGGAAACTCCTGTTTGGACTCAAAACTGAAACATGTTCCTTGAGCCAGGAATTTTTAAAAGCATTTGAAACCTTTTATTGTAAGGGTACTAACTTATCTTTGCTACTTTCTTTTAGGAAGACTCGGCATGTTAATATTTTGCTGTTCATGGGCTACATGACTAAAGATAATCTGGCCATTGTAACACAGTGGTGTGAAGGAAGCAGCCTGTATAAACACCTGCATGTTCAAGAGACCAAGTTCCAAATGTTCCAGCTCATTGATATTGCTCGGCAGACAGCACAGGGAATGGAGTGAGTAGGATCAACAGCAATGCTGGCTATTTTTGTTCTTGGAATGGTATTTTCCTTCTTACTCCCAAACCCTAATATGTGGAGTTACTCTGGGTCAGAGTGCTACACCCAGTAAAAAGCTTGTGCAGCCTTAATTTCAGCACTGTTGTATGCATTCTTACTTTGATTTAGTATATTTCCCCCCCCGGGATTTGCCTTAGCTGATGTTAGACCACTAGTCACTTAACAGTTAGCTTTTCTGTATTTTATCTTCTTTTGTAGCTTGAGGTCTTACTGTCATGCAACTAGATGAGATCCTATTCTAAACATAGAATTAACCTTTTTTTCCCTCTTTGTGTTACTTCCTATAACGTCACAGTGTTTGGCAAATACTAATTTATACTCATGATACTTCTGTGAGATTGAGGGGATGCCTGTTCCTGTTCTACAGCTACAGACACAAGCACACAGATACATTGTGGAAGCTTTCCCCATACTCTTGGAATGTGTTGCAGTGTTCAGAGCAGAGAAGATGCTGACAGTGGCTGACGCTGTCAGCGCTCATCCATTTTGCAGCTCAGGACCCATGTTTCCAGTCAGACACATAGAAAACTAGGGACATATATTGTGACTGCAGATTAAAGCAGTGTGGAAAAAGTAAACCTGAGATAGCATCCAAATTTCACACACACATGAGGACAGCACCCAGTTCTAGGGCATTACACGGCTATGTAACAGTGATGCCACCCTTCTTGCTTTCTGAAGTTTATTTACTACATTGCTTCTGCTTTCTGTAATGCATAAAGCAGTAGTCATCACCTAGTACTTGCTAACTTTCTCTTTTCCCAAAGTAGACACATCCTTTAACTAAATCAAGAGTGTGTGAAATGGTTGAGTGTGTAATAAATTCTCATAATGTCTGTCAATAAACTGAAAGGCAAAGTTTATGGGAACAGCCTTCATAATCATACTTCTGTTTTTTCTTTCACAGCTATTTACATGCAAAGAATATCATCCACAGAGACATGAAGTCCAATAGTATCCTTTTCTACCTTCATTGTATTTCTTTTAATGTGGGTGATTTGTTGTTAGTATGGGGCTTTTGGTGGCAGGTTGAAATAGCTATTTCAGATGTATGTAATTACTAATGAGTAATTCAATGGCTTTAACCTGGCAGAGGGGAGACTGAGCTAAGCTCTGAGGCAGAAACTGGTCCCTGTGAGGGTGCTGAGGCACTGGCACAGGGTGCCCAGAGAAGCTGTGTCTGCCCCATCCCTGGCAGTGTTCAAGGCCAGGTTGGACACAGGGGCTTGGAGGAAGCTGCTCCAGTGGAAGGCGTCCCTGCCCGGGGCAGGGGTTGGGGCTGGAGGAGCTTTAAGGCTCCCTTCCACCACGAATCAGTCTGGAATTCTGTAAATTCCCATTGATGAGTAAGAAGCTGCTTTGGAAATTGCCAAGAACATCCCTGGAGCTCACAGCATAAAATACAGCTTCCTTGCATAAAATGCAAACAGAATGTTTTGCAAATGTTAGCATAAAAGAATATGCCAAGTGATTCCATAATGTAAGGAGATTCCCATTTTCACTTCATTTAGAAAAATAATCATTTTGGGATATTGGAGGTCAGGAGTTTGGGATTCCTGATACTGAAGACCATTTTTGTGTAGTGTATTAACTTTTCCTGACATAGGAGGAGTCAGTCAGGTTTATATTCTGAATCCTCTTTTTGAGTATAAACCATTCTGAAATTAAGCTGTAAAATGAACTCTCTTTGGAACAACCCCAACAAAGCAAGCGCTACCTGTCAGCCCTAACAGGCAATCTGTTCAGTGGATAGATTGCAGATAGTACAGATGGGGGTATTTCCAGTTGGAATGGTTAAATCATGGCTAAATCTCAGGAGATCAGCCAGAGAGCTTTTCGTAAAGAGATTTTTGTATTTGATTCCACTTGGTTTTATTTAGTTTCTTTTTTGAGCTGTGATGACTTCTTTGTTGTTCCTCTGTGTGTTTCTTGACACCAGTTATTTAAGTACCTGCAGTCACTAGTGTTACCTAACACTATCACCAAAAAGATAGAAGTACAAACAGTGCTGAAACATCTGGTCTTGTTTAGTCTTAAATGTTAACTCTCTAATATGGATGCCAGAAAATGGCTTTTTTTTCTGTTTAAAATACAACTTGTAGCAGGTTTAAATAAATAAGCAGCAGGTTTTGTGCGTGGTTGGCTTGCATTTGTATAAAACCTGGGCCAGTGCTTCATAATAGTGTCAGAAAATTCAGAGGTGTTTGCTGAGGTCTCCTACAGGATTTCTTTAACAAGTGTTTAGATATATTTCTTCATGAAGGTCTCACAGTGAAAATCGGAGACTTTGGTCTGGCAACTGTAAAATCCAGGTGGAGTGGATCTCAACAGGTGGAGCAGCCCACTGGGTCAATCTTGTGGATGGTGAGCGAAACATTTCACTCATGTTAAATAGTTGCTTTCCTTCTGGTAAGGTATGTGGTGGCAACTGAACGCTTATTTTAAACCTATACATCTAAATGAATCAACATATCCTGGTAGTGCTGTGTAGGCTTTTATCCTAGTTGTCTGGCAAGTTAAAATTGAAGAATGAAGTGTTGGGCTGCTTAAGGGTCTGAAGTAGACATCATTCACCTAAGGGTTCTTCTTCAAAGTATTTGTGGCAGAGACAGTGCTGTTAGTGGAACTGCAAGGAGCTGTTTGGAGGGAGAGGGGAGCCTTTTTCCTGCCATAATGCTGCCTTTCCCCAAATGGGCTTGTCTCACAGGAGAGCAGGCTTTCATGTGTGTAACGGTGGCTTTGTGAGATCCTTTCTCTACCTTCTTCATTGTGGCCTCTTCTCCCCCTCCTCCCTGCATGGGACTTGGCAACACACCTGCTGATCGTGCATTTGTCAGCTTTGGCAGGGGGTTGGGGAAGTGCTACTTCAAGTATGGGAATGAGCACAGTTGTATTTGGTGATGATGTTTCATATGTATCAAGCTGCTGCTGTTAGGCCCAGGACTGTCCCTCACCCTGCACCAGACAGTTGAGCAGGTTTTGGGGCAGCTCAGAACCGCAGCAGGTAAATGTCTATTTAGGTACAGAATTCTCAAGTTCTAGTGGAAAGTTTATGGAGTTTCTTTTGGAAGTGGTACTGCGAAGCCCTTGTCTCCAATTCCTTGTCCTTGGAATGAGAGGACATTCCCAACAATTGTCCTTACCATAGAATCAGAGAGTGGTTAGGGTTGGAGGAAGCTTTAAAGTATATTTAGCCTCGTGGAACAGGTTAAACATACTTTAAAGGTTAACAGGTTAAACATAGCCTGTCACCAGGTTAAAAAGCATCATTAAAATCATGCAAGAATGTCTTAGGATTTAAAACTGACTTCCCTATAGGTATGCCTGTATACATGAAACAGATCTTCTGGAAAAAAAAAAAACCTGCAGTGTTGCTCTTTACAGGTTTGGGGTTTTATTTTAATCCCTTACAGATGATTTGTCTTTGCTGAGTCGTCATTAAGTAGGAGAGGTTGATTCTGTTTCCTCAGTATAATCTCTTACCGGCTTGAGTTGTGGAACTGTTGAATTTTAACTAGTACTTTGCTCAGCACTGCTGAAGGACTTCACAGGGGGGGAAAGAAGTCTTAGTCCCCAGGAAAGGTGTTTTGATGGTTTAGATCTAGTTTTATTCAGTCCTTCAATGTTGTTTAAAGTTCTTTAGCTTTACCATTTTGCTTTGTTTTGCAGAGATGGGTTTCTTTCCTGATCCTCAATATGTGCTATTTTATATTGTGCTTTCATATTCATGTATATGTTTCGGGATCAGTTTTACAAGGGAATGAATCTGTAGTTGAATTTTGTATTTTTCCTCTTTAACATTGGTACCTGTTTAAGAGCTGATGGTCAGAGCCTCAGACTCCCTTGTATGTAAGATGTAGCAAAAGTCAATAAATACTGCACGTTGGAATAACAGTTTTTCTAATGGTAAAATGCTCAGTGAATTAAAGCATTGCTTTGTTTACTCTCAAGTGCACTGATGTTTTCTCAAAGAAGATACAGAGTAGCACTGCCTGAACTTATCCTTTCCATTCCTAAGTTCTCTTAATACTGATTTCTGATTTCCTCCTGCAGGCACCAGAAGTGATACGGATGCAGGACAGCAACCCGTTTAGTTTTCAGTCAGATGTCTACTCCTATGGAATAGTATTATATGAACTAATGACAGGAGAGTTGCCATACTCCCACATAAACAACCGAGACCAGGTGAGAAAACCTCTTTGGATGCTTGTGTTTTATTTCTGGAAGGGTACCTTTTGTTGTCCTCAAGAAATGTAAGATAAAGGCAAATACAAAACAAGAACTGAAGTGGTGTTGATGACATTTGCTTCAGCAATAGATCTGTGTGGGAGAGTGTTTAAATACTGACAGTGACAGCTACTGAAAGGAAAAAAGATTTCTTTTTTATAGCATTTTAAGTGGCCTGTTGAATTTATTCACAGTTAAAGCTTTTGCTGCGTCAATAAAGATGCGAAGTTTCCCTTTTGATGTTAAACATGCTGTTACTTTATCAAGACTGGGTTCTGTTGCTTTTAACTAAGTGAAGAATCAATACTGGCAGTTGTCACCCCTGTTAGTATTGAATGATTCAGTCATTGCTAAGTTCTGTTCTTACGAATCGACTAACCAGAATTACAAAGAAGCACATGAAGGACAGAGACCTCATCTGTTCTCTTTACACAAATGCTTTTTCTGGCTCAGCAAGTGTAGAGCTTGCTCGTTCTGCAGGGCATGAACTTCAGACAACTGGATCTTTTCGATCTGTTTTGCTTATCCTCAGTTGTGGTTTGTGAAGAGGTCGGTTCTGTTAAGGAAGTTTTTTCTTAGTTTTAAGATTGGGATATCAGAATGTGTTTTAATTCATACTATTAAAACTATGTGCAAGCTTAAGTAATCACAACTGCTGCAAATGATGGGACTCTTGGCCCTCAGGTAAGTTTTCTGTGGAGGAGTTTCCTGGAGAGCAATGCTGAGACCTTGTTTTAGCAACATTCTGTTGGCTTTTTTTTCCTGAGACGGCAGCAGTTGAAAAAGACCCAATAGCACAGTTAGTTCTGTTCACCTCTCCCCAGTGAAATCCTCAGCAAAGTCCCCCCAACAACCAAAGCTGCCACCATCTTACCCAGTAATAGTCTTACCAGTACTATACAGTCAACTCTTAAGGTTACTGGAAGTCTGATGAACATCCTAAACAATGACCATATTAACTTGAACTAGAACAGAAAATGTATTTTCCAACACTAATAAGATCTTTTATTGCTTGTCTTGAAACCAAACAAGCCCCCTTTTTTGCTGCATTCATTATGGTGATCTCACTTGCTAGCTGTACACCTCCTTTTGCAACATGTTGTATAGAGATACCTGAACATACAGCTCCTAGTGAGGGAATGTGCTGTTGTGCCAAATTGGCTGACTGCTCCTGACTACTCAGGCTGAGGGTCACTTGTCACTGTAGCCTTCAGTTGAAGGACACTGCTTATGTTATGTCCAGGTCATGTAGCATCCTCTGTTCTGTTCTGAATGCAATAGCTCCTTCCCTTGTTGAGCATTACAGAGCGGTGTTGCTCTGATCTAATCATGCCCTCCATTACACAAACCCAGGACCATTGTTTCAGTTAACTAACTGGGACACGTTGACAAGGCTCTGCTGGTGTGTGTGCCTTTGGGACTTGTGTTGAATGCTTTGGGACACTAGCGCTATCCAGTGAAACAACTCCTACAGCTTTGGTTTTCTGCCACTTGCTGCTTCTCTTTCAGATTATTTTCATGGTTGGCCGAGGGTATGCTTCTCCAGACCTCAGTAAATTGTACAAGAACTGCCCCAAAGCAATGAAGAGGCTCGTAGCAGATTGTTTGAAGAAAGTTAGGGAAGAACGACCTCTCTTTCCACAAGTAAGTGATTTCCTGCATCTGAGCTTCAGAGTATTTTGTGACTAGCCATTAGCACACAAAGCATTCTGCATAGGTAGAGGTTTTGGTTTATAGAAAGTGTACCTGCTTTCTATTTTTGCCTTTCTTCGTATGTGTATTTCTCCTAGCCCAGCTCCCTTAGGCAGTCTGCAGTTCTGACTGTACATAAGGGTCACTAAAACAATACTATGCATGCAGGCTGTAGCAGTCTCAGGCTTACACTGGAGCAGCTTGCTTTCAACAGCTGACCTGTTTTACAGATAAGCAAAAAAAAAAAGGCCTAACATAATCTCCCTATTTATTTAGTGTAGATTTGAGGGAACTGAGACCATTCCCTTTCCTTCCCCACAGCTGGGAAGAAGCAGACAAAATCCTCTGAGAGATGTAAATACATGTAACAACTTTAGGTGTTTTTACCAAGCATACTTTACCTTTTCATGTCGCTATGAAGATGATGAAGGTACCTCTAAGTATCTGGAATTAAATATCAGCAGATTTTGGAGAAATAACCTGCTGTTTCAATCAAGTACAGCTTTTGTTGTTTAAACTGTTCTTTCTAAATGTTGTTTTCTAAACAGACTGTTAGGCAGAGGATGCAATTCTGTCCCTGTAACTCATGGAGGACTGCACAGATGCAAGTTAATTGACCATAATGTCTGTGGACTAACAGAAAGTATCCTCTCATCCTCTGGAACTCAGTGAGACCTCACATGGCAATGAAGCTGTGTGGCAGAGTTTGGTTATTCACACTGGAGGATTCCTAGAGTGTTGTTTCCAGAGCCTCCACACAGTATGCTGTTGCTCTTAGATTGAGAGGAGCTCTTAGGCAGAAGCTCTTCCCTGTGAGGGTGCTGAGGCGCTGGCACAGGGAGCCCAGAGAAGCTGTGGCTGCCCCATCCCTGGCAGTGTTCAAGGCCAGGTTGGACACAGGGGCTTGGAGCAAGCTGCTCTATGGAAGGGGTCCCTGCCCATGGCAGGGGTTGGAACTGAATGAGCTTTAAGGTCCCTTTAACACAAACTGCTCTGGGATTCTCTGAGATTTAAGTATAAAGAGCTGCTTGTCTAACAAGCCTTGTTTTAATGTTATGTATTTCCTTTAGATACTGTCGTCTATTGAATTGTTGCAACATTCTTTACCCAAAATCAACCGGAGTGCTTCTGAACCATCTCTGCACCGTGCTGCCCACACAGAGGACATAAATTCATGCACATTAACATCCACGAGACTGCCCGTGTTTTAGGATCGTGCTCCCCTTCCCTCGTCCTCTCCAGTGCTGGGAAAGGAACAGAAGTAACAGAAGTTGTGCTTTTAATGCCTCAGTGTACAGGATCAGTGCCAGCAGGATCATCTGCCTCCCAGTTTTAAGAACAAGCTGCTAAGGATGTCTGCAGTTCTTACCCTGCAGGGACACAGCTCCACCTTGCCTTTTTCTCCAGTTTCTTTTACTGGGATAGTTAACAGACTATAAATCAAGAGATCTATTACTATTTTTTTAATAGATGCACTTGAGCCTTATTTTTCCCATACCCAGAAGTGATGGCTGTTTCTTTGGCAGTGTTTCTGGATTGATTTGGATCTGTTGGTAAACTGGTATTCTTTACAGCAAGGATGGCTCACCTCAGAGAGATGATGTGTTCTGGTGCTCTTCGATGTGCCACTGCAGGCTGGGGGAGGCCTCCTGACATGGGTATCTGCAAACAAGACTGAGGGAAGAGGAAAAAAACTTTCTGGAAATCAGCTCCTGCCTAAGAGCTTTCATCAAGCCAATGAAATAAGTTAAAATGCTAATTCAACACTAAATAGTTTTGCAATAGTTTTGCACATAGAAGAGAAACTCTTGCAAAAGAATGGAATATATTCTGAATTGTTCTGCTCAGAGAAGGAAGCTAGCCAGTCTTGCTATGGTCATCCTCAGTAACTTAAGCAGCTTACTTTGGTACTATGGACTTGTTTCCTGCAGCCCAGCCAGGTGGGAAGTGCAGAAAGCCAGGCTTTTGTGGCTGAGAACAGGCTCATTAACACTCTCCTTATACTTCTGCAAAATGAGCATAGTCTTCATCCCATCTGAAGCTGTCGTCCAAGAGATGCACTATCAAGAGGAAACTGAGCATATACAGTTTTTCTTGCTGATTTGGGTTTTAATTTTGTTTTTATTGCTCCTGAGAAAATGCATTTATTGTAAGCCAAGGTTCCTCTGATTATCTTATTTTAATAAAATAAATTAAATTTTAGGTTGAAGATTCAATGTCATCCTTTAATGCAGTAATCCATCGCTCCGACATGTACAACTAGATTGGAACAACTCCGAAAATGACATTCAGAATGATTGCTTTAAAAGCAGTTTAAGTAAAAACATTTGAGACCACCACCTCCAGCTTTGCAGTCACTTCCCATTGCACGATGGTCTTTACAGCAACAGCCTCTCAACAGCATCAACTGATTCAGGTCCTACACTGGTGGATGATGAAGCTGTTGCATGGTACCAGTTTCTCTCTGTTTTCTCTTCTGTGGCCCTGTTGTTTGCTTAGGTCCAAGTGAGTGTTTTGTCACGGCTGAGCTCCACAGGTGACAAAAAATGGGGTGGGTTAATCTAAAAACCTCATTTTTAAATAGCATTCTGTTTAAATACGTTTACTAGGGGAAGAATGGAAGCCAAGCGTCCATTCCTGACATGGAAGCTTGGGAATCTGTGGCTTTCTCTGTGCACACCTCTCTCAATGTTGCTTATCTCTCATATTACCTTCATTATAATATAGAATAGTTGAAGAACAAGAATAAATCATATAAAGCTGCTGCTACTTTAGATCTAAATGATTAATCCCTAATTTTTAGAACAGAGTATGTTAAATTAAAACTTTTATGTTGTTCCTGTGTAGCTTTGAAAAACAAGTTGTCTTTTTAATCTCAGACTGCTGCTGCCTGGTTCATGTCTTCATGGGGCACAGGACACCAGGAATGTCTTAAGGTAAAGCACATCCCCTCCATTGACTTCTTTGGGGTGTATTTTATTACTTTCTTTTCCTCATCTTTGTGATTAGTGATGAACACCACTCACATGCCTCTCTGTACCTTTATGTGCCACTGACCAGTAAGCAGTCACAGACTGTGCCAAGCTGAGGCCTGACTCTGCAGTAAGCACTGTGAAAAATTAACCTTAGCAGGGAAATAACTGTGGAGAAGTTCCCTTTCCTGGGTCAGAACCAGAGCAACGTGTGTGTGTGTTCAAGGGGAGGGAGCTGCTGGCAGCAGAGATGGGGCAAGTTCTCCCTCTTCTGTTAGAACCCTCAGTGAAGTGAAGCTGTTTCTACACAGGAGGCTCCTCAGCTTCAGCTCTGACCCAGAAATGCCAACCCATGGTGGAAATCGGTAATGCTGGGGTTACTGATTTGATGCCATTTAAAATGTCTGAACTCCAGCTGAAGGTTCTGCTATTTGCTTTGTGACAGGGACATAGATCCCCATTTTCAGCCATCTGCACGGTGCCCCATTGGCCATGCAGACGTGAGGGGTTTGCCCAAGTGCCTCTGAATACACTTTGCCTCACAATGCAGATAACTTCTGTTGTCTCAGCAACTGACCTTTCAGAAATGCTTGAGTCCTTAAACCAACAGCAGCCCTTCAAGGGTATGAGGTTTTGTTCACACTGGCCCTCTACTGATTTTAAGACCATCTGCTACATGTGCTTAAGAGGTCGCTGCTTGCACTCAGCTGGTTTCCTGCTGTACCGCTCAGGAGCCATTTCAGACTGAGTTCTTAGTACAAATGGCTTCACAGTATGTACTTCCCTCTATCAAATTTCACCATCAGATTGCTTTTGCTCAAAGCCTTTGCAACAAATTTAGTTTGGAACAAAAATGGGATTCAGCAGCAGCTCCAGAACTCAGAGGAGATGTGCCTTAATCCCTCACTCCACTGCCCTTACCCAGCCTTGGCACATCCCTTGAGGGCAATGCCTGAACTTCTGCTGAGGCGTTACTGACTGGCTGTGAGCGGGGACAGGACCTGTGTGGAAGTGGGGCTGTTCTGAGGCTGTCCTGGAGCAGCAGCATGGCATCCCTGCCTGGTGCTAGAGGCAGGTGGGAATGGGGAATCCTAACTGGTTGTCAGCCACACAGTTAAGAAAGGCATTAAAACTATCTGCTTCTAACTGCAATAGCTTACACTGTATACTTCTATTTACAGGATCACTGAAAATGTAGTTACTTAACTCAGGCTACTTCAGTGAAGGGAATCAGGGGTTCCCACTTGAAGACATTTGAAGTAGTTAAACTGAACAACAGTGTCACTATTGCTGTTGCCACTGTTACAGCACCTAACTCCTTCTTCTCATCAGAGTTCCCAGAATCCAGGTTGTGCTGCAGGCTCAATGTCACTGTCATGACTCTGGCACTGCTCTGAGTTTACTCTGAACTCTGGGTACTACTTTGAGGTATAATGTATTAGTTCTTCAATCTCCTTTTTAAGGAAGAAAAAGCTTTGCTGACCATTACTCGCACTGGGGTTTTGTACATACACAGTGCATTTAGTGTGAAAACCAAACCCAACACAAGCTAAACCCTCCCTAAATTGATGTAGCAACAGTTTTTAACAGCTTAAGCTTTAAAAGGTAAGGGAGGAGCTGAATTTACACTGCCACTCAGCTCCCATGAGAGCATCTCTTAGACCGAAGAGAGAGAAAACCCTCTTGGGTTTAAGGGATTCTGTTTCCCATGCAATCAATTCATCTTTTTTAAGTATGTTTTGGTATTTCTGTTGCCACACAAACCCCATCTGGAAACCTCACCAGGACTGCACGAATCCACCACGGCACGCTGCTCCTAACTGTGCTGTATAAAGTCAAAGCAGCACTAAATAAATAGCTGGATCTGTCTAGGCAGAAGCACCTCCTGTCCTCTTTATTGAGAAGTAGCAGAGTCCTCATCGGCCCCCGAGAGGTGCATGAACAGTTCTCCCAGTTCAGTGACATCGGTGTCCGTGCTGGGCACGCTCCTGCTCTCTCTGTCTTCAATGAAGTCCCACAGGCGAACAGAATTGAAGAACTGCAACAGAAGAAGCTCTTGTCACAGTTCCACCACAGTATCGTCCCTTCTCAGTCTTGTTTCTTCATTAAAACGAGCCCAAAGTGGAGCCTCAAGAGCTGAGTCTGCACTCAGGCTCCTGGCAAAGCTGGCAGTGAAATCCAGTGATGAGACCTCGAGCACAACAGCTGACGCAGAGCAAGGCAAACCAGCTGTACCAACCTGCTGGAACATGGCCCTGCCACCACCCTGCAGGCAAGCAAGACCTTTAACACTGCAGGGAAGAGCCTCAAAGGGCAGGACTCCTCTGGAGGAAGGTTTGCCATAAGGACTGCAATAATAAATGCTAAACCAGAGGTGCCTTCTCCTTCCCTACTAACAGGCCTTTACCTCAGGGAAAACCCAGGGGTGCTGTCCTCACTTCCCCACGGCCCTGTGGCATCTGACACATGTTTATGCAGTACACTGCATGGACAAACCATGGTTTAACCACCCTGGGGAGCCCTCTCTTACCCGCACAGTGCCCTCGGAGCTGAGCTGCTTCCTTGGCTTTTCAGGCTCGGCTCGTGTCCCATCGGGGTAAGCGTGAAGGTAAAGACACTTCCCTCCGAACGGGCACGTTCCCTTCCCTTGCTCAAAGTACTTGCAGGGCTTTTTCCTGGTGGAATTGGAAGAGAAGAGTTATTGTCTGCAGGGACCGTTCAGTCCTCAGGGCTGCTGCTCTCATCCTCAGTGGTGCAAAGTGAGAATGCACAGAGAGGTTTGGCTGCTTCTTCCCCAGCCAACAGCAGTCAAATAGAGGGGAAGGATTATTAAAAGCAAACCAACAGGTAAATGAACAGTGTCAGAACTCAGAGGAATTAAAACCACCTTAAGGCACGGGCAGTAAGGATGGTCCAGGCCTGTCACTGATCCTGCACACGTGTTTCACCACACCCAACAAACCCACCATTATTTTCTAGCGACATCCCCCTCCTGTGCTTCCTATCTCTATGTTTTTATTGACACAGCTCCTCACCACCTCTGGAGGGTCTGCAACACTGGTGTAGTTCAAGTGTCCACCAGTGCTGTCACTCATCTGCAGTGGAAACTACAAAGCAAATGCAGCTGAGCCTGTAAACCTGATCTGCAGCGAGGAAAGCAGGCAGACGTGTCCTGGACATTCCCAGGATATACAAGCCCAACAATAACAAAAGCAAACCCCAGCCAGGCAGCACGTTAGGAGCAGAAAGGGTTTGTCTGTGACTTGCAGGTTTCTAGGGCTGACTTTTTCTGCCTTGCTGGCACATGACTGGATTTGTGCTGGCCTGACCCTGCTCCTAGATTAGGCTCAGCTTTATTAGTGCCTTATTACCATGTGTTCATTCCATGTAATATTAACCCTTAAGATAAACTGACTGCCAGGAGATGTGTCCATAGACTGCACCAAAGCCATTTCCTTCCAGGCAGTTCTAAGGAACCAACTGAAAAAGCATGAAGCTGATTTTGGCAAGTGAACTGAGATCACTTCAGAGCACCACGAGTCTGAAGGATTCCTGAGCTATAATTACATGACAAATGCTTTTGTGGCAGGCACCAAGTGAAATCAAAGTGTTAGCAGAGACCAAGAGCTTGCTGTGGGCAGGTCTGGAATTACAGACAGCTAACAGCACAGGCACTCCAGCTGACTTAAGGACAGTGCAAACAGCGTGTGGCTGCTCCTGGACTTACCCCACTCCCTGCTTAAATGCTTCAATCAGCTCGTTTTTCTTCTCCTGGTCTTCTACCCAGTACGTGCTGGGAATGACGAACTCAGAGATGACACGGCACTCGGGGCAAGACCTGAAGGCAAAGCACCAATGCTCTGTGATTTCCCAAGGGACACTCTTCAGTAAACGTGCCAGGAACAGCCACTTCCCAAGGGGCAGGGAGCTGATGCAGGCATCTCCTCACTACCAGCACATGTGCAGCACTGTCATGAGCATCAACTGAAATAACGTGATTCAGTGCAGCCAGAGCTTGTGTTTCCTTCTGCTTGTTTCTCCACTCAGACAAACGTCCCAGGTATTCCCACAGTGCACCACCACATGCTAATCCCAACACACAGCCATGAACCATCCCTGTTACCTGAGCCCTGCAGTCCCCACGCAGCAGAAAGCCAAAACAACTGGGAAAAGGTCAAAGCCTTTGAGGTGGCACCTGACATCCACCAGCAGCAATGAGCTGTCCCTTCAGTGGCTTTACAGGATGGATTTCTACACGAGGAATCGGTAAAATCAAGACTCAAACAACTTCGGGTCCCTCAACAAGCCTAGGAAAGGTTTTATGACCCTGCCTGTCCCACAGCCACCGTGTCTCCCTGCAGGCTGAGCCAAGTCCCTCCTTTAGCTTAACTCCGCAGCCACCAGTACATTCACTGTTATGGAGAAGGGTGAAAAAACATGTCAGAAGCATCTGTGTCAGGATTTAATCCATGTCAGAAGCATCTGTGTCAGGATTTAATCCATGTCAGAAGAATCTGTGTCAGGATTTAATCCATGTCAGAAGAATCTGTGTCAGGATTTAATCCATGTCAGAAGAATCTGTGTCAGGATTTAATCCATGTCAGAAGAATCTGTGTCAGGATTTAATCCATGTCAGAAGAATCTGTGTCAGGATTTAATCCATGTCAGAAGAATCTGTGTCAGGATTTAATCCATGTCAGAAGAATCTGTGTCAGGATTTAATCCATGTCAGAAGAATCTGTGTCAGGATTTAATCCATGTCAGAAGAATCTGTGTCAGGATTTAATCCATGTCAGAAGAATCTGTGTCAGGATTTAATCCATGTCAGAAGAATCTGTGTCAGGATTTAATCCATGTCAGAAGAATCTGTGTCAGGATTTAATCCATGTTAGAAGAATCTGTGTCAGGATTTAATCCATGTCAGAAGAATCTGTGTCAGGATTTAATCCATGTCAGAAGAATCTGTGTCAGGATTTAATCCATGTCAGAAGAATCTGTGTCAGGATTTAATCCATGTCAGAAGAATCTGTGTCAGGATTTAATCCATGTCAGAAGAATCTGTGTCAGGATTTAATCCATGTCAGAAGAATCTGTGTCAGGATTTAATCCATGTCAGAAGAATCTGTGTCAGGATTTAATCCATGTCAGAAGAATCTGTGTCAGGATTTAATCCATGTCAGAAGAATCTGTGTCAGGATTTAATCCATGTCAGAAGAATCTGTGTCAGGATTTAATCCATGTCAGAAGAATCTGTGTCAGGATTTAATCCATGTCAGAAGAATCTGTGTCAGGATTTAATCCATGTCAGAAGAATCTGTGTCAGGATTTAATCCATGTTAGAAGAATCTGTGTTAGGATTTAATCCATGTTAGAAGAATCTGTGTTAGGATTTAATCCATGTTAGAAGAATCTGTGTTAGGATTTAATCCATGTCAGAAGCATCTGTGTCAGGATTTAATCCACGTCAAAAGCATTTGCGTCGGGATTTAATCCATGCTCCAAACGGACTGCAGGGCACTGAAAAAGTGAAACCCTCCCAGAACACCCTGGTACCTGGCTGGGAACAGCTCAGCTCCAGCACAGGTTATGTCATGTCCTAAGGAGCCAACGTTCACTTCCATGAAATGGATAAAGTTGTGCAGAAACATCTGTGCTGGCAGGAGACTAAAGAGTGCTCCCACCTTTCCCTCAGCGTGACTGTGACTTGAGAGAGGTTTCCAAGAGATGCTCAAAAAAGGGAATAGCCCCAGTTCAATGTTTTAAATTCCCTCCTCTGAGGAGAAGCGTGTTTGGAATACAGCTCTTACAGAGCTGGAGGATGAAGCATGCATACAGATAAGGACATTTACCTTGAGTAAGTTACAGTGTGGAACAAATCCCAGTAATCCAACAGATGCACAGCCAAAAGGAGGCACTGCTCCTGCACATGGGTTACCGTGAAGGACACAGGTTCACCAGGTCTCAGTTGCTCACAGTCCATGCACTTTGCCCACCATCAACACAAAACAGGGCTGTCACCAAGGGCAAGCTCCTCCATACAGGACCACAGCAGGAAAGGAAACGCTCACCAAGGGACACCCCATGCATCCTGCTGGTCTTGAACACTGTTCTCCCATCTAACATGTTAACGTCTACAGCGACACACTCCCTAGTGACCGGTCATGTTTCTGTACGAGTCAAAGCACACCAGAGAGCCCATCTCTGACCCAGCCACAAAGAGGAGACTCTGGTTAACATCCACTTACTTGATGATGGGATTCTCGAACTGCTTGGCACACCTCCACTGCCGGATGCAGGACAAGCAGTACGTGTGGTTGCAGTTGGAAAGGATCCCAAACCTCCTCTCGGAGGCTGATGGCTTCTCATACACCACTTCCATGCAGATACTGCACACTTTGTCCTGACTTGCCTGAAAGGCAAAGGCCTTCTCCATGTCGTGCTCAAATGTTGCCATGCACATCTGTCATGGGAGAGACATCACTGGTTACTGCAGTCCACACACTGCCTGTTCCTCAACAGTGACAACGGGAGGGATCTGCTGCAGGGAGAACAAGGCACGCTCGCCAACAGCGTCATTCCTACCCTTCATCAGCAGAACTTAGTTTGAAGAACATGACATTCACATCTCAGCCCTTCAACGTCCTCTGCAGCTTCAGCAGTAGCAAAGGGAATGGGCCCTAGTGCCTGTCATTTACCCCTTTCTGTATCTCTGTCATAGCACAGGTACTACACCAGGAGACGCTTCACATCCCCTAAATCCACTGCATCCAGGGTCCAGCACAGGTGCCACACTCGAGGTGTTACTCTGCTGATCCTTAAGGCCACACTCATTCACCACAGTAAGCTCTACACCAGCTAGGAATTCATCTTATGACAGGCTTTCTGACAGCCCCTCTCATCCCAGTATCCAGCAGGGACAGTCACTGCCAGTCCACTCACACAGCACTACAAGGTCAGCTGGTGCTTACACCTGTGTAGGTTTAACTCTTACTTTACAAGAGATGCAGAACTTGACAAGTAAAGTAAATCTAAAGGACTTTAAATCACAGTACTACTAAACAGGGACACAGACTAATTCTACACTGGCATCAGCATTTTGGCTGCTGCACCTTCTCAATCCCACACACCCTGCTGCTGCCAAAGCTGATCCACAGTGACAGGACACTGCTCCTCTGGGGAGGAATGAGCTCTCCACAGCAGCATCAGGGACATCCAAGCACCCAGCTCCAGAGCTTTAACCCCTCAGGTCCTGCTCCAGGCTCAGGACAGACTCATGATTCAGTAACCACTGACGCTGCTGGTCTTGTTCCTCCTCAGCCTTCAGAACTGTTCCTGACCTGAATCTGGAAGCCAGGCAGGGAAAAGAGCAGCTCCTTCAGCCCACCTTTACCTGATCAATTCCTCTCCAGCTCAGTTCCAAACCCTCTGCACTCAGTTCAGTCTGTCTCTACTTGACCCTGCCCTGACACCAGCCCCAGCAAGGAGGAGACACCCGAGGAGCTGACTCAGGAGCTGAGCTCAGAACACACCAGGAGCCCACAATTCCTGTCCCCCACTGTACACAGCACTGTGAAGATGTCATGGGAGCTGCAAAAGACATTGTCCTGAGGGAGCTTTTCCGTGTTCTGGGAGAAGGCTGCAGGCAAGTGTCCAATAAGGATGAAATGGGAAAAGAAGTTGCTGTAAGAGGCTGTCTGCATCAGCATCACCAATTAAGCCCCAGATGCTTGAACAGAGCACTCTTAGCACCACTTTATAGCAAAACAGCTATTTGGACCAACAGGCTCCTGCAAAACACACCTTTGGGTCTTAGAGCAAACCAACCAAACCTTGCACTGAGCGAAGCAAATCCCACACGGATCTCACGTCACCCTTACCATCTCATGAGCCTTCCTCTGCTCTGGGTCGAAGGGGTGCAGGACTTGCAGCCCACATATCTCACACACGTCCCCATGGATGTAGAGGCAGCGCTCTCCGAAGTGGCAGGCGCCCGCTGCAGCGTAGGGACACAACTGCTCTGCATCAGCACAGGAGCCTGCAGCCACCGGCTCCTCCAGCCCGCTGCAAATAGCTTCCAGGTAGGAATGGGGCTTCACTTCCACATTATCATTTTGGTCACTGCAGCACACCACATCTCCTGGGGCACTGGGTTTGTGCTTCTCTTCAGCCAAGCCACACAGATCTTAGGGAAGAGAAATGTATGAGCCATACGAGACCCTCCACAAGAGGCTCCATGTACTTCCTTTCCAATGCTAATCTTTCTTTTGAAGAAAAAAGCCCTTTTCTTCCCAAGGAAGCCTCACCTCTGCCTCACAAACCACAAGAGCTGTCACAATCTACCTCCTGAAAAGGTCGATTTCAAGATTCCATCAGTGAGAAGAGGCAGAAGAAGCATGCAGGCGGTGGGGACTCCCTGTCACCATGATGGGTGCTGGAAGCATGATGGGTGCTCCCGTGCTTGTGTTCCTGAGCGCTGGCACAACCTCCACCGAGCACAAGCAGGGCACCATGGCCCTGCTCCTCAGCATTTCAAATGCCCTCACATTGAGAGCAATGCGTGGTTTGTTGTGAACAAAACCTCAGGCTGGTTTGGTTGAAGGGACCTTAAAGCTCTTCCAGCTCCAACCCCTGCCACGGGCAGGGTCACCTTCCACTGGAGCAGGTTGCTCCAAGCCCCTGTGTCCAACCTGGCCTTGGACACCGCCAGGGATGAGGTAGCCACAGGCCCCAGACAAAAAAAATACCCCCAGACAAGAGCAACCCTTCATGAACACCAGGTCAAAACCCAGCCAGCTGGAGAAAGCCATTACAGTACTGACAGGCAGAAGTGTTCCCAGGAACTCCTGTGGGATTACGTCCGGCTGCTCCCCTCAGCAAGCCTCAAGCAATAAAAGGAGCAGCACAACCCAGCAGCCCTCACAGCACGAGGACGAGCCCAGCTCCGCTCCCACTCACTTCTGTCCCTCAGCACCAGTGTCCTCTTCTCCCTCTTGCCAGCCTCGTGCTGTTTGCTCCTGGTGACCGGGGCGCTGGGCTCAGGCGGGTGCCGGGGGCCCTGTGGTGCTGCCAGCGGGGCAGGGGGTGCAGGGGCTGCTGCTCCCCCCGACGGAGGGAGCCGGGTGTGATCGTACCTGCCAGGGAGAGACAGAGCAGTGAGAGAGCTGAACCGGTGTGACTGTACCTGCCTGACAGACACAGAGCAGTGAG
>NDXB01022163.1:0-76482 GCA_002631895.1 Agapornis roseicollis | reverse complement strand
GGTTGGAACTAGATGATCTTAAGGTCCTTTCCAACCCTAACTATTCTATGATTCTATGTTTACCTCTTGTCCTATCACTTGTTACTTGGCTAAAGAGAATTTGGGATGAAACATCGGTTTAGGGTTAGGCTTAGGGTTAGCTCTTCCACATAGCACACAGCTGCACTGGCCTGGAAGTCCTTCAGAGCTTTCAGAGACCTATGCAGAGACGGGGCAAATAATGAGGAAAATGCATGTGCACATATTTATAGGTTTTTTGGGTTTGCAGAGGGGTTTTTACATAAGAAAAGCTGCTTGTATTTATGCGGGGTTGTATCTGTGAAGGATGAAGGTTTCAAAGTTTGTCCGTTGCTAAGTATAAAACAGCCAACCTGGGTTTTCTGAGATTTTCCCCTTCTGTCAAAGCAGAGTGAAAACTTCATTTAGGGTTCAGTTCTAGCACCCTACCCAACTTTGGTGAAAAAGCCAAAGGCAGCCCCTCCTCTGCCCCCAGCTGTGAGATCTAGGCCTGCAAATTTGCTATATAATTTTAAAAAATGCAATTTTATTCTAAGAATTGCTGCCAAAGCTTAGTGGTAGGAGCATCTGAAGTGGGTGCAACAAAGGTATACAACAATATCTTCAGATGTTCTTGAATGCATTGCCTCCTTCAACCACTTAACTGATATAATGAGATAAAAGAAAGCATATGGGGTTTTTTATATGACAGAGCTGCTGCTTGTCAGTAGGTGAACCAGCTCAATGTAATGTCTAAACCCTTTATCTTGACTTTCAACATCTTCAGGGACTAAACTATAAAATCTAATGATGGCTAACCTCCAGACTTCAAACTTGGTCTGAATTTCCCCCATTCTCTGTCTTTTTCACTCCTTCTCCTATCTCTTCCTGGAGTATCCTCTGCCCTCACACTGTTGCCCCAGCACCTGCACCAAGCCAGAATTCTTCCTTCCTCCCTTTATTTTTTTCTCACTACTGTATACTTCTGTCTTCATATGCTACAGGATCACTTTGGCATAGTTTTATGTTTTGTTTTCATACCAACATACTAATCATTATTCACACAGAAGACAATATCTCCGTGTTTCCCAGTGGTTTTGTTATGTACATCTCGTAATTTTTATGACAGGGCTTTTTTGGGTCCCAAGTCCTAAAAATGGCATTTTTCTTAGCACTGCTGTTTAATACATCTCTTTTGAACTCTGCAAGCATCTTTCCTCTGAAAAGTGGAATGCAAATACATATTCCAGAACAGTCTGTCCTTCTCTGTCTGAAGGGGAACCACCTGGGGTATCTAAGAAGCATTTTTTAAAAAGCTATTTTTCTATTAGCTTATTGTGTCAATGATCCATCAAAGGAGCTGTTTATCAGGTCTCTTCCTTGCAAATTGCTGTTAATGGGCACATATACCTTATACCCACACTAAACCTTGTTCGGTGGGCTGTGTGGGTGGACCTGGGCCTGCATTCCTGCAAATACCTGTGGGCACAACCTAGTCATATCCTTACATTTTAGCGTTGTCTTCAGATATGCTTAAGATAAGTGTACATTGCAAGTGATTTTTTTTGTCTCAATTTCACACTCCTTAAAGGGTATGGACCATCTTGTCATCTCTGCTTATTCAGTGCTTGCCAATTTGGTGTCACAGCCTGCTGAAAGGGCTGCCGGATACTATGACAATATACATAAGCAACAACAAGTAATAAATTGAGGCATAGAAACCTCACCAGTAAGGTTTCTCTGGAGGTAGGACACAAAATATCATATGTCCCTGAAAGGATGACTTCTGATTATGATTACTTTGTGGAAAACAAAGGTGGGTTTGGGGTTTATGCATCTGATTCACAGAATTGGTAAGCACGTATAATCCCCCAATAGCCAGCAGAAGCTGAGACTCCTACATATCTGCAAGCTCATCTGCAAAAGGAGTAATAGCACTGTATTCCAGCACTGAACTTGTTGTTCTTAGCACTGGTTTAAAGATGAAGACTGGGACTTTGGTTTCACTTCCTAAATGACTGACAGTGTCATTTTAACATCAAAATCCACATGCTTTTAAGGAATGAGGAGCCAGAGCCTGTCAGGTGGATTAGCCATATGTCGACTCCCCAGTGCACTACAGCAGAGACATCCTTAATCTGAAAACTTGATTACAAGCCAAAGGGAACAATTATATAACTGAGAAATCTGAAAGGTGAGTAGTACAAAAACAAACAAGAAAGAACAATCATCCTTACTTATACCCATGCACATTTTACTACGACTATTAAGCAATCAAGGTTGTCATATAATTGGCTTTTTTTAAATTACAAAAATGATGGAAGGGTTGCAGTAATTAACAAGTGAAGGCAAGACGTTGAAAGACAATAAATTACATAAAGGCAAAGTGCAATTGAAGCAAAATCTTTACACGCATTTATTTGTTTCTCCACAACTTAGAGAATTTGTGGTTTTGCTGTTTGCCTGTTCCTGACTGCCATTGACAAGCCAGTGTCAAATTGGTCAGAGGGACAGAGAGCCATGAAAAGGAATTGAATTACCAGAGCAGATGATTACTTTAAAAGAAAAAATGTGTCAATCCCCAGAGAAGATACAAGCTGTAGGAGTGGGGCTCTTCACCAAGATAGATTGCATGGGCAAGTTCTATGGCGCATGCCTGAATTGTTATGAACGTCCAAAGCAAACTTTGGAAAACTGACAGAAGAAGAAAAAGGCCCACTAACATTATTCCTCCCACATGGTTAAAGGAGATGATCATGCAATTAATTAATCTTATTTATTAGAACAGGGCTTAGGGCTCCTGAAAGTGGGGCCGTACTTTGTTAGGAGTGTAAAAGCAGAACAAGTCTATGCCCCAGAAAGACTTACATCGTCCTTATACAAGGCAGGAGAGAGGAGGATAAAATACAAGATAAATGAAGTAGTTGTGGAAGTGAGGTTAAGATAATACTCTGAACCACACTGGAAATTATTCCAAAAGGAAAGTGTCTACTTGGGTAGTCTGAAATGCCAGAGTTTACATACTGCCCCAGTGTCATCCTCCAGAGATCTGCTATAGAACTCGAAGCCAATCTTAACTCCCACAGGAAGGTCACCAGTCTGTAGTAAACTCTTGGACCTATCTGATCCTCAGGGCTGATTTCAACAGAATGACTCTTGGAAAGCTAATGGTCCCCCTGCTTCAGGGGTCCTGGTAGCAAGTCTCCAAACCTTGTATGCATTTTTATACCCAATATCTGGACATGTACTTTTGTACCTATTGTTTCCCAAGATATTACTTGCAACATATGGGTTGCAAACAACTTATTTTTACTTGCAGGTCCCTTCCCCTTCTTTTCCTTTCCGATCTCTTCCTTCTCCTTCCTTTCGTTCTCTTTCCTTCTCTTCTTTTCTTTGTGCTAAGTAATGCTAGTAATAATAACATTTGTTGTTTTTCTGTTCTTATGTATCTTCAAAGCATTGAACAAATTAAGTATCTAAGTTGCTAGAAAAGCTTTTCAAGCAGCATTTCAGGTTTCACAAACCCATCCATTTGCTCTGTGCCCAAGCTCTCAAGACACTGTGGTGCAAGTACCAAGGTAATACAGCAAAGAAATTTCAGACCTGACATAATCTCCACTGCAGGACATGTATATATACACAACCCTGCAAGTTAGATTCTTCAAAGAGAATAACCCTTAGTTTGGATTAAGGGACTAGAAAGAAACAACCCATGCAAAAGAGTAGTGGGAGGGTGCTGCGTACAATTTTGTCTGTATTAGCCTATGCTGAGCTGGAGACAAAATGGCTGTTGAGCTTTCTTGCCAACTACGACATTACCAGGAGACAGGGAAGCCAAGGGATTGTGTACAGCCTCAAACTTAGGAAGCCTGCACCGCGCAAGCAGCTGGCTGAGTGACATGAGGCATACTTTGCTTCCCCATGCCTTGCTCTCCTTTCCCACCCATTGCTACTTTTGTAGATGGTGAACTCATCTGGAGAGAAGCTGTTTTCTTGTTCCATCTATGCACGGCAGAGCCCTGAGCTCAGTTGGGCCTCTAGGCATCAGGTTAATATATATAATAATAGTGTGGTACAAAAAAACAAAGGCATAACAGTTTCATGACAGAACGCATCTCAGATGAGTTAATGTGTGAAAAGCACTTTGAAGTTGAAAGGTTCTGCAGCACGTAAAAGCTGAGCATTACTTTCATATGGATTTGTTGATCTTGAAGACTTACGAAGCCATACAAAACATGCCTCTACTCAGCAAAGTGCAGAATGTGAATCCCTGCTACACACTCTGATCTCCAACTGGAATAGTATGTCCAAGAAATTCCTATTCAAGGATGTCATTAGGAAAACCCATGTCATTATAAGCAAATATCCTTACTTTTAGCACCTCTCTATATTAAAAACAAGCAAAAATGAAGTATTAAAAATGAGCATCCCTGTGGAAAAAATGCAAATAGGCTTTTCACAATCTTGCTGATTTTGGCATTATTTCTTCTCCATTGCTTTGAGTCACTCTCGCTTTCTGGTTCTCCTACGTTAAATTGCCATGGGAAATACAAGCATTGAAAGAAAAAGTGTTACAAGCTGCCAACAGACTGACATGAATCTTATCCATTCTGGCTCCTGGACCTGAACTGACTTTCCAAGGTTCACTAAAGCCCAGCTGATTCCCAGCCAGGAATAAAGAGCATTTTGTGACTCCATATGCAGGCTTGTTGGCCAGGTCCTTTCTGGGGCCAGAGCCAAGACCCAGCCCAAACGCTGCTTAGGCTCATGCTTACTTTAGTTGCTCTCATACCTCACCACCTTTTTTGGATTATTAGTTACTGTACTTCAAGAGCAGGGAGCACCCTAGTTTGGCGTTAAGGATCTGTACCTTGAAGTGCTGCCCAAGCACACCCAGTGGTGGTCCCAGAGCTCATCTTCTGACTGAGACAAGATGTAGCAACCAAGCAAGCCATTCGCTAAAGACAGCAGACACTTTACTGGAGAGCAAGGGGTTACATAGAGCAGCTTTATGCCTAATTTGGGTGGTTCTGCATCATTCCAACTCTTCTGCACCGTTTTGTGTATGTATTATAGAGATCCACAGCAAAATGTACGCTTACTCATGCATCTATCCAAAAGGAGAAAGGTTGCAATTGAATACGCCTGAAGGACACCCACTGGCCGCACGGGCCGTGTACCCTCCCACGGCCACAGCCGTCTTTCCAGAGGCGGTGCCACTAGGTGGAGCTGAGCAACAAAATTCCTCCTCCAGGCCCTGTGCACAGCTGCGGCATCAGCCGCATTGCCCAAGCCGCGGGTTTAAACATGTTTCTTGCTTACTGGGCACTAATGTTGTTTCCCTGGCCAGTTGATACAACGACAGGCTGTGGTGAATTGTCATTAAGAGATTGCAAAACCATACTCCGCAACTGCGCTGATTCACCCTTAGCAGAGGATGATGCCAGTCCGGGCAGATTTGGCAGCCAGAAATGAGTTTGGAAAATGAAGGGAGGGGCTTCTGCATGCCCCACAGTTTGTGGGATGAAAAAGACTCCTCTGGAATAGCTTCTTTTAGTTATCTAGGAAACAGGGGCTCTCACAGCTCTTGCGATGGGATTGAAACACTTGTGCTCATCAGCAGCTTCCCGAGAGCCTGGAAGACAGGCAGGAAGTATATCTGCTTCCCCGTGGTTGCCCCTCCAGCCTTCCAAATGATCCAGTGACAGCAAACTGGACAGGAAGCTGCTTGTCTTCCATGGTGAGGGCTACTGCAAGAAGAGAGGGAAAAAAGCAGGGAAAAGCAGTAGTAAAATAAAAACCAACCCTCATGGTCTAGACAGAGCAGAAATTTTAGAGAAACAATAAAAATGCAGGTGCATCTGGTAGCAAGGCAGCTGTCACTCTCATCTCGTACACAGAGTGATGCCAAGAAGTTGAAAACTGGTGCTGTGGAAACACACCACCCTGAGATGCCCCACCTGAGAGAACTGACATTGCCAGGTCTTGTTTACAACACAGCATTGGCAGTAATCTCTCTCCATCTCTTCAAAGGCAGGCGAAGTTAAGTGTGCTCAGTAGCCCCACAGGAGAAGGGATTAGCCCACCATAAGGGTGGTTAAAACCAGCCCATTTATTTTGTATACTAGCTTACCTATAAATGCTTCTGTATCTAAACAAGTATGGTGGCAGGAAATCTGCTTATAACTACTTAAAGCTGTTACAAGCAGAGGAGATAAACATGTGGCAACAAAATTGGGGAAAAGTAGCAATAAAACATTTTAGCAAATCAGGTAATGGCAGCATCTAAAAATTTGTTTGGATGCAGATTATCAGGCTAAATTTGAATTATATCTGTTAACAAATATCATAGACTGCCGTGAGCTGGGAGCAAACTGCAAACACAGCCACAGCTGGTAACATTTAACATTATTTAGGTTATGTGTTGAAATGAGAATACAGATTAGTTACATTTGAACTATGGTGGCTCTAATATAAACTTCAGAGAAACCAATGTGAAAATAGAATCAGATTTTAAACTTTGCAATGCACTTATACAGATTATATGTTCATGTGGGGGGAAAACCCCCCAAACATTAATAAATCATTGTATGAATCAAAAAATGCCATTTCTCTACAAGCCTAAATGTATTATCCAGAACAAGGCTGGCTTTGTATCTACCTAATCAAGGAATGTATCTACAGAGATACAGTACAGATCATGTCTCACTTTCTTTATTCCATATGTGTGTCATATTGTGGTAACCTCAGCTTTAGATTATTGTAAAATGAATGCTTTCTGCACCCCAGCTGTTTAAGTGGCAAATGTCTGCAGGCAAACCCCATTAAGATGTTTTTACAGTGTGTTTTGCAAAGCAGGTCATGCAGCAGTAAGTTTCTATAATGGTAGCCGAGTGGCTAACCTGTCCGAGGACCACTTTTCTCAAACCAGCAATACTAAGGTATTTCAGTCAAGGTGTGCTGAAGGCTGCAGGAAAGGGTGTGGTAAGTTCACAAAAGTGTGTCTGTGGTGAAGGTGTTCCCAGGAACATGGGGTGAGTCACCAATGTCACATAGCTCAGCTGCCTGTGACAGGTGACATTTGGTAGTTGCATTATTACTAAACAGAAGTATGAGCGGGCATTGACACATGCAGGCGCTGAAGTGTGCTGTGACTGTCTGATGCCTTACAGAAAGCTTCAAGAAGCACACAGGACTGAAGCTGTAGGATTCTAGCCACAGAAAAATGGGCCCTCTCTGCCTGGTGAACAATTTTGGGGAGATTGATAATTTTCAAGAGTCTAGCCATATATTAGCCCACTGTAATGAACAGAAATAGCTTTTTAATGATTTCTAATCTAATTTGATAATTAACTTTGTCTTTGGAAAGCAAATCAGTATCTACTGTAATTGAAATTTGATGCTGGGAAGCTGGAAAATAAAACTCTTTTATTTCTACCCTATTCGGCTTTAGGCAGACTTCAATGGCATCCTTAGCCAAGACTAATTCAGGCTTTGACTTCAGCTGTGCTACCTGACTTAGACAGATGGTACCATGATGTGGCACTGTCTTGTTAAAGCCTCCTTGGCACCTCTAAAAGGTGTAGAGGTACTCCACTTTGTCCGCATTGCACTATTGCCCATGCCACCGGGGAAGCTTGCACCAGACCTGCTGAGACTCGTCAGCCACCCAGTATGCTTGCACACCAGCCTCCAGCCAGGACTTCCAGCTCCCCTGGGGCAGCCTTTGGAAAGGGAAAACTCAGATACCCTCATGCAAGCCTAGCCCATCAAGTCTGCAGTGCTGGAGGAGCTGAACATGGGTGGCAGCAAGCCGGGCATTAGGCAGCCCAAGTGACTCTGCAAGAGAATGCAGGTCACAGGGCTAAGCATGCTAAAGTCTGCCCGAAGTACAGGCGTGGCCCAAGGAGGGTTGTGAGCTGTGCCTTTGCCCTGTTAGAAACATGTATTAGCCTTGTGCTTCTGAGGGCCATCTCTGGCTCCTGCATTGCCCACTTTTATGGGGGCTCAGAACCCAAAAGCTCAGTTCAGCCTCAGTTCATGGTGCGCATGAAGATCTTCCCTCATCCTCATTAACACAAGGAGATGGTGGCAAGTGTGACACTGACCCAGAGGAAGACCCATGTGTCTGTGCTGTCCAGGGGATCCCCAGTTCCCAGCTCCTCAGGCCTGACATTATCTTCCGTACATCCATGCTACAAGCACTTTTAGCCACTGCCAACCAGCCTGCTTTCCAGCACCACAGACCCCGTGCCTTTTGACATAAATCTGAGTTGAATATAGCCTCAGGCTTCAACTCACATTAATCCTACTACAAGTCCATACAGTGTGGTGTGGCCAAGGATTAAAGCGCGAGAAATGGAAGAAGGGAGAGAGAGAGACAAAAAGGGAATGGAGAGGAGATTGGCACCTGCACTAGGGACATGGTAGGGAGCAGTTGGAGGATTTCTGACAGCCAGTTTCAGATCAGCTTTCATTTAAAAGGCAATCCTGCCTATGAGCTGCAACACCTTGCTTGCAATAATAAAAAAGCAAGCATAACTCGGTTTTGCTGCTCATGGGTTTTGTCTTGCACTTCTGGTGGTGAATAAAAGAGGAGAGCTGGTGAGTTGCAGCATGCAGGCAGCTGGTATCTGTGTTTCCACCCAGAGACCCTCACTGACATAGCACAGTACAGCTGAGTACAGGACATGACCCTCATCACAATAAGCTGAATGAAAAGTACTTTTCTCTGGGTGTATATGCCTGTCGACACTGTTCATCACAGGTTCAGTACTAAACATGGTGGTGATGGTTTTTCCTTCCTTCCTCTTCTTCTCTGTTTTGTAATCCCCAGGACTGGTTCCTGCACTTACAAAGGAGTTGTGTGTTCTCTCAGGATGGACAAGAGATTGTTCTTAAATCCAGCATCTGTTATTTATTGTTCACAGTGAAAGCTTCAGCTTTGAGCTGAGATCAATGCAGTTGCTTTAAGTGTTGGATGAAGTGTTCAGTTATCAAAATTATTCATGTCATTTGTTCATTTTCATCTGCTATGCACTCAGGCTGTAGACCCAAACTCCAGCAAGGCCTCCAGAGCTGGACTGCAAAGGGAGACATGAAAGAAACACACACACAGAGTTATGCTAAGCTGCTGAAATTAATGCTGGTTAGAGCAATGTGAAACACCCTTCAGGCAGCAAGATAGTGTCTTTTTCCTAGGTCCCTTTCGCTTAGGTAAGGATGAAAGGACATCTGTCAGGGAAGCCTCTTGCTGTCCTGCCTTTGCATGTAATTTGCTTTGCCAAAATAAAGCTGGTGCCTCTTGACAGCAGGGATGCTCATGCCTAATAGTGGCCTGCCTTGCCTCTCCCAGCGTGTGTGTTGTGGTCACATTGAAAGACCCCAGATCAAGATTGGAGCAGGGCTGTGGTAGATGCTGCAGAGTGATATGCTGGTGTAGGAAGTCCCACACCCTGCCACAAACCATTTCCAACCTGATGTGGAACAGACCAGGGGAGCCAACAACTGGCTGCAAGAAAGGTCATGGCTAATGGCAATGTGATGAGACTTGAAGGCATGTTCTGGGAACACTCTAATCCTTCAAAATCACACATAAGGGAAATCAAACAAACCCTTGCACAAATAGAGCCAGCTAGCTTTGAAAGCTATTCCAGTCAGTTCTTGCTGTCTCTCACCGCCTGACACAAACTATCATCACCTCTCTGGCCCCACTCTGCATGGTGAAGGTGGCACAGACCCCTCTCAGTGGCAGTGAGGGCACCACAGGTCTGCCCCATCCCCTGTGCAGAGCACGTGCCTGCTGGTACCTCCTGGAGGCCTCAGGCCAAGAACCACAGCCCCTTACGCCCTCAGTAATTCTGCCCCTGTCAAAAACTGGGTGGAGGGGGCCTAGCCCCACACAGCTTTGAGGCACTTACAATGGGAACGCAAATTAAAGCCACCCATTTATGTAAACTACCTCAAAGCACTGAATACAAAAGCAGATGCATAAAAACGGAATTGCAATACCAGTTTCAGGCAGGATCCACTGGAACACAAGATGAATTATATACATATAGGATTTCAAAGGGGATCATTAGGACAGGCTGAGTTCTGCCCACGTCTTAATGACCTGAATAGATTAGCCTCTCCCTCCTCACTGCCTTGTGCTGTCTGGCTGGGAATTGAAACTGCAAAGATTTTTGCTTTGCCTCAGGCCTTAAAGTGCAGCTTCAAGGAGAGGGCAGGGGGGCGATGAACGCAGTGCTGCATCCCAAGTTGCTCCCATCACCCTGCCAGAGGTTGCTTATTTGCAGAGACAAACCCTGGGGCCACCCTCAAAGCACAAAACAGGCAAAGGGAAAGGAGAGAGAGCCTAGTAGAGTGCACTTGGAGGGAGCAAGGAACAACAAGGGGTAAGAGACTTCCTGAAATGAGTGTTTCTCTGGTGTTTCTTAAGCATCACTAGAGGAAAAAGAGATAAAACAGAGAACAAATAGAGGGAAGAAACAATGAAGGAAGAAGTACCATATTAACGGGATGCAGAGATTAAACAAAAACAAACAAAAAAAAAAACCAAACTAAAAGATGAATGAAGGGCATAGGAGATGCCTCTGTACCTTACAGATCCTTTCAGTGTTTCCTTACAACTACTCTCAGTTCTGTGAAATAAGTTCCTGGTGTTTGGTGGTGGAAAGGCTGACCATGGCCTCTCTGCATCCCATGCAGGGTTTCCCTGCAGGGCACGCACTGCCTACCCCTGAGTGGAGCAGCTGTGCTCTTCCACTGCACTGGCAAATAATGCCATGCTTGCACACCTTGGGGCAAGTACATTTTTCCCAGGTGAATACAGTTTTTCCAAGTGATGAAAATAGGATAACCAGGAGTAAGAAATCAGATTACACACCAGGGCTCATGAATTTCCATGGGAGCCCAGGAATGCTGTGACATAAGTAAGCACTGCTGTCACCTCTATTATTTTCCAAGGCCAATTTCCAAAGGTAATTTTTGGTTTACAGTAAACAGCCTTGGAGTCTCTCTGGATTTATTCTCTCTAGATCACATCCATTAATTGGCCCCTTATCCAGATAGCTGATGTCCTTATGACCCCAAGCTTATAGCCCCTGAGGGATGCCCGCTGAGTCACAGCGAACACACCATCAGGTTTCCCATGTCCTACATGCATAGTGGGTCTGCACAGCCACATACAAAAGCCCACCCCAAAACTGTGACACATTGTACAGCACCAGAAGACTTTTGGGTAGAGCAGATCTAGGGCCAACAGTAGCAACACTTTAATGCCAGGCAGGTGCAGAAGAGGCGACCTGACACAACCCACGTCCTACCTCTCTTTGCCAAGCAAAAAATGCTGCTGTTTGGATTCCCATGCCATGTATTTTATACACTTTTTATCCTAAAGCTCTGTCTGTGTTCTTTAATATAATAAACAAATCACAAGTCTTGTTTTACATACATCCGCACATGAAATCTCTTTCCGGCACTTTGTCTTTATACTTGTCTAAAGTGCCTCGCAAGCTGCTGCATTAAACAAAAATGAAGTTGAGCTTGGGGCTCCCATACCCAGAGCCCTGGGGTTTTACAGAGCCTTCTTTGTGCAGCTTCTATTTCTGTCTGATTAAGCTATCTAATTCTCAAAGATTAAGCTATCTAAACTGAGTACTGAAGCATTTAAAATGTAAATGCACAGAGCTTTAATCACAGCCTGCAGACTACCCTACTCTCTCTCTCCCTCTGTATATATGTGGGGGCTGTTTCCTCACAATTTCTTGATGTTACACCTGCATCAAGTGGTACTTGCACATCCTACAATTAAACAGAGTGTGCTAGGGTGAAGGACAAAGTGCCCAGGCGAATGCATGTGAGGCTGAGGGTGCAGCCAGAACAGCTACCATGATCCTATCTCCCCTCTCTGTCCTGCTGCCCCCGCAATCTCTCATGCCCAAGTCAGCACCCACCCTTTTGCCTTTCCCAGGGGCTCTTGGTCAGGCAACACCACTGCCAGCATGAAGGCAGGGAGGGGGAAGAAGGCAAAAACACAGCTCTATAAATTGGTCCTGCTTATGCTCCCATAGTAATGCACCTCAGAAAAAGGAGAGCTACAAAGTTCTCCCAAGTGTCATAGTGAGGTACTGGGAGACTCCCTTCTAGTCCTCCAGTCCTTTGATTTTTATATTTGAGAAAAACCCTTACAGAGGAAGTACTTCTAGTCTGGCACAATGAGCTCCAGGATGGGAAGACACACTACAGCTATTCTGTGGCTCTGGTCTGTAGGGGTTATGGTGGGAAGAGTGGGTAAGCCTGATGCAACCCTGCAAACCCCACTACTTGTCAGCCCAGGGACTTCTCAAGCCACAGGCTGCATCTGCAGCAGCAGCTCTAACAGGCCTCCATAGACCTCTGTCCCATTAATTTGCCTAATTGCTTTTTGAACCCATGAATAGTTTTAGCACCTGAAGCGTCCCATAGCAATGAGCTCCACCGGTTAATTATGGTTGTGTGAAACAAAGACTTCCTGCTCTCTACATTAAAAAATATCTGCTTGATGATTTCATTTCACATCCCTCAGCTCATGTGTTATGAGCAACTGCTGCCATTCTTCCTGCTATTTGTCATGTTGTAGACCTCTGCTTTAGCCCAGAGACCTCTCTCTTCTAGGCTGAAGTTGGTTCATTCAGATCTCATACAGCCAGCATGATGCATCTCTGATCATTCCTGTCATACATCTCACTGCCTTTTCCCTTTCAGGTAGAGCCTGAATTTCAGGAGTGCCACACACCCACAACCTCGAGGTTGGTCAGTAAGAACCAAAGGCATTAGGTACTGTATCCTTTAAAACATCAAATAAGCTGCTGCTGGTTGTGCACCAAAATGGACTGCAGCCACCTCAGCAGCTGTCCTGGAGATGTTGGGTGCTAACCCTGCCTTTGGTGGAGGGGTGGTGGCACCAAGCCTGGCTCCCAGGGCTCCTGCCGGCAGCGGCTCTGGCGTGCCACCCGTGGCTGATCTGGCACTTGTTTATTGGCGCCTCTGCCACTAAGCCCACAAACAATAGGTGACTGCCACAGCACTTGTATTTGAGATCATGGGGACAATAGAGGTAATATGTTCATTAAGCAATTGTAAGCATTACCTCAATGAAACCATTATAGGCACTTGCAATAGAAATATTGCAGATAGGAAATGAAATTACCTCAGACAGGATCAAATATGCAAAGCTAACTGTGGCTGCAGACTTCTCCCACAAGATAAACAAGTGGCTCAGCCCTCGAGGGGAACAGCAGGAAAGGGGAATCCTGGTGAGCTATTCCTGTGCCAGGTTTGTTCTGCAGGGCTTTAGCAGAAGCAGTGCCAGAGAGGCTGGGATGGTCACCTCCCTGACCGCCCTCCCACAGCAGCCCTTCCGGCAGGGCAATGGCACTGGACCCTGCTTACATGGAGCCCCTTACCGAAGCCCAGCACACCAGGCTTGTGCCTGTTCCATGTCAGCATTTGCTTTGAAACACAGTAGCACAAAAACGGAGACAGAGGCTTTGTAAGGAAGAGGGGATATTTACAAGGGCGGGGCATGGAAGGTTACTTTTCCTTGCTGCTGAGATGCGGAGATGATTCCAGCTTTTCATCCTCTCCAAGAGAGCCATAAGAAGAAAAGACAAAATATGGAACAGAGAAAAAGTCGTTATTCAAAATACTATGTGCACCTCCCCATATCCTTCAGCTGTGGGATAACAACCTGCCAGCCACTTCTCCCAGCACCACAAAGGCAGGGGGGGCTGCAGCATGCCAGCTTGGCGATTATCTTTGCCATCTCTGGCACTTTCCTAGCTCAGCATACAATCCATCTTCCTTTAAGCAATCTGTGTTTTTCTCGAACAACATTGTCATCCCCTTCAAAACATAGCTCTGTTTATTGAAAACAAGCGAGGGTTGGTATCGCACCACGCCAAATGGCAGGCGTGCTGCTGCTGGGTGGCGCTTGACAGCGCCAAGCTGCGGGTGACAGCTCCTTTTTAGTAGGTAAAACAGGCAAGTGCCAGCAAGGATGCCCATAATAAACCAACACTTATCTGTTGGGACAGACCTTTCTCCTCAGGTTGCCAACATGGGTTACAGCCTGAATCTTCCTTTTCTTTAGCAAAAAAACATTTACAGACATTTCCACCTTTCCTTCTCTAAGGTTATTCTGCAAAAGTTGAGCCCAACAATGAAACTATTGGCTTAGCAGGAGACAGGCAGGATTTTGATTGTGCCCTGTTATTCATCTCTTTAGAATACTCACTAGACAAAGTAATTTCCCTGTCTCTGAGCAGTGCTAAGCTGTCAGACTTCTCTCTGAGCAAAAGGTAGTACAGCATCTTCTCCCCACACAAGCACTTTTTTATGAAAATAAAAAAGGAAAAGAAAAAACACCGTCACCCCCCACTGGTCATTTAGGGCCATATGGCTTTCCAGCGATAGAAAGAAGCATCAAACTGTGGCTGTTCATGCAGAACTCCAGCACCAGGAATCGCTCCTGGTAGGACTGCCATCCTGGAAGTTTCAGCCCCACCTGGCACTGTGACATCAGGAGGCTCATTTAGCACCTAAAATAACCCACCCTGCAAATATTCTTCCATTTAGTTTTAAACAGCATCGGTGCCAAAACTTGGCCTCAAACAGAAATGGGGATGTGACAGAGGTGAAGGATGGGGGCAGGGGAAAAAGGGATTACCCAGAGTCCTTTCTTGTATCCAGTGCAGACACTGACAGTGTTGTTTCTTTAAGGGGTGAAACAATGTGCTCTTTCAGGGGCTGCAGGTGGCTCGGGGCATTGCAGAAAAGGGACATTATGGCTTTCCATGATAGCATGGTTGAAAGGTTTGGAGCCCAATGTACAAAAAAGCCTTTGCTGAGGGTATTGCTGCTGCATCAAGTATCAATGAAAGCTGCATAACTGCTGTTATGAATTCATTTGCCGCAGAAAATGAATGGCAAGCATTAAGAGCAGCAAAATAGTGTTTCAAGCTGCAATGAACAGCAACCAATTCATCAGTGAATAGCAGGCCTGGGTGACTGGAATAATAGCTCTGTTTGAAAGAAATATGGAAGAGCCTTGAACAGTCTGCAGAAGCAGATGTGCAAAGAAGTAACCAGAGCTGCAGGNGGGTGACTGGAATAATAGCTCTGTTTGAAAGAAATATGGAAGAGCCTTGAACAGTCTGCAGAAGCAGATGTGCAAAGAAGTAACCAGAGCTGCAGGCATTCTGAGGTCTGAGGTAGTGCCAGCTTTGAGCAAGGCAGTCTGAGCAAGGGTGTACGGTCCGCAGCTCCCTGCATAAACCAGTTTATGGGGCCTTTAACAGCATGCCATCCCTTGGCTCTGGAAACAAGCTTGTCTGAAGAAGAAAAGCAACCTGTATGTGCAATAGCACTAAGACCCAGCAATTTACCTCCAAACATCATGATCAATCTTCGGAAAATAAACTGGCATTAAAAAACATGAAGGCATTAGTGGTTTTACAGGTAGGGAAACTGAGGGGTGTGTAGTAGAGCCAGAAGCAGAACTTGGATGTCCTAGTTTCTTGTCCCTAATTTTGACCCCCCTCCTCCACCAGCCCCATTCCTCTGATTTCTGGGATGCTGTAGTGATAAGAGCTGCAAAATCCAAACGCCAGAGCAGCAAAATCCAAACGCCAGAGCAGCACAGCCCAGCCTCAGATTGTTACCAGTGGGTGCTGGGGACCATGTGCAGGACCAAACCCTTGCCTCACCACAGCCTCAGCCCAGCTTGCCCGCTCGCCTGCTGGCCAGAGCTTAGTAGGCCTTGCATGTGCTTTTTCCTAGGTGTGTGGGATCCATCCAATGCTGCTGAGACCCCTGTCACATGTACCAGAAACTAAAGGAGGACAGAGAGGCCATGTGCTCGGCAGGGAGTTAGCTGAGACTTGGGATTTTGGCGTGCTGGCTGCTAGTCCCTGAGCTGCTGGGGGTGCCATGAGGCTGGCCCAATCCCAGGATGTGTCCCCCCAGTTCTGCACTGCTTTGGGCCACACACTGGGCTTCTACCCAGAGATTTCTCTGCCTGACCTCTCCCTGGCAGATGCTCTCTTCAAGGGGCGGTGTCACAAGAATAGCTAGACAGCTGATAAAGTTTGATGGCTCTTTACTTAAGGGAAATCCTCTTGACTATTGCCCAGGGCAAATAAGACTCAGAGGCCTGAATTTCCAGGGGAGGCATCAATGCACCAGATCAAAGCCAGCTCCCCAGCTGTCACCACAGAGGCATCACCTCCAGCCATAGCAGGAGGTTATAAAAACAAGGTCTCTCCCTGACACATCCCAGGCTGCACAGAGAAACTGGCTCCAAAAAAAGGAAAGAGAGAGAGACCTAGCTGCAAGTGCCTTGTGGACTGGGGGTCCAAGTGGCAAGCTCCCAGAAACACTGTGGGATGGTGGCTACAGCCCCAGAGATGCTCTAGAGATCATGCCAGAGCTGTGGCAGGGAAGGCCTGCCTATTTCTATTTCTCTCATTAGCTCCTCTAGGCAGGGATGCATCTGTCTGCTTCTGCTGTTGCAGTCTCACATAGGAGAACTTAGATCCAGAGTGCCATGAGTTCTGGAGTATAGCCCTGAGCTTTTAAACAAAGGGGGACATGGGATCCTGCTGCTGACAATGTGATTTCTTTCAGGTGGAGGCTTTCCAAAAAGCCTCCCTGCTGCTGGGACTTCATAAGGAGTATGGTTACAGGTGGGCCCAGCCTTTATCATCCTACTCATCAGCCACGGGTCTCACTGGCTGGGCACCACGTGCTCTCACTGCCTGTTGGGGCTGGGCTGCTGGCTCTGCTGGCACCAATCACACCAAGTCAGTGTCAGGAGCAGCCAGCAGCCCCACAGGAGCTCCCCTGGCACAGAAAAAGCCAAAGAGTTGAACTGTGTTAGCTGATGGTGCCTTGATAATTTATATCACGTTTTATAGCTGATGTCGGTATTACATCTCCTTCAAGGTATTCCAACATGAAAGATGGCAAGGTCCCTGCCTTGGAGAGCTTACAGTCAGGTACAGACAGGTAAACATAACAAGTAGAAACATTAAACCTTAGGTAGGGAGTGGGGACAGGTCGAGGGAGTATGTACAGAAATTATCTTTGGCACATCAAAGAGCTGGAAGAAGTCCATCAGAGGAACCTTTAGGCTATTTATGTATTTCAGGTAGCGAGATAAAATCATGAATAATGAGCTCCTGCAATCTCTTTGCAGAACCAGCACTGAAGCAATGCTTATAGTGGCACTTCCCTGCTAACATATGTCCCTCAGACGGGGAACACTGAATCCTCCCCAGATTTACTCTGTTGTCTTTTAACTAGTAAGGAGAAAAGAAATGACAAGCAGCACAAGCACACCAGCATTGTTCCATGTTTTGGTCCCTGTCCATGGCTATATGATCACAATGTGTATCTGTCAGACACCATCCTTAGCAACTCTCTTCTCCACAGACTGCTTTTTCTGAACTCCCATGCTACTTCCCTCCCCCAAACCCCATTATTTTGAAGTAAACATTCTCAATCCTTATTCCTTCTCTTACTCACTGTACCCAATTCATGCTGTCTTCTCTGGAACATTAGAGTGAGAAAGGTTGCACACCAAAGTGAGGAACGACTAGACCCAGCTTCAACAGAGCTCGCTATCACCTCAGCTGCTGCAGCCAGAGAGCCAGCGTGCACCAAGATGCAGTACAGGGTCCATGCCACCAGCACCTGCCTGCACAGCTTCTCTGGGTGAATGGCAAAGGGCTCAGACCCTTCCCTCACAGGTTTTCAAAATGTCTAAGTATTGCAGAACTCATGATTTCATTATGGAAACAGGAAAGCAGATAACCTGCTCATTCTACACAGACAGGCTCACAATCACCAGAGGCAGCTTGGGTGCAGAGCAGGAGATGTTTCTAGGCTTATTCTTCTCATGTGTGAGGGCTCCCTTGAGCAGACTGACACAGGATATGAACTCCTTCCAATACAATGCAAAAACGTATCATCCAAAAAGCAGACAAATACACATGATGGCACTGTTAGCCATTTTACTGTCAAATAGACCAAGACAAGTCAGACAATCAAAACATAAAATCATAGAATGGTTAGGGTTGGAAAGGGCTTTAAGGTTGTCTAATTCCAACCTCCTTGTCATGGGCAGGGGCATCTCGCACCAGACCATGTTGCCCAAGGCTCTGTCAATCACAAATCACAAAGAAGTCCTGTGTGTACATAGGCCAGAGACCCTTACACCAGGCTAATGAAGGTACTGTCAGTAATCATGGTGTAGAGTGAAGTTACAGGAAAAAAAGCAGCTCCTCCCCACTCTGCTGCTCTGTCTCCTGTGCTGCCTTTCCCACTCCACTGGCCCAAGCACTGGTGCAAAAAGCTGGGTGGAAAAAGGTGATCCAGCTGCAAAAGAGGCTGGTGAAAAGTATTATTTCTTAGCCAGGTAAATTCTGCAATCAGGTTCATTCTATAACAGCACCTGCAGGCTGTGTCAACAGGCTCCATCCTTAATCAGCCCCTGGCCAACTGAGTTATGACTTGTCTACTTGGTGGCAAATAATTGCAAGAGGCTGACATTGTTTTGTTGTTGTTTGGGCTTTTTGTTTTGCTCTTGCTGTTCCAGCCCCAGTTTGCTGATCCGCTGTCTCTCTTGTGGCTGTGGCAGATCAAGGATCTTGGTGGCATTAAGGTCCCTTCCAAACCATTCTTTGATTACGGTGTTTTTGACTGGAGAAGATAATTTGATTCTCCGCTGCCTGGCCTCAGGGCATGTAGAGAAACCTAGGCCAAACCATACAACCCAATGGCAACAGCAGTCAAAGGCTTTGGTGATGAAGGGGCTGGCAGGCTGTTCCCCCTTCGTGCAGCTGGGGACACACAGGGTGAGGAGAGGCTGCCTTTGCCTTACCTCACCTCCTGATAAACTCTTGAGACCACTGTCAAATTTCTGTTCCGCCTTCTCCCACTTGTGCTCCTCCCACCAGCACTGCCAAGAGACCTGCCTCCCACATCAGCCGGGGAGAACCGCCCTGGCACTGGCCCTGCAGCTCTCCTCATGCCTTTCCCCACCACGGTAACACCCACCAGTTACACAGGCCGGGATACACCTCCTTCCCTGTCCCTTTCTCTCACCTACAGTAAACACCACCTTGTTGTTTCCCTTCTGTTTTGACGACCCTATCAAACTGCCATGGAAAAGCAGAGGCAGATCTCTAACACCTCCTCCTCAGGCTGGTGTGTAAACAGAGAGACAGCAACAGGGAGGAGGCACAGTCTCCTTCAGCCCCTGTGAGCAACTGCCTATGTTTGCAGAGGGGATACAGATTTGAAGACACAAAGTACTCCATGGTATACTGTGTGAAGAATTACAAAAGACTTTTAAGTCACCAAATGTCTCCTTTCCCTTTCTACAGTGGACATTGTAAAACCACGGCAGCTCTCTGAGGAAGGGTCGTCTGGTTGCCCTGCTGGGCACAGAGCCCAGCGGTTTGCACACAGCCATCCCCATCCCTTCCAGGCTCCTCTGCTATAAAATAAAAATAAATAATAAAAAAGCGCACCGTGTATGTGAGTGGAATCACCAATCACTTAAGGGCAAAGTAAACAATCGGAAAGAAAAAGACTTTGTAAGTGGGTTGGCTTAATCCATGCCAGGAGGAAAGGACGTTTGTTGCACAAATAAAGTGAGTGGGAGCAAGACTTTCCAGCCTGACTGGTGGAGAGGTCCATAAATCAAGACTGGAACTCCTTGCCACGTATATGAATCAATTAAAGCGCTCCATGAATCATTTATTTTCAACATAGGCAATCAGCAACAATGGTTTGATGTTCAATTGATTTCTCATTTGTCTTGCTCCCCTGAGTAATGATGAACAGCTCACCGCATATATGGTGCATGCCTCAACCCGACTGCTCCTTGGAGCAGCTTCCTCTGCAAGGAATCACATGTGGCACCTGCTTCTACCTGCTGACATTTCACACCTCTTGGTCACTACCCACTGACACCTTTGGCTCTGCTTGTCTCACTCATCTCACACCTCGTGCTCTTCCTTTCTCTCTTTCTTTAAAATCAATAATAACAAAGCTTCATTTTCAATGAGTGGCAGTAGGGCCAGACTCCTCACCAGAAAGCATCAACGTCCTACTTTTCAAAAGGTGGAACATCAAGAATTGCCAGGGAAGCAGCACAGCGCTGTGTAGAGCAGGTGATGTAAGACACTCTGAAGAAAGGAGAGAGTCTTTAGAATATTTTCTATTAGACACCCTATCCATGCGGCACATCTCCTTCATCCAAAGTGCTTGCAAAGTGCTCAGGGGAGACCTCTGATTTGTATCATGAGGCATTCAAAATACAATTCACTAGTTAAATCCAGATGCATACCAAAAGGAAGCCCTCAGTTCAGATGCTGGGCTATGCTGAAGTCACAACAATTAAGACATCATTCAGGCAGTGAGGAGTCCTGGAGTCACACAGTTGATTTTAAGGTGTGCAGTTCCTACAGCCCTACGTATTTGTCCTGAAACAGGAAGACTTGGCTGTGGCTGTTGGTTGTTTCTAGCAGATACAAGGCACCCCTGGGCTTAAACCAAGATAAACATGATCATAATCCTATTATGATGAATAAATGGGGGAGAAAAAAAAATATTGGGACACGCTGAGCTTTCCCATTCATGAAAACAGGATGCACACAGGGCTGTGGAAAGCAGAGGCTGGAGCTGCACCACCTCCTATGCCCGGTGCGGCCACGGCCTCGGCTTGGTCACTGCTAACACACCAGCTCCTGGTGGCACAACAGGCAGCCCAGAGGCTACAGGTGAAATTCAGGCATCTGGGAAGGAGTAAGAGCAGGCTCCTTTTGCTGTATTAGGGTGAATATCAGACATACATGAGCTGTACTTCACATCTGTCTGCCTACAGTGCCCCCATGAACATCCCTTCCCTGTCACAAGGCCCTTGGGGGTCCCCTTTCCCCTCCGGCGAGCAGGGCAACCAACCAACAGACCTTGCTTCTTTGTCCTTCCCCATCACTATATAGCTCTTCAAAAATCATTTTTGGCCGTATTTGTGCATAAAGCACGCCTGAGAGAGAGCTGTGGGACAATAAACAACTTGTTTCCTCTGCACTCAGAACATTTCCAAACACTTTTGCCTTTCAGTCAGTTCACTGGAGAGCATCTCATAAAACCCTCTTCCATTTATAGCCATGATTTGAAGATTTTAGCTCTTGTGCCCACCTCATCTCTAAAGCCTTCAGAGAACAAGGGCCAGTCACAGGTACCTCACTTCTGGCTCCCACAGGAGTGTGGCATGGAGAGAGCAGCATCCATTCCGCGCCCCTTCGTGTGCACAGGTGCTCTGGCTTTTTAAAACCTGCTCAATAGGAACAAACCTGTATTTCCAAGATTACCTAACCCACTGCACTGCAATCTGTTGAGACACCTCTCCCAAAGAGCAAACCTTGTATCATTTGCTGCACCTGGGCAGCACCATGCACACTGCGGGTATGACTCAAGAGAACAGTGCTGCAGCTAAAGAAAGTCCTTTCAAAAGGCTCCAGATTCACCTCCAAGGAGCGGGCACAGAGTTCACCGAGCCCGAATTTGGTGTTAGCTGCCTGATGTCATCATGGTTGCAGCTCACTTCCTTAAAGCCCTGCAAGCCAGAACAGCTGGTATTCATGGAGGCCATGCAAATAGTGCCCTCAGTGCTCCGGCTCTGGCTTGGGCCATTCTCGGATCCACACCTGCACTAACAAAGCAGCTGGTCTGGAAAAGGCAAAAATCTTTTACCTGATAGTTTCCATCTTACCTGCAAAATCATTACAGAGCTTTCCAGGTCAGCAGGGCATCCTGCAAGTGCAGAGGGATCCTTTGCTGCAGTTTAGCCGCTCTTTGCTTTTACCAGGGAAGCAGTCAGGCTGCCCCAGGATGAACAAATGTTATAAACAGACTGGGAAGCTGAATGGAAGGAGGAAAACATACCAGGCCAGTTTTCCCAGGTACTTCCAATGTGGAGCCTGATACCTTTGAACCAATGTGGTACTGAGAATCACATTTAAACTCAGTTGAGCTTTTCACAAGGATTTTCGGTGACACATAGCAACGTTGGGCCTGGAGAAGGGAAAATTCATGGATGTGACTGGGGGTGGGCTTGGTGGCATGGTCTGATGGTCTGTGGTGAAGTCCCATCTGGGATCAGTTTCTTCACTCTTACCAGCATGTAGCCCTGTGATTTCGTTCTCTAACCAGTGCTGTTACATGTGGTTAGCCACCAACATACACCTAACAGAGCCAAAGAATTGAAAGCAGCTGACAAAATATTACTTTGGATATTGTCAGCACTATGCCATTAGCACTGACACAGGGGGATGCCTTGCCCAGGAAGAGGGATAATGGCTACTCACAGCCCAAGGAGCAAGAGCATGCAGGAGTTGGTCCCCACTGACTACTCCTCACTGCAGCCCACTGGCTTCCTGCAGCCAGGGTACATGCCTCAGAGCCAGCAGCTGCAGCACCATGAAGCCCCAGGGAGCTCTGGGATTAAGTTTTCTCCTCTTTCTCCTGAGGTCTGAGCTCTATCTGCCAGCAACAGGGGCAAGGAGCAGCTTTGAGGTGCTTCACTGTCACAGACACAAGGTCCACCCCAGCAGCCTTTCTTAACAAACCACGAGCTAACTTTTTGGGTCTGTAAAATTCTCAGTTTGGTACAATTTCAAGACAGTAAAAAAATATCTACAGATATCTGCACTGGTTTTGATTTTACAAGATCACACATATCAAATAAATAACTAGCACTTTTCGTAGCATTTCCAGATTTGTCTTAGGAGAAGTGAAAAGACCACCGGATGCCTGCTCGGAAACTGGCAACCTCTTCGAAATAATGGCAAATCCAATGGGCACGGAAAACAGTTGTGAATTTATTTTTCAGAAGAGGCAGAAGCCCTTGATTTCAGCAGGAGGTAAACTCTCTAAATCCTTCAGCTGGGTTTGGCGAGTCGGTTTGAACCATGATCGCAGTAACCGAGCTCCATGGGCAGGGCATGGTATGCAAAGATTACATCATCGGACTTCATGTTGTGATCACTCAGGATAGGCAATGCCACTTAGAAAATCACAAAAGTAAATGAAAACAGGCAATGCAAAGAGATATACTAAAACTAAGTCCTTTGTGGACCCTATGCCATATTATTCCTCCTTCCCTTACAGGTTTTGTTATGAAAGCCACCTCAGATTATTTGTGTGTATCTTGCAGTCTCTTCCTTCCTTCCCTGCAAAAAGGATTTTTGTGCGCTCTGGTACCATAATACCGAATCACATGCCTGGTTAGGTCACCTATGAGCTCTTCGCTGTGATGCCATTTTTCCCAGCTCCAAAAGCAGAGCTCCACGTGACTTTATCCTTATTCACCCCAGCAGGCAATGAGATCATCCTTCTGGTGGCCCAGGAATTGCTGCAAGTCTTCTCAGGCTGCAGTGATTCACGTGGAAGCTGCCGGAGGTGGCTTTGGTGGAGCATGGCACCCTTCCGTGACTCACTGCCGCCGTGCTGGATAAACACCCGCATCACAGCAAGCTGGCAGGGTGCTGGAGCAAGGCTGGTCCCACATTGCAACTGCAGAGTCCTTCCTCCCTCCGCCCTGCTCCAGCTCCGAAGACTACAGCTCCTTTGGTTGCCATAGCACAGGGCTCCACAATAACATCAACAAAGAAAAATGACCCAGGAGGAGGCCATCTGTTTTATAGGCCCCTCGAGGCACTGCAGCAAAGGTGTTGCGCTCAGTGGAGAGAGGCGTTTTGCTTCCACAGCACAGCAAACAGGAGCGACTGGGGAGTGGTGCGGCTCGTGCAGGCTCAAAAAGGAAAAGCTTGGGAAAAAAATGGAAAAGAAATACGAGTCCCCTCTTTCTAAAAGGAAATTTTTAAAAAGAGAAAATGGTCAACACCGTCAGAAAATGGCCAACTGAGAAGTAAATGGCATCGTCTCCATTGAACCTGCAGAGTAGCTCTAGGCTCCTCACCAGCCTTGAGTAAGGGAAGGCGGGAAGGAAACCCAGAAAAGGGGACAGTCTCAGAGCAGCTTTTTTAAAGGATGTCAGTAAATGAATCGTTCGATGTTATCACTGTTTGCTTAATTACAGAATGCTCAACACAGCCCCGGGGGGGGGAGGAAGAGAAGATCACTAAAAAATGCATATTCCTAGCTTAAGGGAAAGCAGGACAAGGCCAAAGAGCTGCAGGCCAGCTGCAGAATACAAGGGGTGAGTCAATAGGCTTTATCAGCATCCACATTGTCTCCATCAGGGAGAAAGGAACAGCTAGTAGAACAGGTGTGACCAAAGACTCCTTGTGATTTCCAGCAGCATTAGGGCTCTGTAATTGGCCAATTGGATGTTAAAAAATAAACATTTAAACATAACCTCCATATGGTTCTGAAACAAGTCCCTTTTGTTAGTCACATTTTTTAATGTGACAGAGGCTGTACTTGTGTTAGCAAGGGTGGTTCTGGGAAACTACTGCAGCCAACACAGGTCCAGCCTTCCAGAGCTTTCACTCTGTGTCACAATAAACACCGAACAGGTTTCTGGATCACTCCTGGGGATACAGATTGTACATCCATGGCGGGACAGGCCAGAGGCCAAGAGCCAGGAAAACGGCCCCCAACGCCAGCAGTCACCATGGTCCACTAAGAACAAGGTACCCCCTGTCCTCACCTAGCAGTGAGAGCACATGGGGACACCCTCTCCCATGGTGCCATGTATTTATTCCTACACCCCACACTGCCCCTGCAACACTGGCTGGCCCCAGAGCTGCTACGGGTTTTCACTAGGGGAAATCACAGCTCCTTTCCTGCAAAGGCTTAATCCTAGAAGCAGAAATCCGACAATAAGCGCTTGCCAGTTTGGCACATAGCATTGTAACAGATCCAGTTACCAGCAATTAGACACTCCACCCCGATTAATTTGTGCTAGAAATACTATGACAGTTTTAAACAGAGAGCTTGATTATCTGGTCAAAGTATTTACCCAAGGTTGGGGTGACTTTGTCATTGAAAATGTTGTATACTAAGCCTGGAAATTTTATGCACAGATATTTACTGTACTTTAAATGAGACTTATTCAGAGAAGTATTTTCATTAAACAAGAGATTAGACTTGATCGTACAATGGACCTCTGTGATTAGTCATGGACCCACTTTGCCAATTCATGCTGAATTTTCAGGCTATGCATTCTTGCAAGTCTTTGCTTTATAGCCTTTTATAATACTGTTGGTTGCTTCTACAGTTACAAAATGTCTCCTGCTGTATTTCCACATGCCCTTCTCCCACATGTTGCTTGTGCCATGTTTCACATTACTTCAGATATTGTCTTCGTGCGGGCCGCTGGGACTCCTGGGGCACAGGGCTGCGTGCAGTGGCCTTGCTCCTCTGCTTGCTGCACAGGTGAAGAGCAGCTCATGATTTCAGGGATATTTCTCACCATTAGGAGCTCCTGCTGCTAACTCCCTGCTCCTGGCAGCTCATCCCTGCTTCTGTGCTGGATCTTCAGCTGGAAACTCATCTGTAGTCTTGCAGAGGCTTTGGTTTGGCTGGTGGTTTTGTTTAGTTATGTGCCCAAGCAGTTGGTAAAAATTGGTTACACCTCTACTGCAAGGTGCACACAGAGGCCACTGGTTAAGATTTGGCTTGAGCATTTGTGCTTTTCTTGCTCAGTATGAGGACCTTGACAGCATATGCTCTGATCTTCACAGGGACTATCTGCATGGGGGTATGAAATGGTCTCTGATATTCCAGAGGCCACTAAAAGCACCAAAAGGAGCCGCCATGTGGGCCAGCCCACACTCCATACAGTTGAGTTACAAGTAACAGATTGCATTGAATCCTTCAGAGCAAGCCAGGCAGCATTTTGCTGCAATAAAAAAATAATATTTGCTAGATTTGTAGGCTTAGCAGTTAGCTGCTGCTTTACACACTCTGTGTGAGCAGGTGCAGTACTTGGGAGGACCACAGGGGTGCTACTGGAAGTGTGGGGGTGCTGGCTTCATTAGTAAAGTCACGTTGCAAGAGGAGACATGCATCAGAAGTATCACATTTATCAGACTTGCTGCTTAGCTGCATCCACATAAGCAGGCACTCCATCCTGAGGGACACAAGCCAGTCATTGGGAATACTTAAGGTAACTTATTATTCTATCTGGCCCTTAATTCCCTTAAGAAGAGGGTAACCAAACATCCTCCAGGAAGGGCTGAGCTGTTGAACTTATGAGGGTCATTCCTCAGTGTCTCACAGATCAATGAGGGCACCTCCAGCACCATAACCAATCTGTGCTCAGGTGAACAGTGCTGGGCCAATTCACAGCCTGGCTGATGAACATCTCTCACCTCTTTTCTCTCTTCATCCAAACTGCAGATGTCCTTCCCACAAACCTCTGTGGTTTCATCTTAACCCCTCTGGTTTCTCTTAAGCCACAAACTTCTTCCTTTCTTGCACTGAGTAGGTTCCCTCCTGCTTTTGAGGTTTCTCTCAAATTTCTTCCCAGACTCCTGCCTTTACTTGCTTTACTGACTTCACATCACCATCAGCTGCCTAAGGCAGACCAGCATTAAAAACTGCAATATATTCCTTGGACTATGTCTTGAACACTTTTCAAGCCATAGCCTACAGAGGACCAGCGTTTCCTTAGTGGTTTTCCATCTTCTGCACTCTTATTTCAGTAGCAAAATCACATCTCCCTCTCATAGCCACTTTGTGCTAAGAACAACACCCTACAGAGCTCAACAAAGCAACCTAGGTGTGAAGTTAGCCTTTCTTGGAGCAGGAGGCTGGGCTGGGTGACCTCTTTCTCAGCTCAACTAGTCAATGGCTTAGGCTGTAACCTCCTGGGAGGAAAGACTGTCATAAACAGGATTCAGTTCTTGTTAGAAAGAGCACATGTGAACAGTGCATACCCTATACTAAGACACTATGCACACATTCTAAGTGCTCTCCAGTTTATGCAGTGGCCAGTCCATGAATGAACTTCAGGCTTCCAAGTGCTATCTCTTGTTGTAGAAAGGTCTTGGACCTTACCCTGTAGGAGGAAACCAAAATCTACTGAAGCCTTAACCCATACCATGAAAACCTAAGTGCTAAGTCAAGAAACAATAACACAATTAGCTTGCTCTGGTGCACAGGAATCAGCACTGAACTGACTGCACAAATCTATTTGCTTGTGGTACATGATGAGGGGTGGGGTTAAGAACCACTTCTCCAAATGGCTGTTTAAGCTGTCATCAACAGTCTTTCATTAGGGCTTTTTAGACACGGCAAAGCTAAATTACTCACACCTTTATTTGAACAGACTTTCCTCACCCACCTCTGCAAAATCACCTCATGCACTCAGCTCTCCAGCTTTTCCCCCTGCCCCTGCAAAGGCTGCTCAGCGTAGGGGGTGAGAGACACTCACAGAGGATAGATGCAAAGATGCACTTCTGCTGCCTCCCCCAGCTACTCGCTCACAGTGACAAGGCAAAGCTGCGAAGTACAGACACGTAAACCTTAAAAACTGAGTCCATTTTGTTGCTCTCTTCCCACATCTCACTGGAAGCTGGCAGCAAAAAGACTCAGCTTGCAGATTTTGCAGACAGGCTTTTGGGGAAAGACTTGTATTGGCAGAAAGAAGAAAGCAAGGGATGTAGCAAAATGGCCACTGGCGTCAAGAAACAGACAGAAAGGAGAATGAAGTGAACAAAAGAGTGCAGAAAACCTGCCATGTAAAAAGAAGATAAAGGAGGATGAGTTACTAGCAGAGGTTCTCATATTTAAGAGGATGATGGAAAATTATAATAGAAGAAATAGGAGTGGGAGGAAGCAATCATAGGACATAAAGGGGCAAATACAGCTGTAAGAGGGTGGGGAAAATCAAAACCACATTTACACCCATTTTTCATCCTAAAAAAAAGGAGATTAAAGATTTGCATAGGGAATACGTCTGAATCAGTTTAAAATGCTGCGTGAGAAACACCAGAAACCAAACCACAAAGCTAGCAGCATGTCCTGTTCTTAGCCCCAGAGATGAAGCGATTCCAGCAGTTCTCAGTCAAAGGCTTTCTTGCAGTGATTCAGAGGAATCCTGATTTCTCCTGGAGAATAAGGTTTAAACCTGGGTTTACCAGAAACAGCAGACACTCAGGGAAGCATAAGGATGCTAATGTCAGAGAAAAAGGTACCCATATGGCTTTTGAAAACTTGTCTCCAGTTGTGCCTACCCATTTTTCACAATCACATTTCCCCATAAGCACACATCCCTCATTTCCATAGGCACATCAGCTACCAGGCTTCAGTAATTCATAGCACCTGTCGCACCTGTATCCATCTTACTGTATTCAATTCCTTCCCAGAAGTTGTGCTAGCCCACCAGAAACATGGAAAACCTTACTCTGTTGAAGAAACTATCAAACATGCACATAGCCAGTTTATTTCCCTAAGGCTACAGGATAGGGCCCTGAGGGCTAAGCACCAAAGCAATGTAGCTGTGGAGAGTGTTTACACCCATCAGCCCAGCTTTACTGCTCTCTGTTGAAGGCAGCTTTTACTCCTAATGACAATGAAATGGGATGAGTAATGGGCAATAAAATTCATTGTAAACTGTAATTCAGAAGTAGTATCAATACTTTCTAGCCAGCCCCTTTTTGGTGCCTGAATGAACATCGCCTGTGCTCAGTTGATAGGATTTATATTTCAAAGTAAAGAGGAAATAGTCATTTGGATGTGCTCTGGAACTAAACAGAGCTTTTGCTCTTATGTGTGTTTTTTTCTTCTGTATCAATGCAACCACTGGAAATATGTGGTGCCTCTGGGCAGCAGAGGGATATTTGAAGCTACCACCGCTATCAGTCAAAATCCTATTGTTTAAAAAGAAAAGAAGTAGTACAGTTCATGTATTTCCTCCACTTGACCCAAGAGGAAGCATCAAAGTGTTTTGCCTTTCTTTTTTTCTCCTCTTCCCAATAAATAAGGATGGAATAGGATAAAAAGGAGCTATTGTTCAGAGCTGATCAAAAGCAGAGAGACACATCCCTGTTCAAAGGGAGCCTGTCCACAGCCTCTGCTTCAGATGGGGTCAACAGTCTCAGAAACGCATGTAATCCTCTCCCCTCTGTGCAGACAAGGCCACCCTTGCTGAGCATTTGCTTGGCCACTGCAAACCTCATCCTGAACACCACCATTAACACCAATGTGCTCAGGTCCCCTCGGTGCTCCCTAGGGGTTCAGTGCCAGCAGAAAGGACATCAACAGCTGCAGGTTAATGAGGATTTTTCTTTCCTTTTTTTTTGTTAATCAGAGCAAGCTGCAAGCTGTGACTGCACCCCCAGCCTTCAGCCTGAAGACACACAGAAACCAGCCCCACGGCAAGGAACAACCACTGCCTGGAAACAGTTTTCTCCAAGTGCAGGGAGTTGACACTGGTGGTGGTGACCACACGTTGGGAGGATAAACACGCTCTCCTTCAACAAGCACCATCACACGTTCATTGCCTGAGTGCCACTTTCTTCTACAGTTGCAAGGATATTTGTGCAGACACCAGTTTTAACAGCGTACAAGATTTCCAGAATGCATCTTTCAGCCAGGAGAACATGACAGGTTTTTTAATACTGGCTTAACAGTAATGAGTAAGTAATGTATTTCTGGCTATTTGGACAGTGATGTGGCTAAAACAAACTCCTTTGTTTTCAGCAGCTGTTAACAATACCTGTAGGGAGCTGTTCCCAAGGCAGTTATCTCTGGCACTGGCGGCAGTAGGATGTAAACAGCACGGATCAGGTTAATGGAAAACACTGAGCAGACAAATCTGAAAGGAGCCATGTTTAGCTGGGCTTCTCTTGCAGGGATTACACTCGCATGTGTAGCAGCAGCAGCAGCGATGGCTTTTGGAGGGCAGGTCTTCCTTGAGGTCAGTGTGCGTTGAGCTGGAGGCAGTGAGCCTGGCCGAGGGTGTGCAATTACAGTCAGAGTATATGAGCTCAGGGTCAGCACCCAGCTAACGCACCGCATACCTCCAGCATGGAGCTGGCTCAGGTCTGGTTAGGTCGGAGCCAACATGTGGCTGTCTGCATCCGTCCACGCAGACATACCCTAAGATTAGAAAGATACAGATGGGTTATTTTGAATGACATAGTCCAGACTTGTACACTGTAGGAGGTGTGACAAGAACTCTGTCTTTCTTGATAATTTAATGAGCTGTTGTAATGAGGGATACATTGAGCCCCTCATTTTGTATGCAGTTCCCACACGAGATGTGAATATTAAATTCCTCTAAGTATGAATCAGCACCTCTTACTCCCACAGTTCTTTCACCTATCTCTCAATCTCCCCAAGCTCCACAGCTCCGGATCCCCTTGTGGTCCCCCTTGACCCCCCTACTTCACTGCCACCTCAACAGCCACCAAAGGAGAGAGCTGCGCCCTATTTGCCGCCAGTGACAGTCAGAAGCATTGGCCCTTTTCAGAACAAAGCTGGAGAAAAGATCTCTGCTGCTTCCTGAAAACTGACTGCAAGTGGGCTAGCCCTGTGGCCTCTTAGTGTTTGAGAAACTTGCATGACATGGGAAATTAAACCTAGAGGGCATCACTGCCTCTGACAGCTGGTAGTTTAAATAATGAATTGGTAATTATAAACCCTTTTGAAATAAAAATGAAGTTTAAAAAAACATAAACTCCTGAGACACACCTTCTGATGGTAAAGGGCTTTCCCACGTAGATTCCACCAGCAGCTATCACTCAGCACTAGCAGACAGCAGGTGCTTGCCACTCCGTACGGGGAGACACACACTCACCAAACAAGAAAAGTCAGGGGCTAAACAAGTTTGCAAATAGCAGCAATTCCAGTCCAAAAATCATTTCCATAGCAGAGGGATGGAAGTGCTCCCTGAGGACAAGGAGGCTGGGCTGGCTTTCGCTTTTTCTCCTGCTGAATAGATGTTCTTTTGTACACGTAAAGAAGGAAAACTAATGGGAGAATTGGGTGAAAATGAGAAATTCAGAATTGCAGTGTAAAAGTCACCACCTGCTCCTGCAAAACAGGCTATTCTTTATTTCCAAAGTCCTGGGAGTTGTAAATCCAGATTTCTCAATCAAGTGTGCTAAGCTAAAAGGCATGAAGATAGCGACAGATCCAGACTTGCTAGTGCCATGAACATTTGTCTTGGCCACAACATACAGTGTGTACACAGCATGCTGTATCTACCAGTCTAATGCCTTCCATGTTATACCCAAACCTGTGCAGAAAGTCCTGCTCAGAAATGTTCAGAAACTGAAGTTAAACTGCATGTCTTAGTATAAAACCAAACCTCAAACCTAGCATTTGAAGCGCCAGGATTTCTGCTGTAAAGTCCTTTCTTTTGGGACTTCAGCACAGTGACCTACACCCAGACTCCAGTTGTGTGAGATCTCCAGGACTAAAGCCAAGAGCATAACAGGAGAGAAAATACAAACCTCATACCCAGCAAATGGGAACTTTATTAAACTACCGAGTTACTCCGAAATGTATAAATGCTCCGTTAAATACATTCAGTTCTCTTTTACACGGATTTATAGAAATTTATTTACATGTTCCAAACACATTTAAATTATTTTCAAGCTTGCTACCAATACATTTTTTGTTGTTTTTTTTTCTTTAAAAAAAAAAAAGGGGGGGGCAAAACCGTCAGTCATCTGCTCTTGCAGATGTGCATACATACACACAGATACAAATAAGGGAGATGCTTTTGTATCTAAGCCACAGGGGAGGCAGTATCCAAAAAGCTTATAGGGTTTCAAGCAAAGATTCGCCCTTGCCGAAAAGTGGGCTATGTAAGTTTTCCTTGTGGGACAGACTCAAAGAAGAGGCCCTGTGCAATACTTAAACAGGGTTTGGGTATGATGTCTGCATCCAAATTTGCTGGTATGTGGGAAAAGCTAAAGGCCCCTTACCAGATTCAAAACACAAAGTTAGCTGGGCCTGATACCAGTCCATGAGAAACATGTGAGCTACTAAGTGGCTCATTCTGAGTTATGCTCTCCTGGCACTGAGGGATAGAGTGGACAAACAGATCAACTACTAGTAAGTCAATGCCACTTGTCTGAAGAGATTTTCCTTTTATTTTCCATTTTATTCTTAAATGAGGCTTCATTCATAAGTGAATAAAAAAGCAACTCTTTAAGTAGGATGCTTGGGAGAACAGCAGTCAGTTTCCCCGCCTACATCTATTTCTCTTGGGAAGATGCACGGCATGCTGAACAAGTTTTCCCTCATTCACTGTACCTTAGTCTGACTGGAGTTAAAATTTGTATCTGCAGGAAAAAAGAGATGCTTTTATTTTGTAAAAAGCTTATCAAATACTAGCTTAATTCACCCCTTAGAGTCTTTAGAGCATTAAAAACCACATCTGAAGCAACCAAGGAAGTCTACAAAAACATAGTCATGCATAAGCTCTGTGTTTCATGCTAAATAGTCATGTTGACAGGGAGAGGGAGAGTAGGACGAGGAGGCAGGGAAACTCATGGCTCAATCAGAGCCATTGCAACATTCAAGTAATTTGGTAGTAGATAAACCAGTGGAAACATGGAATGGTAAGAAAGTGCCCAGCACTACATCGCAGCCTTCCAGAGTTGAACTGCAAACATCCTTGATATGTATCATAAATATATGGCACTTCTGTATGACCAAAAGCTGGCGAGTTTGCTTGTGACTGAAACAGGTCAGGAGTAGTCATCATCCCAACAGTTACTGATGGCCCTGCAATAGGCACAGCTTCCAGCCGTGCCACTCAATGCAGCACCAGCCATATCTACTTGTGCATGCAAGACAATGCTGCCACATTCATGGAGAATAAGCCTCCTGTCCAGCAGAAAGCCTTCTCCAGACACACATACATTCATACAACATGCTAGAAATTCTTCAGTGAGGTTAAGGACAGCCACAAACAGCAAATGTTTTGTTTTACTATTTTTTGGCCAGCACTTCTCAGTCTGTCCAATTGCCAGCAATGGACTTCACAACAGGCAAAAAGAGTTCCTGAATCCAAGGAACTGAAAAGCAAAGGAAAGCACAATCACCCAAGTTCGTTTTCACTACTGTTCCACAGGATTCACTTTGACATCGAATAAGGAACCAACCCACACAAAGGCTCGAGTCCTAGGAAGAATCTTATGTACACAAAAACTGGCCTTTATCCATGTTTCCTGTCACAAAGCATTTCATCTTGTAGTTTAACTTCTTAAAACTTTTGGCTTTTGGTGACCTTCCGTATGACAAATACGCACAGGTTTGCTGGTATGCTCGTGTTCCATCACAGTAGCTTCAAATACATTCAAATTCATAAAAAAGGATTTAGACCAGAATACAACTATTTGCCCTTTTCCAACGGTGTGCTGCATTTCAACGAGCACATGATGATGCTTAGGAACAGTGTTACTGTTCCAAGGAATTTCACCATAAAGACATCCAGTGCTTGAACAACAGTTCACACTCCAAGAGTCAAAAAACCCCTCTCCCTTATTTCAGTAATGGCTTCAATATTTTACCAATCGCAGTCCGGTTTGCATCTTTCAGTTTAAGAGAGGCCTTCTCCCCTGCTCCTTGCTCCTTTGGTGCAGGCTCTACTTTAGTGCTGACAGCTTCTCCCTGAAGGATGCTTCTCCCAACCACTCTGGCACTACTTGCTCTCTTTAAGGTACTCACGCTGTTCTCCTTTGGACTTGGATCATCAGAGGTCGCTGCTGGCTTCGCTTTAGGCAGCCTCTGGGACACAGACCTTGTGATGGCTGGAGGTCTGGAAGAGGTGGATAGATCCACTTTCGCACGTTTTGAAGAAGAAGCCACCGTATTCCTTGCAAAGTTTGGGACAGTAGATGGTGTTTTGGGAACATTAACTGTGGCAACCTTTATGTCATCTGTAGGGGTCTGGGGTTTTACACTGGAGCGACACATCTTCATTTCATCTGTCTTTGATTTGACGTTACTCCTAACAGGTTTAGAGCTTGGCTTCTTAAGAGAGACTCTGTCCCTCTCAAAATGGGCACTGCTCGAGGTGAAGGTGCCTCTTTGTAACCTTGGCTCTTCTACTGACATGCTGTGCCTGTAAGGACTTCTTGGCAGTGTGTCTGTTGTGCCTCGGACAGAGCTGCGGTGCGAGAGCCTGCTTTCCACTGTGCTGGTTTCACGAGGTGCTGGCTTGGCTTCTGGTTTTTTCACACTGCTTGGTGCCCTGCTGGACCGAGAAATGGGCACCACTTTCCTCATACTTTCATTCTCAGAGGCATTCAAAGTTCTTACAGGCCTGGAAGGAGCTGTGTGGCTAGAGCGAGTGCCACTGGACTTTGAGGAGCTTGGGGATCTATCTTTCAGAGAGTTTCTCTTTGGTCCTGCTGAGTCTCTGCTTTTTATGGGCTTTTCTTTAGGAAGGGCATGCTTGCTATTGACATCATCCTTATCATTTGCCAATGTGTGAAGATCCTTGGCAGAAGCAGAATTCAGGTTTGAGAAGAATGTTCCAGCCCTACATTGAGCATTATTCCCAGAAGAGCGTGCTTTGCCAGCCCCACTTCTTATTTCATTCCCTGCAGATTTAAAGTCATTTCCCTCTTCAGAGTCCAGTGTCAAAGAACAATCAGTTGTTGTGTCTGACACATAGAACATTGGCCCGTCTTCCCTACTTCCTGAAACGCTTGTATCCATAGATACAGGGCTGCTACTGCTGGGCTCTGAAGCATCACTCTTGCAACTCACTGCTTTGGCTTTATGGTCATGGGCCTCTCTGGAACTTCTACAAGCTGGAGGCAGGTCATCATCAGCAGTGCTAAGGGAATGAAAGCTTAGATCATCTAGAGTCTCCAGGTCTGTTCCACCAGCATCCTCCAAATAGATTAAAGGTGCTTCCTCTGAAGGCTTTGCTCCTTGAATATCAAACTTATGTAATCCTTTAACAAGTTCACGCTCCTCAATTGCAAGGGCCAGAGCATTTATATCTGTAGACTCCTCGCAGGACACATTGGCAGTGTGCACACTGTAGTCGGTGCTTCTTTGTGAGTAACGGGTACCAGGACCGGTTGAGCCACTGATGTGACTGGGCTGAGCTGGAGGCACCTGCAGTAGGCCACCACTTTTCACTCTGATTTCAGACTGTTGGTCTAAGCGCAATGTATTTAAGTTGAGATCTCTTGTTTCTTTGGATTCAGTCCAGGCTACATTTGGTCTTGCTTGTCGGGTATTTGCACGAGGAAGGCTGTTGAACTTGTTTGGATCCTCATCTTTTGAGATTTCCAGGAAACTCTGCAACTCCCTGTCTGCAGTAATTCCCAAAGAAAGTCGGGAGCGTCTAGAATTGGGGTTTCTGTACGAAGGGCTTTGCGATCTCTGTTGCAAGAAGGGAAGAAATTCTTCAAGTCCTTTCTTGGCCAACATCTCCACATCATTTTCACTGCTGCTCCGCCCAAAGCTCCCAAGCTCTCCAGCTGCCCAGGATCGACGCTTCTCCTCCAGCTCCTTTCGCCTTTGCAGATTATGAAGTTCTTGGATCTCTCGTTCCCTATTTTCCTGATGAGAAAAAGCATAAACACGTCTCAGAGGAAGTGTCCTATGCTTGAGAACAAGTCACACTCCTTTATCTTCCTTTTTATTTCTTCCCATCAATGTTATCTCTTATTGCTATTGCACTGCCCCAACCCAAATGCTCCATCCCTGGTGGTGTTCAAGGCCAGGTTGGACAGAGCCTTGAGTGACATGGTTTAGTGTCCCTGCCCATGGCAGGGGGGTTTCAACTAGATGATCTTAAGGTCCTTTCCAACCCTAACTGTTCTATGATTCTAAATGACATACACAGACCAAAGCACAATGGCACCCACAGCCCACAGCCATTAATTGTATGGAGAGCAGTTCCTTGTGGCAGCCCATCAGCCTGGTCAGCATCAGAAAAAAACGTGCAAGTGCCTGCAGAGACCAAGAACGTGACCTATCAAACCCAAGTAGATGTCAAGTCCAGACAGAGTTCCTGCTATAAAATGGAGAGTTTCAAGCCCCCAACAAGTTTAACGTTAGCAGTGTTATCAGGTGAGTAAAGCTCTACTTAATCATTACATTCATATTTTAAGACAAACTTGTCTGACGAGCACACAGCCAATGTGTTCCTTCCACCCTCCCTTATTACAATTGCAATTGTTCCTCAACAAGTGCAGTGTCTACAGGGCGCTACTTATCTCTGACTCTATGGGTTGGAAATGTTGTGAAAAGACATTACTTAATTGCATATGAAAGCAAACAGAAGTTTACACAATGTCTTACAATCATTACTTAGACTGCAAGTGAACCCCTCAAGGACCATTAATCAATACTTCATTCCAGTTTTGGATCTTGTATTCACTGTTGGCTTCAAAAACTGGCAACTATTGCGTAGAAGTTGCCCAGGGCAAGCTGGAGATTTTGGCAGCCAGGCTAAAGAGTTTTGGTTCAGGATGCCATAGGAAGAGGTAGTTTGTGTTTGAAAGACAACACAGGAACACCTGTTTACTAAAATCATTAACATTAGATTACTGCAAATATCAACCTTTTAACTGTCACCTCTAGGCTTCAGATTTAATCTAGCTGAACCTTTGGTTGAACTTTCCAAGTTCTTGTCTGAAATGGGAGAGCCTGGTTTTCTAAAGCCAGTATAGTTGTAGCAAAAGAAAGAGGAGGGAGGCCAGTCTTGACAGAGGATCCAAAAATCACATTCTTTTCCAGCATGTTGTTTAATCCATTCAGAGCAATGACACACTGTTTAAAAAACCCCACCCCTATATTTGTCTGAAGCACTGTCTATCTTGATCTTCCCATTGTTGTGACAACAGAAGAGCACACAACTAGGAAAAGTTGCCTGAAAGCGTTCAGTAAACAAAAGCCTAATGCTGAAGCTCTTCCTGATGAATGGGTTAATCTATACCTCTTAAAGTGGATTTGAGAGTACACTGGTGTCTGAAAGACAAGATGCATTAAGACACCCAAGAAATCTGAACACCTAAGAAAGGATAAAGACAAAAGCTTGCAGGAAAAATGGCTGTGGCAGGGAGCTTTCTTTCAGGTATGGAATTACACAATGAATTCTTGCCAAATGCTAAAGCTCAACTTTAAATATCCGATCGTGAAGAGAAATGGATAAAAATAGTTGTAGATATTATTCTCATATCCCGTATTAGACAGAGAACATTTTAATCTCACCCAAAACATGTTTTGAGAGATTTTAGTTAAATAAAAAAAATCTATTTTAAGTATACAAAGACATGTTTAAGCATTTGAAATACATGCACACAGCCACTGTGTTATAAGCCACCATTTTAGACTGCTGCCTGTGCAGTCCACACATCACAGTCATTTGTCAGAACTGCAATCTTCAGTCTGAATTGTTGTGTTCTGTAGGGACAGAAATTAACCCCCAAAAATAGATAGTAAGCAAAACCTCTCAATATTTGCAAATAAGAGACTAATTTGTCATTTTTAGTGTAACTACTTACTACAGGGAGAGGAAGAAAAATTCCCGTATCTATCCAACAACCACTTGCAATGTGTGACTATGAACTAAATCCCCAATCCCAAATAATTGAACATACATGCACGAAGTCATCTCTCATTAAAATGCCTGCAATAGTTCCCACTATTTGGTTTTATATGTTTGTATAATGTTCACACAGATGTGCAACTATGTGCTATCTTGGGTGGTAGATGTTAGGCAAGCTAATGGTACAACAAGCATGTTAGCTGAACGTCCTGTCAGCTTGCTATAAATCAGGATTGCTCTCTCTTTTCTGAACTAAAGCTCTTATACAAAGTGCTGTCAAATACAGATTGCGTAAGGAAGAAAAATAAAGATGTGTGGATCCATCTAATTCATGCTATTTATAAAGGCCTAAAAAATATCTGTAACAACAGGCAGACTTTGCTGATCCAAAACTGTTGCCAATGCCAATACTGCTCCTTCATCTTAATATATTTTGCAATATCTGGGACCAATTCAGGGTACTTTGCAAATGAACGGTGACACTGGGGATGAGGTATCTTGCTTCTGTATGCCTGTTTAATTTCTTGAGTTTTCACCCACAATAAGCATTTGAAAGAACAAAGTAGAATACACTGTCCTGACTTTACTTGGCCAAGTGTATCTAGTTGTGTAAAGGGAGGGCAGGGGAGAGCTTGAGCTAGTGCTGATTCAAGGTGGTATGCCCATGTAATGGGGTGCCACATCTTAAGGTCTTTTCAGTGATCTAACACTACAAGTCCAAGGGCTGAACAGCGAGCACTAGTCAGGAAGCCTGTGCAATCTGTCTCACTGCTCAGGTAAGTAATCACCAGCCTCCTCACCAGAAGACGAGGAAGGAGCCCAGTTACAAGCCAGCCAATAGACTATCCTGAAGTATCATCTCAGTGGTCTTGTTGCCTGCAGCAGAAGATGCAGAGCAGAGGGGCTGCACAGAGTGCTGGGCACTATGACCATTTCCCATCTGGTTTAAGGAAAGAAATGCCTACAAGAGGGCAGTTTGCTGTAGCCATTTGAGCAAACATGTCAAATATCACAAGATATAAAATGTCCCTTTAAGCAGAAAAACAACTTCATGTAAGCAATGTGTTAGAATCTTATTCAGTGCTCTTACCTTAACAGCCTTGTTGAATCTTATGCAGAAATCCCTGAATATCTGGAAACATTCATCCAACTTCATAGTTTCTTTGTCTTCACAGAAAAAGTCAATAAGAGCATTTCCCTCCTTTTGTAATTCTTGTTTCTGGTGTTCAAGCTCCTTTAGATGTCTTACAGCAAACTGTAGCAAAAAAAAGAACAACAACAAAACAACATACATGGCATGAACCAGACCAAAAAATTAAAGTCACAACATGCCATATATATATTAGGAACTTACAAAATTCTTGTTCCAACCTAGGAACTGTTACAGAGCCCAAGAAATTAACACTTTGAAGGATAACTCCTACTAACAAAAGATAATGTGTCATCGCAGGACAGTCAGATGAAAATACGTGTATTTTAAGACATCCAGAAAACACCTCATGAGGTAGCACTTTGAATCATAAGTGTAGAGCTATACAGTCATGGTTAGAGTAGGTCAGTGGAAAAAGATTCAGGAGGACGAGAATAAGACTGTGGTTAGACTTAGAGCTTAAAGCACTTGGAGCAGCTGCCCCTCTGTCTCCGCTATCTGCACCACCAGCCATTCACTCCTGCACAATTCCAATCCCACCTGTAGCTCAAAGTAACCCAGGGAGAAAAGTTAATCTGTTCTCTGATAACGTTTAACTCACGATCACCTAAATACTTTTGTCACTGTAGCTGGAGGCACTGGTGATCATTTAAGCCAACCCTGCTTAAGTTACTTGGCAAATGATGGCAGGAGGATAGGAACAAATTGTTAGTCTTAAAAAGAAATGCCCAATAAAAAGATGGACTGAAGATAAACCGGACAATTTATAAAAGCATCCATAGAAAATTAGTTCCTCCCACTTATTTCAGTAATTTATTCACAAGGTTGAGATAATGAAAGCTGATTTTTAAATCAGCTTGGTTATCACCTGTAATTTAGAAGCAAAACCGGAAGTACTTATGTAAGGTATGCATTTGTAAAATGATTTTTTCCCCAACGCTTCTTTTGGAATGTGGCCTGAACAAGGTTGTAGTGTTACATAAAACCAGCTATCGAATTAAAAAAATCCCAAACGTGTTAGAACATAACATTAAAGAGTCTGGGTGCAATGGATGAAAGCCAACAATTTGGAGTGCGTGAGGACAGGTATTTCAATCTTAACCTGCCCCTTTCTTCATCAGCTTTTCATCTCCTGAAAAAACTGCAGGGGCTATTAACTACATTTGCAAGTTGAAAATCAGGGTGGGTTAAATTCCAGATCAACACCTGCTTTCTTACTGCTAATAATCATCTACAGTGTGAAACAGAAAAATCATTTAACTGAAGGATAATATGTATTTCTTCAGGCATTGCCACATACTCAGAAAATACCAAGAACTCTGCTTCAAAGTTAAGTGCTATACACATTCATGTCTATAAAGCGACTGCAGTACTAAAAAAGAAAAGGAGAACCCACCCAGAACTAATGAGATGGCTCAGAATACTACACTCTGTGCTAAAGGTAAGTAAGTAGAGAAAACAGCCCCTTAACCTTCCAGCTTCCAACAGTATTTCTTCAGTCACCCAACATCAGGATTCTTATGCATAGCACAGTCTCAGTTAAAATCAGCATGCTCCAGTATAATGTAACAGGCAGACACTATGTTTTGGGCAGCTGTGAAGTAGAAAACCAGTGACCAATCTGAAGTGTCTTCTATTTTAACCACTGATGTTCATCAGTCATTTCACAGGCATTAAACGCACTTGCCTAACAAGCCTTGGGCAATGTACACTCAATATCCCTCCCTGTAAAAACATAGTCCTTCCAATACTTACTTGACAAACAGCATGTAGCTGGAACACCTTTGTACAACAGATAGGGTAGACATATTAAAACAATGCTTCTGTTTATTACTATGCTCACATGTTTATTAACATGTCCACACAAATTACATTCAGCTAAGGAATACTCCTGTGTTCAGGCAACAATATAACACATTAACACAGATATCCCACAAACCTGGAGAAAGCTTTCCATCTGGTGAAACAGTTTTGGGTCTCGCCGAATGCTGTCTTTAATAGATCTTGCCTTGAAAGACAGTGAGTGGAGCTCTGCTTCTATATTATCAATGGATAACCTAAAACCAGCACATACAGAGAATGTTTATCGAGGGGGAAGGAGCTGCCTACAGGTTATCCACAATATGCTTCAGAAAATGGATGTTTAACATGAGGTGCAACCTGACTATCAAACAAGACCTGCTTGTTCAGGACATCTTTCCAGAGTAGGAACTGAAAGTTAAGAGAGTGATAAGCAGATTTCTTCTTATTTGCAACCTGAAAAGATTCCCATGGGGTGTGGTTTCACCATTAAGTCCAGCCAGTCCTACCCCTTTACCATGAGAAAGGGGAATGCCGCCCTGCCTCTGACCAGGTGTTCCTTTTCTCTCCCTGGTGCTTCTGCTAGCACTCATTTCTAGATAGCCAGCCATATCTGTATACTGAAAATTAACCTAGGAAAGGGAAAAACCAATTTGCTCCCAGGTGGATCATTTGCTTGGTCCAGCTGATTACATGATTGTTTAAGTGCAGGAGCTGGCATAAAAAAGGGGGTCACAAAGGACTGCCAGCCAGGACTATCCATTTTGGCAGCAGCATCTGGCATCATGAAATTGCATGTTATGTTCTTCTAAGCAGCCTACACAGTCTCAACCCAGCAGCTGTAACATTCACCCTCCTTGTACCACATACCAGCAGCTAAGCTGCTCCTGTGAAGAGTTAACTTGGAAATTGAAGACCACAGGAAAGAGCTCTGACCTGACGTAATCTAAGCTTTATCCTGCAAGATCCACATGCCATACAACAGGAGCTTCCACCCAAATCAATCAGTCTGAGGGTTAAGTGCTTCTAAATCTATGGCACTTCCTTCACAAGGGAAATGAGCTTTGCCTAGGAGTTGAAGAACTACAGCTTCCAAAATGATAAAAACTAAACCCATGCTCTTAACTAAGATCATTTTATCAGCAGCATGACTTAATAAAGCTGAATAGTACATGGCAGACTAACAAAGCAGTGGATGGTGACTGCATGCATAAGTTGGTCAGTGCACACACATATGAATGTGTGCTGTTTCCTTCTCTGCTTACTTCATCTGCAAAGGTTAGTTCCCTGTTCAGGACAGATCATGGGTGTTTTTGCAAACAAGAAAAGCAGTAGAAGATATAGGCTATGTTTTTCTGCCTGTGAAGAAGAAAAAGAATAGCCTACAAGTAAAGAAAATAAAGAACATAATGGTGGTTGTTTTAATATCATCTAATTGGAAGGATTTATGAGCAACATGTATATGACAGTTGTCTCTAATAAATATCTTCCTTATGCCCAATGGTGAGACAAGCATTTAATTTTGTTTCATTTTCCTGTACAGAGTGCATTCCCTGAATAGATTCCAGCGTGATTTACAACAGAAGTTGTTCAGCATTAACAAATGTGATAAAGAACAAAGTAGCTAGCAAAAATATGGCCAGGTTTGGGATTCTGCCTGTTTCCTTGCTGTTCGCCAGGGGGCTTGCACACTGAGGGAAGCCACATTCCCCAGCAGGCCACAAGGCAGACTGCCAGAAAGCTGTGTGGGTTGGATGGCAGAGAGCCACACAGGTGGTCCCTCAAAAGTCTTCTGGTTAACTCCATGACCACTCCTTCCCTCAGAAGATTTCAGTCTCCTTCGCAGACATTACTTAGCCCTGCATCAGATCTAAGAGATTGGATCCATTTAACAGCTGGGAGAAGAATGTAAATAAATTGCCCAAAGCTCAAGAGTTAAGGAAATAGCAAAAATGGGAATGGAACTCCAGCACTGCTATGTTTCAGTTCTAACTGAAGCCAGGGCCAGTACCTGCACCTAGTACCAGATACAGAAAAGTACTGTAGCCTGCTCAGAGACACATGAAAATTGATATAAGGAAAAACAGTAACATGCTTTTATTTCAATCCCTTCAAAATAACATACATGTACGTGTATTTGACAGAGACAAAACTACCGATAAACCATGGAAGCATGTCATAAAATCCCTCATACCTGAAGGCACATTGCAGGCATACTTCTGCTAGCAAATTGAAATGAGGCCCTCAAAGCTATAGTAAAGATCTCAGGTTTTGTGGCAAGATTTCTCTGAATAAGCCTCACTGCTTCAGAAAGAAGAACACAAATAAGCCAGTTTTACCACAAGTTCTCAGTTTTCTTTTGACTTACCTGGCGGCATCATGAACATCCCTAATTTTTTCTGAGAAGCTGAGAAGATCAGCATCTTTCTTTTGGGCTTCCTGAAACAAACAGAACAAAACCAAAACACATACAATCCATTAACATTCCACCACCATGACAAAGTCCCTAAGCACAGAAATTCTAAAGCCTCTGGAAGAGCACTTAAAAGGTTTCTCTCCTGCACTGTTTTTCTTCCCATCCAACCCTAACACAATTGAGCAGAAGACATCTCTTAACAAGAGGGAAGGATCAGAACTGGAAACTTTAAACAACAGTTTCCACTTCCAATGTACAATAACAGCTGCTTCTGCCAGTGAATACAAGTCATGTATTAATAGGGAATGTTAGGGAAAGAACAATTTAGTGATGACCACTAGTTTAGTTGCAGCCAATACTATGTTTCCTGCACAAACATCAATTAAAACCCTATTGTTAGCTGACTGGGAATCTGTTAAGCCAGTTTGTACACAGATAACCAAGTCACAGATAGAGGCATTTAAATTCCCTCCCTTCTGAAATCGCCTTGTTTAAATTTTCCTTCAGAATGATGAAATGCTGAAAGTTTGAAAGGAAAGAAAAATAACTTGAAACTTGTCTGCAGCAGCTTTAAAAAGAAAAAAGTCAGTCACCGAGAGAGGAAAAACACCCCTCTACCAGTAATGCTGCTCAGAAGACTCAAAAGGATGCCTGAATGAGTATTTACCAAAATAAGCCACTTCCATGGTTTAAGAATTCAGGACAATAAAAACTACAATGAGGAAGTCAGATGAAGGCAAGTTTTTACATGATATAAAAAACTTAAGTTTTCTATGTGCTCCTGGGTAAGATGACCAGACATAGGTAAACTGGTGAACTGCGTGGCAGGAGAAGAAAGGTGAAGATTCGGATCAAAGCTGTAAACCAGCTGCTTTTTCTGAGGTACACAGCCCCTTCTATTGTCTATCACCTATGGCTCTACAATTGTAGCAGATGCTTATACCAACAAAATAGCTTTTCTATACCAGAGCAACAAAATGCAGCAGACTCATCCCAGGTTTGTTTGCTTTTGTGTCCGCCAGCTTGAGCAGTGACGACAGTTTAAATCCAACTGCATTGCCAGCATAACCTCCCTAAAAAGAAAAGAGCAAACAGCTGAGGTGTGACATCAAAGGACTGCAGTACTAACAAGGAAGTTTGGTCAACCAGCTATGTCTATTTTGGATGTCACTTACCGCATTCATAATATTCCCAGCCTGAAGGACCAAGTGCAGTATGGAATGCAGCTCCTCACAAGTCATTAACTCTGTAAGGAACAAGAAAATTACTGTCTAACAATCACTTGTTTAGAAATATACACAGTCAGTTACCAAACTCCTCTTCATCTTAAGCGCTTAAAGGTGAAAACTTTCATTTTAACAGGAAACTACAACAAGTGGAAAAGGTCATGGGGAAAAAAAATGGTACTATAAAACTCAAATTCACAGGCACAGTTGATAAACCTCAAGTATAGGTTCAGACTTTAGCTTAGCAAGTGTAATATTTCCAAGGCAACCCCCTAACAGTGGCAGACAACCGCCAACAAACATTTTGGACCTAACGCTGCAACGTGCAATATGCCTTATGCAAGTGGTTAAGTATCCTCGTCACCTACTAGCTGCAGTGTGAGGCAAGTGTTCTGCACCCTGCAGGATCCATTTGCTATCTGCCAGGACTGGGCTTTTGAGCAATTATTCTCTTCTGGGGAGACTTAGCCATCAGGCCTGAAAAGATAACAGGCAATGCTTAAATTTTCCTTGCTTATGCCACTCCAACTATGAATCATAATTTTATTTCTGTATGCTCGCCAACTCAGAGCAGCATTTATTTCACCTCAGTCGTGTCACAGATGATATAGCACAGTTGCATTCAGTGTGATGCTAACAGTCTAATGGAACAAAACTACCTTTGAAAGCTTTTCCATCACAGAAGCCTGTTTTGTACACATTTCTATTTCTTCCAAAATGCACAGTAATGCTCTATGTGAATTCATACACCTTTCCACCCAGCCACATATGAACACAAACCAATACACGTGCTTAAAAGTCACCAGATGGATCGCCTTGGGAATAAGATCCAGAAATTCAGAACTGTAAAGAGTTAATGAATTGGCATTACACAAGTGGCACAGCAAACCAAATAACTCCAAATTTGCAAGTGCTCATAAAGCAAGGAAAATAACATGAGCTGGTTTTAATGTAAGGTATTATAGTTTACAGTAATGATAAAAGGTGAAATCCTTTTGATTGCAGTGTAAGTACTTTTAAAAGCTATTTTGCTTCAAAATTCGCATTCTATAAACTATCCTGCATTTGACTGTTCAGCAGCACAATACACTAACCTATCATTTGGGAAGCAGACAGCCCTTGTATCTTCGGATTTCAGTATTATCAGCCTAAAAACATACAACTAATTAAATAACCTTTGATCTAACAAGCTGTAAGTGAGTAAGCAAGAAAGAAAAATAATACAGAAGGGAACTCCAGCTTCCACGAGGCCAAGAGGGCAACTTCTAACTATTTTGCATAGTGAAAGCCTCCTCAGCGTCACTAGGAGATACCTCCATTTGCAGGTTAGATGAGAATCCATCAGACCATCCTAACCCCTAGTGATTATCAGCGTTAGAATTTAAGTAAATATTCTCTCAGCTTAATTACAAGGAAAGAAACACAGGAGACAGGAATAGAAAAGTAGACACAATTCCTAAACAACTTCAGGCTATCAACAAACCCTGAAGTGGAAACACCAAATGGAGAAGAGCACATGACACAAGTGGACTGAAAACAGGGGAGCTCAGTCAGTCTGATTTGCATGACTGGCCTGATGCAGGAGCTGGAGACCAAAGTGTCTCCTCTGGATGCAATGAATTCATCAGTTCATAGATGTCCTGGGTGAAGGACATGAAGGACAATAAGGTGCGGCTGCTTTTATACATAACAGATTCCTTCCCCTATGTCTGCTGCTCAAAACACAAAGAACAACGATTTGAAAGAGATCCCAATAAAAGGCCAAACTCAAACCTCAGCCTAAGCTAAGGCACATTTTTCTAAGTCCAGAAGGACCAGTTCAGCCCCCACTGGTGGGAAAAACACACCAGGCTTTTTGCCCTTTCCTTTCACTAGGAAGGACTGTCCTAAGCACCAGTGCTCACAGTGGAATATTTTTACTACTGCATCTCTTTATACCACCAGAAACAGTTTAAACAGTGTTCTATAAGCCTGTCAAAAAACCTGCCAGCACGAATAGGAACAGGACAAATACGCACTCAGAGCATTTGAAAAAGCCAGCATTAATGTTTAACTGAAACCAGGAATGAGCTGTTTTCCTGTGGAGTAAAAGACATCAGATTACTGGTGCAGCATTCCAAAACTTGTGAGATTTAGAGACAAGAGAGAAACACAGAGAAACACAGATAACAAAAACAGAAAACAAAGGAATAGCATTAGGTCTCCACAACAAATATTTCCACCCAACAATACTGCCACCTCAAAAGGCAACGGCATACAGAGGAATTGGAAATGACATACAGTGATTTTCTCTGTGGATCTCTGAGAGACTGAGCAGAGGGGTGTAATAACTGCATTCAGACACTGCAGACATTCAATGCATGAATGAGCAAACTGTACTCGAAAGACGATTTATCCTGATTTGGGCATGGACGCCTTCGCTTCTGTCAGGTTTGGATAAGCTGCTTGTAGGCCTTGGTCATGAACTCATTGCTAGTGTGTCCAAAATGTCCAGATTTTTGATTCTGGAAGCAAAGATGTGCCAGGCGCACCCTGATGGCAGCTGTCAGAGGGGAGTTAGCTTCTTTTTAATAGCTAAGGTACCTGAAATTCAAGCTCTAGTCTTCATAATGCAGACTAATTAACATGCTAACAAAAACAAGAGTATTACGCGTGTCCCAACATGCTTAATTACCTTCTGTTGCCCGTCTTATAATTTTCATGTCATCCTGTAGAGAAGCACAGGAGGGTGAGAATTCCCTCTCTAGCACCATGGCTTCAATCCTAAGAGCGTAGCTGGAGCAAACAAACAAACACGTTTAGAACTGTTTAGAACAGTTTAGAACCGATAGCCAAAAGAGAACAATTATTGCTAACAAAATAAACCTATCTCCTTACTTTGGCACCTGGATTAGTAAATACATGAAGGAATCAGCTTGAGACAGTTTTGATACATCTCCATCAAAGGCTTTTAATTTCTTTACCTAGAAAAGAGAAAAAAACACTAGAAAAGAATTTTATCAAAGGTCAAGATTAACTTGACTTCAGAAGGAAACACATGTTGAGAAGCAGTGAATTTAACAGGAGGCATTAGAGTGCCTTTACTAACCAGCTGGATGGCTTCACTGTCCAAACTCCTGTAATTTGCACACACCTCAATCACAAAAAACTAAGAACAGTAACATCACTCTTCTCCCAAAAACCTAGTTACACATCCCAGTGGAAAAAATACAATGCCATCATTCTGATTGGTGATTCCAATCAATGTTTTCTGATTTCTGATTCATCATTAGGGTGGTGAGGCACTGGAATGGGTTGTCCAGGGAGGTTGTGAGTGCTCCATCCCTGGCAGTGTTCAACACCAGGTTGAATGAAGCACTGGGTGACATGTTCTAGTGTGAGGTGTCCCTGCTTATGGCAGGGGGTTGGAACTAGATGATCTTAAGGTCCTTTCCAACCCTAACTATTCTATGATTCTGATTCATGACTGCTCTCATCACTATGTTTAGGACACTGCTGTTTCAGTTTCTCCACGAGAATTCTTTCTGACTGGTTGATTTAGTATTTTCTAGCTGTTTGCCCAGTAAATAGCTGCTTAAGTGATGATCTGCACAAATGATCCTCGACTCACCAAAACTGTTATATACACTTGGGCATAGCTTAAAGTGTTCAGCATTTCCAGCATAGGACTGCCTAGATCTCACTGGCACAATGCAGCTAAGGGTTAAGTTACAGGTTTTCCAGATACTTGCATCAACCATTTCCTCTAAAGGGGCAAACTTTATAATCTTGAGTTTGTATTTTTGTTCATATAAAATATTTTAAAGATAAATACAACCTTGCATTTAAATTACTTATTTGCAGTATTTTGAGAAAGCCATTTACATGCAAAGAAAATATCACTGCATTAATTTTGTCAGTCTTCCTTCCCAGCTCCACCAAAATCCATGTATTTGCATGATCTGGAAGCCACTGATCTGCCCACATACTTACTATTTGTTTATACAGAAGAACTGGAAAATACATGCACATATGTTTAAGTGTAACTGGAATTTCTTCTACATCTTCCAACACAGCAACCATGTCCAAAAGCAGCACTCACTCTCAATTACAGTATTCCTTCATTCAACGAACAAGTTCACACCCAGTACCAGTTGTACGTTTCCACTGTTTTATACACCAGCTATCATCCTTCCCTTTTGTACTGCTACACTTAAAGCCCATTTGCAACCACTTCTACAGTCTTCAGTTTTAGAAAGCATATTACGCTATATTGGAAAGAGCCACACTACATCAGACCATCAGCAGTTAGGTTGCCACAACTTAGGCAGGATATCCACAGGTTTTTAGAAGTATCAGGGTCTAAACTCATCACTTTTTTACTGTGAAAAATAACTGGTTTGTAGTGAAAAACAAGAAATGCTACACTAAATCAGGGATTTAAAATAAATTCTGGAATAGCAGAAGAAAAGTATTCTTTTCCTTATAAAAAATAGACACATTGAGAGCACATTAAGAGAAACCAAAATTAAAAATAAAACCTACGACAGAAATAAACTTGCTTTTCAAAAACAGACAAACAAGCAAGCAAACAAAAGAACCCACCAAAACCAACAACTTACCTTATGACCCAGAAAGAGAATTCTGAATCAAAGAGCAATCTCTATTCAGGCTATCTAACTCCTTCTCCTAACATGCACATACGCCTTCTTTTAACTCATGACACTCAGACAAAAGCTGCTTCTAAAATAAACAGCATGCCCATTTTTTTGAGGCCTGAGAAAACTCCTAAGTTAGAGTCACTCAAGACGTCTGCCAACAAAAAACAGGAAAGACCAGACTTGACATTTCTGATGTTTCTAAAATGTTAAATGAGCAAGGAGCAAACCAAGACCATGCACTTGTCCATACATCATGATGAGGGCAGGGGGAGATGCCTACCATCTGTCTTTGCAGGTGTTCTTTAACCTAGCTTCCAAAAAAATAGTGGTCTGCAATCTAAACAACAAAAATGGCAAGTTTCCCAACCTCATTTTAGTATGTTGCAAATATTAAAGTTAGCCTGAGCAGAAGAGAGGCATTCAGATTTGGGGGGGAAACAAGAAAAGCAGCTCAACAAAAAAGCCACCCCAAATTACCAATATTAAGATCATATAAACCACAGGAAGATGCAATTTCAAGATTTAAATGCACAAACCAAGAGATCCTGAGATACTCACAGGAATATTAACTTACTCGTGCTACTTGTACTACTCTAAAATACACTTTTGACGGTAAGTAGCAATCACTGTTATCTATATGGAATGTTACTTTTACAGACACTGGATGAAATCCTCTTTCTTCTATGCTATTATATTAGGAAAAATGCCTGGAGCAGTACAAGGGAGTACTAAATCCCAAGAACTCATCCAGAGGAGGAACTTTCCTATATATACACAACAGAAGACATTGATGAGGCTGCCTTCTGGTGAGTAGGATGAGGTGTGAATGTCACAACGAAAAAAGCTTTGGGCAGCAGTCAAGCCAAAAGACAGTCAGTGTAATCAACCTTAACACAAAGATGTGGTCACTGCCACCTGGTTACATTTGTACCACCCCATATCAGCCATCTTGCCCCCACTGTCTTTGCCTCAGGTGTCCAAAAGAAGTAGCATCTGACGAGCCTCAAACCCAAGCAAGGTGAAGGATGGTGATCCATTCCACAAATGGACAAATCAGAACAAAAGAGAGTTATAAGGTCCTTTTCATCCCCAAAGTCAGGAGAGCACTGCCTGGTTCTTCATATGTGTTTTATGTTTTTGGCACAGGAGACTAACTTCTCTGTTAACTTGGACTTAAAATACTACATAGTCTGGGGAATAGCTAATATAAAGTTGGGATAATTATTTTGTGTTCCCTCTTTCTTACAGACTTCATCATTGAAAAGTACCAGAGATCGCACCATGAAGCAGAAAAGAAGTAATCATTTGACTTAATTGACACTGCCTGTAAACTAAAACTGCTTCTGAACCTCAAAGCTAGAAATTACTGAAACACATTTTGGGTGGCTGCCCCTACACATTCCAAGGGAGGCTAATCAAAAGCCGGTGGGACTGGCCTCTTCCCTTTGCAGCCAAGTTGTCCAGGTCTTCCCAAAGAGAATTGAGATTCTTTGATGGCTCCTAGAAGTTGGGTCAAATTCAAATACTAAATGCTGCCAGGAACTGCACAGAAACTATGGGCATTGACAACAATGTTCACGATTAATCATGTTAACAGATAGAGAGGCTTATAATTAGTCTGAGAACAAAAGAGCTAAAAATTGTGCTTTATTTTAAAATCACAACAAGGCCTTGACCTCCTCTCCTCAAGGACAACAAAATCTTTTCCACAGCAGTACCCAGCCACGTACCAAGATATGGCAGTGTAGTGTGTAGATGCAAGAGAGCATAATTACATCATACGCTTAGTTGTGTATTACTCGAATTACTCGAATTGGGTTTTTTATATTTGTATATGGAATATGCACTGGCATTGTCCATGCATGCCCATGCACACTAAATCAGATTTTAGATACAGAAGGTTCTCACATATGTAATTTGCTTCATTTTAAAAACAGTTATGAAACAGGGAAAGATCTTTGATTTGGTTTGTGAACAACTGGAGTAGATATGACTATTGCAAGTATCTTGTTATTCCTCACAGACAGGAAAGCTACTGCATTCCTGTCACTCCAGTTCTCAGTTATTTTGAGCTACCAGTAGCACTTACAACTAGTGGGATTTTACTTTATGGCATCAAATAGGTTATGTTGCACTCCTATGGAGAATCTTTGAAAAGTATAAATCCCTACACTATTCATCCTTATATATGCTTGTAACTACATATTTCCCTGCATTCTGGTTAAGTCAAGTATTCCCCATGTTATAAATGAGTAAGTAAAGCCAAGTGCAGTAGTCCAGTGGAATAAACATCATGGTGTTTCGGTATTTGGTTTGTTTTTTCTACTATTTCCACACCACTGCAAACATTCAGGGAGAATTCACACTAAAGAAAAAGAGTTAAAAAATACCAAAATCCCAAAAGATTTCACAGTGGAATCCAACTACAAGAGCATGTGGGAAAGCAGCTAGAACATTAGGTGGGGAGGCACCATGGAGCACATGCCTGGGCAGTGGCAGACCTCCATCGGCAAAGGATATGAAGGAAAGGAGAAAAACCTGCAGCTACCCAAGGGGTAAAGAAGGAAGCAGGAGATGAAAGCTGAGACAGATGCTCAGCCACATACAGCACTGGCTAAAGAAAAGAAGGGGCTGTTAACTACAAAAACATGGTTTGATAAGGGTAGAGCTGACAGACAGAAACAATTCCAGTAAAGCAGGTGACAGATGACTAGGGTTTTAGAACAGAGTATATGATCAAGGGACAAGCATGAGACATTATAAAGGAAGTTAAAACATTGTGTTGATAACCTGGGCGTGCACGTGTGTGGGTGAGCTGATTAGCAGTGTGATATGCTCCTTTCTGTATGTATTTAAAGTACAAATTCTAGCTATTCTAGCTCATTAAACACTGGACTCTCTCAACTTTTACCGGTCTGGGCCTGTTCAAGAGTGCAATGATAGGCACATAAAAAGCAAAATAAAGCTTCTTGTCTGCTTTGGTCAGGATGTCAGTAAATGACAGCTGTCAGCCATTTCAGCAGGGTATCATTAAGAAACAGCTAGGAATCTTTTTAGAAGTGCTATAGCAGAGAAGGTAATTGCTTCAGTAAAGACAAAGGCTCCCTGAAAAAAAAAAAAACATGGGCTGCAAAAAGGGATGAAACAGAGGAGATTCCAAAGAGGCTTTTCTTCTTCTTACAAAACTGCCAACCACAGTAAGGCACAAAGAGCAGGACTTCTAGCAAGGCTTATACTAAACCAGTGATCGTATCTTACTTATTAATGTATGGAGAATTTCTATACCTTTCCTTGGTCTGTGGTCTTTAACCACTGCATCACAGTGCCACACCCACAGCCCTCAACAAAACGTGGAGTGGAACCCTGCAGCAAGCTCCAGGTTTGCCAGCATCAGGAACTTGTCAAGTTTCTCCAATGAAACATTTAAAAATACTCAAGACATTTTCAGTTGACAAAAGACTTCGCAGCGGAGCCAGCATTTCAATAACGGTCTCATTCACATCAGCACAAACATCCAAAGAGCCAGTATTTGCCAGTTATACACAAAAATCCCAACAGCTTTAACAGCTGCTGGGGTTTTTCATAGAAAACAGCTAGGAAATTACTAGCACTGAGACCTATTCCTGAATATAAAGTGGCCGCATTACAGTACTGCAAAAAGGTAGTTTTAAGGACAATGGACGTTACATCTATTTGTTAAACCTGGGACTTAGCCTCTGCCGTCACAAAGCTGTTCCATCTCAAAGATGCTGGAACATCCATCAGAAGCCTGAGATAATGTAGGCTGAAATTATGTAAAATATGTCACATACGTCAGACCGGTGACCGGGGCACATTCAGGTAGTGTGACTATGTATCACACTTCTTGATAAGATAACACTGGACTATAAAGCCAGTGTTTATTCACACTAGACAAACTGAAAAGGTTGCCAGTAAAGAAAGAAGAAATGTGATGGCCCAGCTGCCCTTTCTAAAGCTATGACCAGGAATGGTGCTCCTCTCTTCCCGTCCTTCAACATTCACAGCCTAAGGATTTATGGTCCTGTATAAAAGAGAAAGTAGATGACATCTCCAAACATTGCGGTGGAGCCCATGCCTGGCAGGGGGTACTTAGCTCTCATTCCAACCTGCAAGACAACTATGCCATTGGGAAATGTGACTTTAAATACCCAAGATGCTGAAAAGAAGTGTATACAAAGAGACACTGCAGAAGCCCACCCACAGTTACACCAAGAGTTAGCCCTGGTAACTGAGTAACAACTAACCTTTTAGCATCTGACTGCTCAAGTCTCTGCTCAGAGTAATTTTCAACCCCTACAAAAACAAAGCAGGTCTTCAGGAAAATGGGAAGTATCTAAAGGTAATCCCATGAAACCTTTGCTGAGGACAGGTACAATGTTCTGCAGGGACAGGCCAATGCAATGACACTTTGCCAGTTACCTCTCATGATACAATCACCACATCGGGAAGACATTAAACACTATTAAGCAGAATAGGGAACAGCAGAACAAATAACACCACTTCATCTGTCATCTCTAGTGATTTTGGATTGTTTGTGGAGAGAGACTGTATAGTTCTGGTGGCTTCCCCTTAACCAAATGGTGAATTGCTATTCCAGGAGACAGGTATTCAGATGAGGAGGCAGACAATAAACTAACAGAAAAGAAAGGAGAACAATGAACATACATTTAGGCCAAAAAAATGCTGAGAAAGATGAACAAAAAAAGTTCTGAAGCTCCTAAAGAGAATGAGCATTTTACCTGACTAAGCTAAAATCTTAGGAGCCTCAGCAGTAAATGGGTTATTGGACCCACTTATTCTTTGAAGCATGGAGGACATGAAGGTACTGACACGTTTTTCCATACCTGCTGAAGCATCAGTACCTAACACTCAGCATCTTCCCCCTGTCCTGCCCCTCCACACCAGCTCTTGAGGAGAAAGCTCCCAAGAAGTTAAACAATTACAGGGAGAATAACAAAGGGGGTCTTCTCCCTTTCCTGACAGTGAGCAATGAGATCTCTGAAGCACAGAACTAATTAAATACATACAAATACCCGCACACTAGGAACAAGCCCCTTTCCAGCCCTCTCTTGGGCACACCAACAAATCTAACGTGTCATGTCCCTTAATTTCTAATACTCCTCTGCACCGTAAGATTTCTTCTATTTATTTCTCAAGTACTTTCTTAAAAACACTCCTTAAGTGCTCTGGCCTTACTTGAGGGGTGACCCTGTTGTCAAATCATCTAATGGGAAATAGATATACCTTTTCACTCTTAGCAGAAACTACTGGATATGCAAATCATCTAGCAGAGTATTGCAGATAAAATTCTGACAGAATTCAGCAACTTCCCATTCTGGCTGAATTCCATTTATATCACATACAAGTACACTATTGGAAAGATTTCTACTTGTAAAATATCAACCAAGATCTAAACCAGAATGAGGAAAAGAAGAAAAAATACCTTTCTTCTAGTCTAATTTGCTGAATTTATACAAAGCTGACTAGGAGCCACTTCCTTTTACTGTTCTTCTCTGTATGACTCTTTCAGAGGAGGGAGATAAATTCTGTTCAAATAGATGAATATGTACTGAAAATCAAATAAAGACATAAGGGGAAATAGTTTTGAGCTCCCAGAACTGTCACCTTTTGTAGTTTTTTTTTAGATTAATTACATTTCAGCTTGTTGATATTCCCCAACCTCAAAAAGTGCATTAATCAAACACAGCAACACAACACTGCTTTTGCAAGATTCCCTGCAAAAGCAGCCTGATTTAGGATTATATATTTGACAGCAACATGATGCATGTTTTGCTGTTGACTGGATCTGAGGTTTGCAGCTGCACAGAGGAAACAGAGTGCTTTGACAGTATGACCTTGAAGTGGTAAAGCTGTGTGTTGAGGTTGATCTGTATGTGGACGTTAACTAGCAATTTCCCAGGTTTCCGCCATCACTTTGATGTGAAGCGCTCAAGCAATTCTAATGCTAATTTTGTCAAGTTTGTGGTATACATTTCTCTCAAGTACATACAAATGGGTCAGTGCAAGTATGTGAGCAGACAAGGAACTTTGCATCATTAAGCAGGGTTCCCAGGTCAGTCAATGAAGCTTCACATCTTTAATCACACAAATGGACTTGAAGGCTGGAGCTGGAAGGGGAGAAAGCAGTACTCGCATGTTGGTCATATGGTGAGTATGGAGACATTGCAGAAGGTGCTGATGCTAATTCTGTGCTTCCTAACACATCTTGTTTAGAACACTAAGCCATGTTAGTAAATTCTATGGGTGCTGCACAGTGGAGCAATCTTTCCTCCCTGTTGGAACCCAGCAATCCAGGCACAGGAGTGGGCAGATCCCAGATCAACAAGCAGACAGCAAGCCAGAAGGGAAAAGAGACAGTAGCATAGGACTACTAATACTCAATTTGCAGCACTGAAGTGGGAAAGCATGAGGCAGATGCCAAGAAGTGAAACTTAATTTGCATTAGGATATACTTGGATTCTGAGTTCTCTGACAACACCACCAGCCCACCCCTGCAGAGTTATCTGCACACTGGAGGGTTCCAGGTCTTATTAAAATGTTTATGGGATGAAAGGTACATTGTAAGGAACACCAGAAAAACAAGAATACCTTTATCACTACTTTCATTAAGAAGCACCTTACAAGTAAGTGAAACTACTTGATGTGAAGGGAATGACTAGATTGTGACCTCAACACCACATATCAAATGAAGATGAAAACCTTGCACTCAGTGGTTTCCTACCCCTGGCCTCAGGAAGGCTTTGGGAATCCCAGGCAGTAGAACTCTACAAAACACAAGTTCCATGTAAAACCATTGTTTACCTCTTCTGCTTCTGGTAATAATTTAAGAAATTCATGCAGCAGTTCAGAACCATAGGGCTCACTTCTTCCATGATAAATATCTTCAATGATGGATTCAGCAGACCTTGAAAAAACAATTGAGCATACACATTTCTAACACTTGCAGAGTGAAGTTAAAAAAGAACCAAAACCCCATGCCAGGGCTACTCAAAGGAACTGAAATGAGGTTATGTATCACTGTCTACAGCAGGACTGTTCTAATATCACTTTCAGTGATGCCTTTACTGAAGGGCAACATTATCAGTGAATAAAGATAACGCTTAAGGTCTTAAAAAGGAATTCCCCACCTCAGCCCTTTCTATTAAATCTTTATTAAAAAAAGGAAGCCAGTGAAAAGCAGCTCTCACATAGTATTACATGAGACATAAGGATTCCCCTGAACTACACCTGAAAACTCACTTCAACTGGTCAATAGTAGCAAACTCTAAATGTTTGGTGCTAAGTGATAATGGCACTCAAGACTAAGCATCTTAGAAAAGAAATTATGACACGTTACTTATGACAAACCTGTACAGAACTACAAACTCCACAATGAATAGAGCACAATATACAATAAATTCAATGAGAACTGCATCTATAATGAGAACATGAGGACTACTACTATAATTTTATACATCCATAGCTTGCACTAGCTGCATAGAAAAAACAAATCTTACTTTTTGAACTGTTTGAGAAATATCCCAATGTTCATACTTCTTTTTGCATCCAAAATGGAAACCTGGGAGAGAAAGCAAGAGAGATTAATGTACCAGTACCTAAGAAAATAGCAGGTATCATTTCTTAAATTGTTACAGATAATTGTTTGCAGCTGCCACTGAATCACAGGCCAAATGAATACACAGAGTCACTTCTTATCAACAATCATATATTACAGAACTATTTTTTACCAGGGAAATACACAGCACGCCCACAAAAGCTTTTCCAAATGAAGAAAAAACCATAGCAACATTTACAGAAGGAAGGAATCAAGATAAGTTTTATTTCATTATGAAGTAAAAATACTCATCTTGCTTATTTCATAATGCTGCATCTGCAAGATGTTGCTTGTCAAGTAATACACTGTATTGCATTTGAAGGCCACATGGTTAGTGAGCACCACACTTCAAGCCCCACTTATTTCAGAGGGTTTGTAACAAATGTGGATGTGTACTCTAAGCAGGGGACAGTATGCACTACTGACTTCATACATGCAAACTAACAGCGCACTGACCCACAGGAAGGTAAGTCGATCTTGAATCGAAACCTGACACAGATAATGCTCAAATCCACTTGCTTGCAGACAGAAACCCATAATAATAATAGTGTCCCCACATGTTATGTGTTAAAGCTGATTTGCTGTATCATCTTAAGTGTACAATTCTGGAGGTTAAGAAACAGAAACCCCCCCACAGCAGAAAAACCCCCCCAACAGTAATTTTTTCCCCCTAATTAATTTTGGGGAAAATGAATAATTTTTATACTACCTTTTGTTCCTTTAAAAGCACAGACCTGAGACGTCTGCCCTGTTTCAGTGAATTGCATCCTAAAGGTTATAATTTTACCACAGCTATTTTGGTGATAACAGCTACAAAAGTCATGAGATTTACAAGGACAAGAGAATTGTTTCATATGAACAATGCTACGCGACTGCTACAATAAAACAACTTGGTACACACAGATGTTCAAGACTGCTGTTGGACTCATGATGTTTGAGGCTTTGGCAGCTGGGAAGGTGTCTTGACCTCTGTGGCAGCACACAAATTAGAAATACATACATAAACGCAGTGTTAGCATTGTCACAGAATTGAGTCAGTCTGCAGTTAGCTGGTGACAGTGATTAATGTGCTATCCCCAACATGCACCCAGGAGACAGCCTCCTCAGCTACTGAGAAGACTGAACCAAATCCAGGAGTTTTCTGAAATACTGGAATTTGCTCTCTTCTGAAACCAGTGCAGACTGGCAAACACAGGATGTATCGATCACCATATTGGTTGTAATTAGATGACTGCTAGCCTGAAGCTCTTCAGTTTCAGCATATGCCAAGATAAGAGGACAGATTGTGGTTTATTCTCCTGTTATCTCAGGAGTTGAGAGGCCCCCAACAGATCATTAAGGAAAAGCCCTTTAACACAGGACAGGTTCAACCCTCTCTCCTTCTGCAGTATCTAATCTTTGTCAAAAGCTTTACTGCAGGGACCTCTCACTGACCTCTCAAACTGCAGCTCCAGCCTCCAATTGCTCTGGTCACTCTTCACTCTTCGATTTCCCTGCGCTATAAGCTTTGCTGTCATGAGTTGGCTATTGGTTTGTTGGGGTTTTTTAAAGCATATTCAGTCTGATATTCAGACTGGTCATCAGTTGGGTAAGCTTGGTTTCCATGGCACAACTCAGATTTACAGTACAACCTCAGACAAAACTGGAGAATTTTTCTAACATCTTCCCTTGCAGAAAAACAACAGATGGCTACAGATGCAGCTGCAGCTGCCTTATCAGTACAACATAAAAATGTCATAGCTGTTTTTAAGTGCAAGGACCTTACACACACTTCTTGCTCTGTATATGATGGTATTTTTCCCTCTGATTTCTTGTTCAGGCACACAATCAAACCACATAGCTCGGTTTTTGGTCACTCTCTGCTTGGCGTTCACTTCAAGATTATCAGAAGTGTTTGAAAAAGCTGTCATTACTTAACCACCTTGAGGTGTTTCTTGATAGGAGCATGAGGAGGCGAAAAGGGGAACCTGGCAGATCCTCCATAACTACAACTCAATGCACAAAAATACAGTATCTTCCATCTCGCATTCAGTTGCATATTAGGTTCATAATCTTGGCCTTAACATCTGTTCGTAACGTCTACTCTTCTTCCCCACCAAGCTTTCATTTGATTTTGTCCCTGCAGAAAGCTGTCTGCATGACTTCCTAATAAGCTGTTGTTTTTTACCCTTTAAACATTACCCTAGCTTCTTATAAATTCTGCTCAGCTTGCTCCTATGTTCTATTCATGCACACTTTCAGCACTGGCACACACACAGCATGTTCCAAATCTCTGTTTGCCACCTAAGGAGATCTTTAAAGTGCTGCCCACCAATAATACCCTTGGACTTCTTGACTTGAAAAGTTACACTGGACTGTAATTAAAGGTTGAGAACAGACTTTCCTGGTCTCACTGAATCTGCTTCTCATCACCACAGTATTCACCTCAGCCTATTTCTGAAATCTGCAGCAGGCACAGATCATGCAGTGTAACAACAGCATCAGCTAGACCAGTGTTAACCCACCACTGAAATACTCGCTGCTGTAGATGTATCAAGGGACAGAGAAATTCAGCAAGAGTACCATGGTGAAGTTGTTATGATGGTAAAAGGAAAGCTACTCCTGAACTGATGCAAACTTGCAATCAACATGAAAGATCAAGGAGTGTTTGGGGAGACACATGAAGCACTACATCAATATTGACTTTGTGGTGACCGCAGAAATGCAATAAAAGTTTCTTGCCATGAGACTGTCAATGAGGAACAAGAACATGACAAAGTGGATGATAGCTTTGTAAAAGCAAAACATTATGTGCATTCTTTGGATAAGAACAATGGAGTTTTACGTGGTGGGACAGAGTTTAAAAATTACAGCAAGCACAGAACAGCCTGGTGGCACAGGCTCAGTGCTGAAGGTTAGGAAGGCTATAAACACCTTCCTGCTTCAGCTTCCACTTCACTTACATCCTTGCTGCAGAGTTTAACACTTTGGCCTCTCTTCTCAGAGCCACACGCACTGCCTGGAGTGGCTGAGGAAAGGTGCGCTTCCACAGCGTGGCAGCGTGAACACAGCAGCTTACTACAGGGCCATTCTGCTCCATGTCATCCTCTGTTGTCACATTCCTAGCCTGCTCTTTCCCTCAGGCAGGCACTGGTACTCATCTCATTGATTTTTGCTGTGTTAGTCCTTTGCTGGATTAACAGGTTGAATCAGCTCTCAAGAAGATGGAATGAGCATCAGAACCAGCACAGGGAAAATAAGAGAGGGAATGGCTAGGAGAGGGCTGAACAGACATCCTATTCGCTCCTTCCATCTTCCTCTCTCTCCCTGTCCCTAGCTCCTTACACAGTGCTCTGAAATTTGCTGCACCCTTTCCCAAGCCATCTAAACCACTGGAAAACCACTCCAGTAGAAAACAAACAAAACACCCCAAGCAGCTGAGCTACTTAAATCTGTTTACAGAGGGCCCAGTGTCTGCCAGAGCCAGCGCTCACACTGGGGAGAGGTGAGGGACAGGAACAGAGGGGCAGCTCCAAGGAGAAGCAAGACCAGCTTCCTTGACTGGCAACAAGCTGTTCTGCTCACTCTGCTGCCAGGCCAGGTGTAACCTGGGTGAGCGCATGTTGTGCTATACTGCGACACCACTAAAGGATGGGGAAAGTAAACTGGCGCATAAACTTAACTCTATACCCTTTATTTTTCAGAGGCTCAACTTAGATGAAACCACAGGGCAAATTGAGCCTTTAGTCAAGGAAACATGTTAATTAATCTCCTAAGGGTTTGGCAAGGGGTTGTTTACAAAAAGGAAAGCATTTGCTGTAGGAGCGTGACTCAGGCCTCCAAAGGGACTTCTATTATAATGATGATGTTTAGTGCAACTAACCTGAGCTGGGCATCTAAATTCCCTGTACAAATCACAGGGCCATAGAATACTGTAAGCTCCTACATGAAGTAAGAGCTTTTCCCAAAACTGTTTGGTAGAAACAGTTTTGTGATTTCATCATCAACAGTGATGTCTGGAGATCACTAAACCCTTATCTCTATCATAGTCTCTGGGGAGTGCCCTCAACACTGGCTAAAGGGTCATTCCTCACCACTTCCACTGAAGCTATGCCACAGCACTGCAAGCAGCCTTGCTGAGCCAAAAGAGCAGACACACCAGCCGTGTGCTGGCTTTTCTCACATTTGGATCTAACTGATTGACTTGAATTTATGCATGTGAATTTATCTTGAAAATCTGTTGTAAACATATCACACCAGCTAGACCAATTCCACTGCTTAAACTCCAAAGAACAATTTTCACCACTAGACCATAAAGCACTTTCTAAAGTCAGTTGTGTTTTACACAAAAGGAATTGAGATACTGACACACAAAGTGTCTTGTCCAGCTTCCCCTGGACAAGGGGTAAGCCAGGGCAACAACACAGCCAGGAACAGAACTGCAGCTTCCTCAGCTCCATGCTAACATGCTCTCCGCAAGGTCACGCAGACGTTCAGTACCTCAGCCCACCCCAAACTCCTTTCAGCCTCTGTAGGTATTGTGAGCTGAGGATAACCATCATACATTAAAGTAAGTGAGCAGCAGCTGACAGAACTGATGACGGAAATCACAAGCATTGCTTCAAATATCCATGCTCCTGCTGAATGACGCCTGCAGTAACGTTAAGCATGTGAGCTGTTGCTTATCTGTGCTTCCGCACTTCCAATAACGCATAGCTCTTGCGGATTATCTCCTTCCCTCCTTGCTAAGCAGCTGGTGCTGCAAAGACCATTAACACACACCAGAAATGGCTCACCGCTGTCTGACACACTGCTGCGGCATGCTTGGCACAGCTTAGTGATAGAGTTGCACATTTGTCACTTCAGTAGCGTAACTCAGAGGGAAGTCCTGCTGCCTCGCCGCTGCCATGTGCTACGGAACTGTGTGCGCCTTGAGCCAGGGTGCACAAGCATCAAGCAGTGGATATGCACTGGACCGCTGTATCAGCTCCAGGCAGACACACAAAAACATTAACTTGTAGCAAGGCAGGTTTTTGCTTTCAAGGCACTGAATCCTGGAGAAACCCTTATTTTGCAGGCCTGTAATTTTAATCTCTCAACATCTTCTTAGGAAGCCAATTTCCAAGCTACACATGAAAATGCGTGAGTTCTGGAGGGAGCATGTTGGGGTTTTCTCTGCTACTGTACCAGGGGTCACATACAGTTTATGAACTGATCATCATTTTTACTGTAACTAGATCTTCACCACACACCAGTCCTGAAAGGGAGAGCTTCTAAGGAAACACACGGGACTGGAGTTGTGTACATCTGTATGCCACACAGGAAGTCCACTCACTGCCATCCTGATTTGAAGATGAACACAGCCTGAAAACAGCGCAGAGGTTAATGACTACCTCTGACGATGGCCCCAATTACTCCTTCCCGATGTCAGCATTTCAGAGTCTGCAATACACACACTCTTTTAAACCCCTTATTTTAGTCTATGTACAATACACGTGCTATCGGTACATTGGTTTCTCACCCAGTCCCTGCCGATCTTACTTTGACATCATCTCCAGGATCCTGCAAGACACCACCAACTTTAAGCTCTGATTTTCTTAGTAAAAACTAATGCATCATTACAAGTCTTAACCCTGTGCCCTCTGTATTTTGTTTACAAGCTAACATGTATGTAGAGACACACCAGTGATTAAATCTACATTTCAACCCTCCAATTACTTCACAGAATGATCACTTGAGACAATTCAATTCAGGCTTCACAAAGAAGCTGTCTATAAATCAGGATCTAAGAACCAGACAAGCTACTTATCAGTTCACTGGGAAGTGTCTGAACCTGAAAGTGCTTGGTATAGACCTTCTTGCCATCAGAACAGAAAGCAGGAACAACCTTCAGACCTTCCTGGAAGGTTATTTTAGTGTTCAAAAAAGCAGGGTAAATGACAAAGTTTTCATTAGCAGGAAAGCAACATTTATGAAAGTTGAAACTTTAAAATTATCTCAATTAAATAATAAATTCCCTTAGCCACTATATTACGCTTTATTTCGAAGCTGTCACACTGGTACTTCCCTTCCTTGATGCCTCCAGGGCATCATCGGTATATACAGCATTAACCCTTGCAATATGATTCTCTTCCCTCTTGCCTGCTTCATGTTTGTACGTAGAACATTTTGTTCACACAACAGACACAGCTGAAGAGCTGAAAAGTTACAATACACCCATGTTTCCACTGAAGACTCAAGAGCTATTCAACATTAGTAAATACAGATGTCTTCAGTTCCCTCCACTTATTTATATTAATCAAATCACAGCACTTACCAAGTTAAAATAATAAAACACTGCTAGCTCCTTCAACAACAAATCTGTGCCACTAAGAATAAAGAGGATCCCTGCTCCTTCAAATCAACACACATTTGCCATATGGATGAAACACAACAGAGAGGAAACAGATGAGAGTCATAATTCACACCAATACCCACAGCATGATGTAAAAGAGAGGTTAGGCTTCGGTTCTTACCTCCTCTTTAGTCTCTTTAAATGAAGACTTTAAAGACCGACTTCGGAGGTCCTGGGGCTTGGTTTCTTCCTGCTGCCCAAAAAGCTCCTCAATTGTCTTTGTGTCGATCTGATACTGCGGTCTTGCAGCAATCGTCCAGATATTGGTTTTGCCACGGACTTGCTCCTCAGGGATGGTTTTCCAGAAAAAGCTCCGCATCCGTTTCCTTTTGCCATGGCTGTCATGCCCATTTATCAGCTGTGGAGGCAGAGGTAAGTTTGGCCCAGGCAGTGGAGGAGGAGGTGGTGGTGGTGGTGGTGGCATCCCTGGAGGGAGCGGAGGGGCTGCGGGTGCCCCTGCAAGGGGACATGGTGGAGGGGGCAGCGGCGCTGCAGGCTGAGAAAGCTGAGATGCTGTTGTCGTATCCTCGTTCATTAATCCCGTTGCGACTGGAATAGCCCCATTTTCTTTATCATTGACCAAGGAGAGACAATTCATAACATGCATTTTATGGCCTCTCCAAAGAGGAGAGTGTTACTTCCTTGGATCGGTTTGAAACATTGAATAGCGAGTGCAGCAGCAACAGATCTCACGTGCTCTCAAACTCTAGTCTGCGAGAAGCAGCAACGCTACAGGGGACTGTACCATCTTGGCAACCTACAACAAAGCATAATAGGAAACTCAGATCAGAGAGACTGGATCTTGTCCCTTGTGCTGAAAAGATGCTAAAATTAAGGTATAAGAGTTACCACATGTTTAATCCAGAAGGGAAATCCAGTGAATCAAAAGTGTTTGCCAGAGCAATTGTATGAAATTCAGCCATACTAGGATTTCAAATAGCTTTGGGTACCTAGATTTCAAAAACTCAACTAAAAATAAGCATACCTCTCATATTACCCAGAGAAGATACCAAAACCATCTATTAATCTCAGTTTAGTTTAATTTTGTAAAAGAATATATCTCAAATTATTAAACCAACCAAACATCATTCCACTCCTAATTTTACACACACTGATTACACATAGCTAGAAAATATAAGTAAGAATTAGGTTACTGGATTAACTGGATCAAACAGACCCTGTTTGAATCCGTTTAATTCATGGCTTAAATCCAAACTGCATCAAAATAATGAACAATAAATACACTGATGATTTAACAATCCAGCCCAATGCACTGCTTTTTCACCTTCCTATTTTTCACACAGCTGTGAATAAGGGAAATCAGTGAGCAGTCCCTAAACTCTCCATGTTCACTGAGATTAAATTTACAGTATCTGCATTTTATGATTGTTGGTCTGGTTACATTAACTCCCAAAATGCAGTAAGAGAAGAAAGACCACAGTTTAAGCTGACCCTTATAATTTACTTCAGTATCTAGGTTAACACAGCCAGTTCAATAAGTGGAAGAGAGAGAAAGGACGGAGAAGCTGACAGAACAGTAAAATACACTAATAGCTTTCCTATTTAGGAGAGCTTTTAGATCTACGTTATCTCATGAAGCAGCTTAACAGGAATCAAAACAGTTTTGAGAAACTTTTATGATACTGTCACCTCCTAAATGAAGATGCTGTTGTTGCCAGTAAACCCCACAATTTTGGTAAGACTATTAGAACAGGTATACTTTTTAAGTCTCTGAGAAAACAAATCAAGGTGTTTCAAATACGGATTAAGAATCCCACAGTTGCATGGAAATTTGTAAGTTACCTAAAAAAACAAAAAGAAGAAAGGGAATTCACAAATAAAGCTCAAAGGTAGCACACAACAGAAATGTAGATAAAGACAGGCAGCCTCTCAGCAAAAACCAGTCGCAGGAAACCTCGACAGAAAAAGCTGAAGTAATGCACTGGCACAAGAGCAGTATCAAATCAGAAATTTGGCACTGATTTAGTTCGTTGTCTGTCTCTTCAGCAGGGTTCACACAGAGCGATAATGGCATCCGAGATCAATTTAACATTGTACAATAGTAATGAAAAACCTTCACTGTTTTTCCCAGAGATCCATCATTAGGGTGTACTCAAACAGACCCAAGTCACAGAAACAAGCCTTAGGGCAAATTCTCTCTCGGTCTGCAAGGACTCAGCCACTCACAGCTTCACTGAAGTCAATGAAAACCGACCAAAATGATCCACTGTTATCTTTTCTTCCCAGAAGCTTGCACAGGTAGCAACAAACTCCTTTATCCTGCTTCAGATTTTCTAACATCATGCCCTACATTACCAAAGTATTCACAAGAACAGAAAACACACATAAAAAAGTGGTATGAGGTTTAAGTCATGGGAATGATGGAAAATATTTTAATGGCAGGATGAGAAGGGGAAGAGCTACAAAGAAAGTGGATTGGGACAGAGAGTTTCCAATTTAAGTCGGCATTAATACCCAGCTGCTATTACAGAGCTCTGTATGTTCATGCCTCTCCTCCCAGGTTCATGATCATAGAAGCAGAGAGGCATAAAAAAAGCAGGTGCTAGGTGGTGGAAAGACATTAACCACTCAAAGCAATTAAGTGTTGCATTAATTTAAAGAAATATTCAACTAGGGAAAAAACACTTCCCTCCCTACCACTGATTTAAAAATGAAAAATGCATTAGTTGGTTTTCCACCATCACATAGCAGCATTCAACAGTTATTATTTTCCCACTCGGGTTCCCACAGATTTCAAGACAGAAGGAAAATAAGAGACAGACAGAGCGACTGACCGTGCCCCCGGGGCAATGTGCTAGAACCTCATTTTGAAACTCCCAATAAATTTAGATGCTTTAAGAAAAATGGGATCAAATCCTAGTGGAACAAAGTTGCAGACAATGAATCATCAGAGTCCCATTGCTAACACACAAGAGTGGAAAGCGACTGATCTCAGACCTGAGTGCTTCCGAGTTAGACAAGGGACACTCCTAGCGAAAGGAGTGGAGAACACAAGGGGAAGAAAACATCCCAGCCTAAGACATAAAGATAGAAACATAGATAGATAGAACAGGAAAAACTGTTTTCAAGCCAAAGAGCCCTGTACTGCTTTGGATGAGGTAACCGTCACCCAGAACCAGGAAAGGGGAAGAATCAGCATTTGGAAGGCAGGGATGAAAGGAAAAGCACAGCATAAAGGCTGCGCATTCAGCTTTGTCTTCTGACAGGTAAGCACGATGCAGGTGACAGAGATCACTGGCTTGTAAGAGGATGGTGGGCTCCAGTTACCAGGAGACTGGCCAAAATTCCCTGTTCCTGCAGCCTGCTGGAGGAGCGGCTCCAAGACGTTCCCAGCGCCTCCACCATTACCGTGGGTGGGAGAGGAGAGAAGCTGGCAGCCAGGACAGGCGCTGGGCCACTCGTTGGTTTTAGCAGGTGCCTCCAAGCAGGAAGTACGGCAAGAGGAGGTAGGGAGCAACACAGCCGTTCCAACTGTGAACTACGGATTAACGAGACACGGTGGGAACAGGATACGTAATAAAAGCTAAGGAAAATTTTAACTCCTCAGGAGTCTCTCTGCACTTTTCAAAGGATTAAAGGGAAAAAAAAGAACAAACGCTTAAGATGTCTCAATTGCACTTAATTATTGCACGTTTATCATCCAAAACAGCCAAAGAAGTGCAAGAGCCATAAAGTAACATCTTCACTGCGCGTTCTAATTGTGTCCGTATTTGGCATTAAAGAAATACCTCATTTCTTTGTCTCATTCATTGTCTTAGCCAACCTAATCATACATGGAAATGCATTTCAAAGTTAGAGGGTGGGGACAACTTTCTCCCCTGGTAAGAAGACGAACACTCTAAAATAATTTGTTTCTTGCAAAAACGGCTGTTGCCTCCGAGACAGACATACATTATACTTGCATACCCAAATGAGCAGGTGAAATGCACAATGTGTTGTGCTGAAGGGCATTTCATAATTCATACTGCAAGATATTGCTGCCTTTCACTCACAACTTATGCTCTCTGCTGCCCACGTTTCTGCACCAGGCACCCTCCAAATTCTCATGAGAACAACGCCGATTTTGACACTGAAGCCCGACCACAGCATTTGGATGTCTGGGTCTCAACAGCCATAGCGAGAAGGTAAACTCCAGCTAAAGAAATTGCTACCACCACCTCCCTCACCTTTCCAAAACATGTAGGTTACAAAGAACACACAGCTCGCGCTATCGCTGCAACTCAGTGCTTAACCACTTAATTCAGCCAATGAATCCTTCATGCAGCACGAGGTCCCAAGCTGGGAAGGGAGCCACAGGCAGGCTTACCACACGAGCCACATGTGCAGAGGCCCCCGGGCCACGCCGGCACCGTGCGGGTTTGGTCAGTGGGCTCGGTTCCAGCCATTTCCCTTTCCCTGCCGTAGGAAAGGGGCCGCCAGGGCAGAGCCCTCACCTTACCGTTCTGTTCTCCGTCCGGAGCGGCTGCGTGGCCGGGGTGCGCACGAAAGGCGGGCAGCGCACCCAGGCTCCCGAGGAGACCCTCACTTCGCAGCTCCCTTCACGCAGCGCCGCCGCTGCGGCGGGCAGCTCGGCCGGACCCGGGCTACAACCGCTGCCGTCTGATCTCAGGATCCCGCCCGCCGTCGGATCCCGGGCACCCCCAAGCGCCCCGCCCCAAAGGCCGGACCCCGCCCCGCCCGCAGGGGGCGCCATGGGGCCCGCTGCTCCTCTTCAGGAGGTGCCGGAGACCCCGTCGCGGGAGGCGGCGAGGCAGGGGTGAGGGTCGCGCTCACCCCGGCAGCAGCGGCCTCGCCGGGCTAAGCCAGGGGTCCCCGCCGGGGACACGCCCGCTGTGGGAGAGGCGCGGAGGCGGCTGCCGCCCGCTGACAGGGGCGCCTGGAGAGGCGCCGGGGGACACCGGACCCCGCGGTCCGGGTGGGGGAACGCGTTTTCCAGGGGCGCTCTCCGCCGCCTCGGGAAGGTCCAGAAAGACCCGCGCAGGCGACGGGGACCCCGCCGCGCTCCCTGGCCGCGCCCCCGAGACACCCCCCCCCCCGGGCAGCGCGGAGCCCCCGCCCGGCCAGGAGAAGACCCGCGAGCAGCCCACCCCCGCCCCAATCTCCGCCGCGCCCCTCACCTCCGCGCCCGCGGGAGCAGGCGGTGCCGCGCGCAGCAGGGCCCGGTGCCGGTGCCGCCGCCTCCTCCCATCGCGCCGCGGCCGCGCCGCCGGGGCTGGCGGGGGCGGGGCAGCGCGCAGGCGCGGGCGCGGCAGGTGACAGCGGCGGTGGCACCCGGGAGCGCCCCGCGGGACAGCGGAGCCCCGCACTCCTCCGCACCGGCACCGCTGAACCGGGACCTCTGCGCGGGAGGAGGGCGGCCCGCTCACAGCGCCGGGGCTGCAGGTAAGGTGGGTGAGAGCTATAGCCATATATACATGTATCACATACGTTTATACATGCTGTCACCAAAGTCAATCACAGCTATTGCTTCTGTAGGAATAGAACAGTGGTATCAACCACGCTGCCAGTTAGAAGGAGAGGATTCCCTTCCGTGGCTGAAGCCTTTCATTCTCTGCCCTCGTCCCCAAGGCAAACACCCTGTTTTCCGTCTACTTCCCGCACCAGGCAGTGCCCGCTGGCTCAGCGCCGCAGGTGGCAAGCCAGGCACACCAGCAGGCTATGGGAGCCCCATGCATCAGCAGCAAGCTCAAAGGTCATCTCCATTCAATGAAGACAGCGTGAGAGAACTTAAGTCAAATGTAGGAGGTCATCACACCCTAGGTTATGTGGCACCAGGATTGTGGCACTGAAAGCCCAAGTGCCATCCACAGATGATCCAGCAAACAAATACATAGATCCTAAAATAGTTTTGCAGAGAGATTAAGCCACATTTCAAAAATAAAGCCATTTTTTCCAGAAGAGTGAAGTCACACAGTCACAGTTCTTTGCAGTCACAGCTGCAAAGAACACACACAGACCACACACCCCAACACTGTTTCTTATAAGTGGCCAATTCCAAGGCAGAATCAGAAATGCTTCCTTTCCTGAGGAAGGAGGGAGAAAGAAAAGCCTCACCCACAGCCTTGCACAATCACCAAACCAGAGCTGCTGAGCTGGGCACGAGAGAGAAAATAACACCTTGGCATGGGCAGGGCTGGGAGGGCAGGTGCAGAAGGACAAACATTTGTCTCACCTGGTGTGGAGTGCCTAACCTGGGCTGCTGCTGCCTCTGCCTCTGCCTGGGGGTCAGGTGGCTGGACCAAGGGAAGAGCAGGAGGGCAGGAAGCCTCCTCTGGCCCCAGAACTGGAGCCCAGGCCCTGGGTCCCTGAGATGACACCATTCCAGCTTACAGTTCTGCAGACAGAGATGGGACCTGCTGGTCTGGCAAGACAGCCTGCTTGACTCACTCCATCTAAAAGGAAAAAATGCATTAGAACAAAGAGAGATTTACAAAGTGTGATGCCAGAACCTGATCGTTTAAGTTCCAAATTCACTGAGCAAACACGGTTCAGCTGCAGCGAACAGCAGCCCTGCTCACACCACACATCCCTGCTTGGCACGGCTAGCGGCAGCTGGGGAGGGCACCCTCAGCACAGAGCCAGCATGGACATTCCTCGAGAGTGTCAGGTCACTCCTGAGGTCACCCGCGAGGAAGCGCACTGCCGCTTGGACTGTGGCTGCTTGTGTTGGAACCAAGGAGGCTTGTTTTCATTGCTGCCAGTCATGAGCACAAATGTTCGCTCCAAAAGACGGAAAGAGCAAGCCAAACAGGAGACTTGCATAATGGCATTGTATTAAAAAACCTCAAACCCGAACAGGGCAGCAGAGGAACTGGGAGCCAGTCCGGATATGAAGTTAAACTCTTAACTTTCCCTCACCCTGTGGGTGGGGGTTTTTTTTCAGCAGAACTGTTCGGAAACACAGTGTTAAATTAATTTTATGCTTTTATCCGATTCTTCCCTCTACCCCCCAAAAATGTGAACACTCAACAGGCAAAGATTTTGTCCACATGCCTAAAATTAATCCCAGTTACAAACAACTGAAAACAGGTCTTTACAGTAGGAATTATTAGGCAACTTTAATAATAGGTAGATCCAGCAGCCCCACCTATAACAAGCAACAGATGCACCTCCGTAGAACAGATAGCATTTACATGAGTTGGTATGCTACAGAAATAAATCCTATCGTTAGTATTTTAAGATTTCTAGTTAATTAAATGCTCAGATCAGTTTCAAGATTATTACTTTTTTAATGCATTTTTCCTATGAGAGAAAGGGAAAAAAGTTTTTTGTAAACACTGCTTTTCTTTAGAGCACAAAGAGCTTCCAATGCTTTAGGTTGAACATGGCTTTAATGACTGAACAGGTCTAATGTGAACAAAGCAACTTATACCACCTGAAAAAAAAGGTGTTGTCATCTTCATTACAAGCCCTCATCTCCACAGTGTTTGGACAAAGGTGGGAGAGAAAGTTAATTGTGGCACTCCAGTCACATTACAACCAATTTGGTTTCAAAATCTGGTTTCAAAATTAAGCACTGTGGTAGTTAACCTCTTGAAACACAACCCTGCAATTAATTACCACTATCACATAAAACTAGCATGATGCATACACATATGTAAGAAAGACAAATCAAGACTGAACAGGCAACACCAGGTTTTAGCATTATTTAACTCAAGTGCTTGAATTTACAGCCTTCAGTAGCCTTTAAAAGGCAGCAAGATGTGTAATTATTTAATTAGCCCAGTAGGACATACCATTTGTTAAGTACCATTTACTGGGAACACGTTGCTGATAGCTGAACTGTTCTGGACTGAACCAATGGATCTGTGCTGGCATGAACAGTAACAACAGGGTAAACCCAAACTAAAAATTTGTGTCAGGTTACTCTGTCCTATATCTGATCCTCAGCACTTAATTAAGAAATGTTATCATCCAACCACACCAGTACCCATCTAAGTTCTACCAACCAGTGATGTAAGGGAACTCTGCAGAGATGCTCTTGATCTCTTTTTCTGCTTCATCTGGAATATCAAATATTTCCATTCTAATAGCTGTTACCTTTAAAATGCATTCTCATGCAGAGATGAGATGGAGTGTATTTGCTGAGAAAGCTTTTTTTACCTACAGCGATTATAAAAAGTTGAGCACACATTTTGTTGAGTACTTACCAGAAGTACACTACCAACAGTAGGCAACACAGAAATGTCCCTGCTCCTGCCCTGTTCTGCAATTATTATTTAGCTGTTTTGAGAAAGGCAGCTGAAGCGTAAAAGGCAGTGCTTTTGTGCCAGTACTCCCAGCTGTCGGAAAAGTTTGTGAACTACAGGTTGAGCTTTTATGTCCAAGGCCGTTGCTCTGCAAGGGTTATATGCTGCTTCTCTGCATTTCAGTATAAGGACTCTGATGAAATAGTAACACATTGCTTTTCCTTCCCACTGCTTCTTTACCAATATATGCCCTTCTGCTCCAAGGCAGCCACGAACCATCCTACTTGCCTCTCTTGTAATTCCTTAATTCACATTGCCATGATGACAAAATGCATAAGTGCACCACATCTACCTGGTTTCCATGTAAGACTGACAGAAAGAAACAGGGAGAACCCTGGTGAAAACAGGAAAATGATAAGGTGAACAAGGCTGCTGTCATAGACACAGAACTGTGTTTTCTACACATCACTAGCTTTAACTAACCAAAACAACCTGAAAGAACACAAAGATGTCAAAAAGCTGCTAACAAGGCCAAGTAACAAGGATAGAAAATTAAAATATAAACCAAGCAACAGCCAACTCCTCTGTGGATCTTCTCATCAAAAAACCCCAACCTTTCAATTTCACAAACTCAGGTGCCAGTAGTTTGGTAAGTTTGGGGTGGGCAGCAATCACAAAGTATGAAAAGATTCACAACTGATTAAAAAGACCTGTGACTAGTACAACCCCCACATCAGGCACGCAGCATGAAATGATAACCAGACTAGAAAAAAAGCCTAAAGATAATTGCAGATGAGGAATGCTAAATAATTATAATACCTTATTATTCTTGTAATACCACAACAAGGAAAAAGAGCAGATAAGCAGAGAATACAAACTGAACATGCCCCCCATTCAGTTCAAAACAGGGTAGAGGGGAACATTTAGCTTTCCTTTTATATTACTTTGATGATTTTTTGAAGCAGAGACAGAACAGAGATAAGATTGCTGGGAAAACCAGTTGACAGAAGATTGGAATCAAGCTGTTAGTTTAATGATACTGGTGTGTTACTGTGCTCTACTTGCAGAGACCTCTCTTCAAATATAACCAGATACGTTTTATAACCAAAAAGGTTCTTTGTAAGGACTTGACAAAACACGAAGTATGCCAAAGAGCATTTTTATAGTGGAAGAGCTGTTTGTAGAATTCATAACAACAAAATAACAGGACCTACATGTTTCAAACAAGCCAAAAGTGTGGATAACTTACAGTATGGTCACATAGAAAACAAAGAGCTCCCTGCATCTCTGCTTGGTAGAGCAGCTACAACAGTGTATCTGAAACACTATTAACTGCTTTACATTCTTCTTCCTGAGAAACCTCACAGAACACTAGAAGCATTCATGTGACAACTTGTAACAGAGATGAAATCTTTCACAGACAAGCCTCTGCTAAGTGGGTATGGCCCCCTCTTCAGACAAAATCCATCCTGACAACTGTCTACCTAGATAAATGCCAGTATCACAACCTTATGATATGTATGCACCCTTTGTGTTAGTATCAGAAAGCCTGACAACTGTAATTACTTCCCACTAGAGCCTTCAGAAGTGTCTTGCTCTTATGATCTCCAAAAGCAGAAGTTTCTAGATTTGGTGAGATCTAAAGAGCTACCTTTGAATATAAGACATGAGTTTGAATTATTTCATAAGCACATATATTTGAATGGCAGCAAAGAAAGAACGAACTAACAAAAAGGCAATCAGTTTAATATCCCATTGATCAGCTTAACACAGAACCCTCCTCACAGAACAACTGCTTCTGTGAGTAAAATGGAAGTAATTCTCCTTGGTATTAAACAATACACACACAGAGTTTAGCAATCCATCTCTTTTGTCCCACCTTTGCTTCACAGTGAAGAGACGCTAGCAGTTTTAAGCCACTGCTAAAGTTGGAGGGTTACACAATGCCACATGGGTCATTACTGCATTAGGCAATTTCAGATTCAAATTCACTCTTACCATTTCTGACAGCTCCTTCTGGGCAGGGACTATTCTCAGCAGGAGATGCCTGAATTCCAGATAAAAACTGACAACACTTGTTTCGTTTGTATCCTCTTCCTGCAGCATTCTGAAAGCTAGTACTTCAATTGTAGCCAGCAGGTTTGCATTCTTCATCCCTGCTATAATACTGCTACCTGCATTTCCTAGTTCAGCTATAGTTATACAGCTAATTTCTTTCTTGCACCATCACATCATATGCATGCCAAGATCTGGAATTCAGTGACTTTGTGAGAGTTGTAAAGATAATGAAATTCCTTTGAAAGTTTAAGTCAAGAATGACATATATTAAAAGACTTGTTTCACTGTGAGTTTCCATTCAAATTGAACTTGCACACTATTTAATCATCCCGAAATAAAACAGCAGTGTTACCACCTACTGCCTTTTTACCACCTCTGCCCAAGAATTTCTGGTAACTCAGAAAAACAGTACTAAGCTTTCACTGCAGAAGCTGAGCTCTACTCTTAACCATCACAAGGCAAGGAAGTTTGACTGCAAACACCTTTAATATGAATACAAAATTCACATAAGATATACATTCTGAGGAACATAAATGAACTATTACAAGAGATTATGACAGAACAAAAACATAAAGGCGGCTCTGTCAGGCCCAGAATTTAATGTGGAATGATTACAAAGTTTGATTTACAGTTACATTACATTTATGTTAAGCACTGAAAACTTTTAAGAATGTCAGCTGAAAGGCATTTGAACATACAGTACATAAATCATACAATCCACACTGCTGTAATTAACATATTTGAAGTATTTAATTTTACTTAACAGAACACGAAGCAACATAACGTGCAAATGAGGACTCCAGTATACTGAATTTAAATGTCTATGATAAAACTGACATAAAATTTTACATTTAACAACTACACAATCAACGGAGAAATTAAAAAAGTATCCTCCATCCCATTACCAAAGTATGCTTTTCAACTAAACAGAAAAACCATACTGGCCCGATGTCCTCTCTCAAAATCACACCTGTCCACAAAGGTTAACCAGAGCTTTTAACTTGCTCCAAGTGTACAACAAAACAGCATTTACACAGTTTTCTTCCCCTCATTGGGAACTGACTAAACATTACATGAAAGGGTTCTTGGATTATGTACATTGATGGAAAATATTATCTTATAAAAAGGCACATACCTGTGATTTAAGGCTAGTACGGTATTTGTTTCATACAGAAAGTAAAATTTTAAATGAGATTAGTACATTGAATGGTTGGCTTCACTCAGCAAACCACTTGGTGCAAAGCAAAAATGTGTGCTTAGAAGCCTCAGACTGACAAGTGATTCTTGCTTAGTGTTTTTCTGGGTTTCCCTGAACCTATAATGAAAAGTTTCATCTTTTAAAAATGCGTTTGCTGCAGTTCCACTAGTCAAATGAGCCATCTGCTACAGCTGCCTTACATGCAGATATCGCATATAAGACTTATATTATTAATCTGCAAAATACTCTCTTAACTCTCTCCTTTTAAAAAGTCATATGAAAATTACTAAAGATGTTTTCTATATTCATCTATAAAATACCAGATGTTGGTACAAATCATGTAAACCTCCATTTGCAAATATTTTGACTAGACACCAAAATGACCAGAAATCACAAACATCATTTGTCAGTGCAAATCTATTATAGTTTTGCTTGCCCTCCCTCCCCCCCATCCCAGTTATGGAAATAACCACCAAGCTTTACATACAAAAGGAGTGCATATGAAATGACAGAAATCATGTTTGGTTACCTTTAAGTCACCCATCTTCCCACCAAATTCAGTTTTACAGTATTATAAAAGGGGCAAATAATTAAAGCTGTCTGTACAAGAATCACTACAACAGTCCTTCAACCCCCAACCCTTGATTATTATCAGATTTAAAGATTTAGGTTAAACATTGGATCCTTGTCTCTGATCCGATTACTTTACTGTTCTTCAAGCCAGGATGGGGCATCTGCTCCGGGTGTTTTCAATTTGATGTGGAACTGTTTAAGTGTCTGTTCAAGCTGTTTTTGATTCCCAGCAAAGTACGCTGCAATGGCATTGTGGAACAGAACAAGCTGATTGTGCAACACCTTAACCTGCAGGCAAGGATACAGATAGGTTAAGAAGAGGAGGCAGATGTCAAGAGCAGCACAGGTCAGTTATAAAAATTAAATAAAAAAAAAGGTGTATTTAAGATGCTCAGACTTCATACAGATTTATTTAATAGAAGTTTAAAAATATAAAATGCAAATATAAAATTCTTTAACCTGAGATTATGCATAACAGTCAATACCGACTCGGTACGCATGGACCAAAAGCAATTCACTAAACAGCATGTTATTTAATATTGAACTCTTGATTACACATACTTAATTCCTTGAAATTAGATACCAAACCTCTGTTTAAGATACCTACCTGCAGGCCAAATGCACTTCCCTGACCCAGTACATAACAAATACATTATCTAAAGATACAGTTCATTTATTTATCCCCTTTGCAGACAGTTGCTGTTTTCCAGCTCAGGTATAACTAAACCAAATGAAACTTCTGATCTTTGCCCAGCGATATTTCTTGCCTATCTCCTGTACCACAGTATTGTTTAAAGCACACTGGTCAATACCTTGACTATTAACATTTGTGCAAAGTAGTCATGAAACACACAAGTCATAGCAACAGACAAAACCTGGGGAGAAGACCACAAGAACACCTGAAGGGCACCACTGTTTTTCAGTCTAGTCCATGATTACAAGCTACAGCACTAATGAAGTCAAGAGTTAAAGTTATGTTTTCATCCTAGCACACCAGTAAATCAGAAGTTGTGAATGAACAAGAATGGTAAGACAAGGCATCTCTCCAGTTTCTCCTGCAGCCAAAACTTGTCCTTTTTATTCTTGAGAGTACTCTCAGCCCAACACAACCTTATTCTTGTGTCAGAGTCCAAATCCCTAAGGTGGTAGCCCTGTGCCTGTTTTCAGCCTATAAGACTTCAAGCCCAATAGCATTTCATAGAATCACAGACTCATAGAACAGTTAGGGTTGGAAAGGACCTTAAGATCATCTAGTTCCACCCCTCTGCCGTGGGCATGAACACCCCACATTAAACCATGTCAGGCTGCATCCNCATCTAGTTCCACCCCTCTGCCGTGGGCATGAACACCCCACATTAAACCATGTCACCCAAGGCTGCATCCAACCTGGCCTTGAACACTGCCAGGGATGGAGCATTCACAGCTTCCCTGGGCAACCCATTCCAGTGCCTCACCACCCTCACAGGAAAGAGTTTCTTCCTTAGATCCAATCTGAGCTTCCCCTGTTTAGGTTTGGACCCATTACCCCTTGTCCTGTCACTACAGTCCCTAATGAAGAGTCCCTCTCCAGCACCCCTATAGGTGCCCTTCAGATACTGGAAGGCTGCTATAAGGTCTCCACGCAGCCTTCTCTTCCCCAGGCTGAAC
>NDXB01022162.1:21810-55449 GCA_002631895.1 Agapornis roseicollis | reverse complement strand
GTTGGAAGTAGATGATCTTAAGGTCCTTTCCAACCCTAACTATTCTATGATTCTATGATTCATACTGTATTTAAAGAAATTTATTTCTTTAACCCACAAATGATAGATCTCATTTTGATTTGTTGTAATTAAAAAATAATATTCCCTGATTTCACTAGCAGTTTCTGAAATCTACACTTCTAAGAGTATATTTATGCACTCCAAAGAGAGTCTAAGCCCTCATTTCTAGATTAACTGCCTTAGCAAAAGCTGAATAAGCCTCAGGGACAGACTTCTGGCTCCAGCAAGTTCCCTTTTGATATAACCTGTGATGTTCACCAGGACCTCTGACCGAAAGCACCCAGAACTCCATGACAAAGAGAGCTCACCTGGTCTCTCATTCCTCCAGCCCACAGCTGTGAGGGAACCCATATTGCCTGCTTTCCGCACAAGGCCTGTGCTATAAGGTAACATTTACTCTCCCTGGCCCATACAATGTAATATCGCATTTTCAGAGTTTGAGTATCAGTCAGAGATGCAATGCTGTTCATGTTTAATTTGTTTACTTGTACAGAACCTAGACAGCACTTCTCTCTAAAAAACAAAGTAACATGGAAAATCACACATCAACCACAGAGCAGGCAAAACTGCATCTGTGCATAAGGTCGCTGTCTCAAACCAAGCCTAGGGATGTCAGAGATCATTACAACTTCAAAAGCAGATCTTCATCAATTAAAAAAAAAAAAAAGGCAGTAATGGTCCTTCTATCTTTTGCTTTTTGGTAAGGATCTTTATCCAAAATTTGAGCCATTAGTCTAAGGCACATTAAGTATAGCAGCTCTTCACTGAGGCAGAATGGCCTATCTTTAGAAACCCAAGAATTATTAACAAGAGCTCTCTAAATAGTTATTTAATTTCTCAGGTGGCTGTGTAATTTACAGTGTTATCTTCCTTATCCTGCAGGCTCATGGAAATCTTCCACCCTGGCTAAATAACCTGAATGAAAAAGACCACTGATTATAAACAAACACAAAGCTTGCAATAGGAAGACGAGATCAGCCTTTCAGCTATGTAACGTTGCCATCTAGTGATCGTCTCTGGACGTTACGCACGAGAGAACCCACCTGTCTGTGTCTAAATCTCCGGCCCTTACCCTGAATTACTGGAAACCTCACATCTGCAACTCGTCGTGGCTGACAGAAGTCGGTCAAACCAATTTGTAAGTGCTGGAGAGGCATCTTTTCAGTTTATGCAGCATATATACATATATATATATATATATCTCTTCAGGGCAAACTTGATATAGACCAAATGTTGGTTGCTACTCCATTGACCAAACCAGAATTTGTTTATCCTACTTCTGGCTGTAAGTTGATGCTGATCTATAAAGTGATAAATACTAGAAGAAATAGCCTGTAAGTCAACAGGAAGGGTAGCTACTAGAAAAGAGGAAAACTTTTAACAACACTTACTTCATATGCAGATTTTAAAACTCAGCAGATAATCATTCACTATGATTAACCTTGACTGAAGGGCAGTTTTCTGCAACAGGAATAATACAGATACCCAAGGGAATGGGGAAACAGTGAACAACAATAAAAACAATCATCAAGTGGGAAAAAACAACCAGTCTTTAAGGATGGAAACATCACAATCCCTCAAGTGGAGACCTTTGAAGAATCTGGAAATGCCAGCACTGGGTAGTCTGAGAGGCAGTATTTGTGTGGTACTGGCTGCGTACCTGCATCACAGGATATTTGGGGAGGTAGATGATGATTTTTACCCTTCAGTCTGCCTATGCCTCATTCAGATGGTGGCCAACAGAGAAGACCATTGGAGTTTGGGAGAGTTCAGACAGGCCACTTTAAAAATTTACTGCTAATCTAAACCTCTGTTGTGCCTGTGCAAACAGCAGGTCTAAATAGCTTCACAGGGAGAAAACAAAAGTAATCACTGACTTACGTACTTGCCTATTGCCAAACCCTGGGTTGCTGGCACGTAGTGCTTTCCTTCATTTAAAAGTAAATAAATAAAGCCATTAAAAAACTGGAGCGAGGGAAAGTTGGATAGTAAGGTTTTATTTTTGACCATTAGGTATAGTTAATATATGCTAGTCAGAATAGAAAGGCCAAACTAGAAAAGCCAAATCATCAAAACAACCAAATTAGTGGCAACCCCAAGTCAGCAATATGAAAATTCTCAGAAAGAAAGGCAGCGGGTGAGCACCATGGTGTAATGATAAAGATAAAGCAACAAAAAGTTGTTTACCTGATGTCTTGTTATTCTTGACTATTTGACAAGACAAGTACTGTCAACGTTTAGCACTTTCCTACGCCTTCCAAAAGACAAGGTCTAATTTTCAATCCTTTTGAGGATGCTCATCACACCAAAATGGCAGGAATAACTAATGAGGGTTTTGTTAACACTTGGCAGAAAAATCATTTATAGGGCTGGTTGCATGTGCATACAGCTCCTTCCATGCAGGCTTCTAATTTGCCATCCCCCCCATAATTTGAGCACTTAACAGAGCATAAGTGTTCTTCCGAAATAAATAAATGCAAACCAGAAGCAAAAGAACCTCTGGAAGAACAATTATCATCTGTCTGTCTTTTTAACAAAGAGGTACTGAAGAGATCTATCATGATCACCTAAGAAGATGGACAGTGCCTGCAAAAGCTGAGCACTGAAGAAGCCAGCACAGCAGCAGCTACAGATATTTACATTTCTCTCTCCCTTCATTCTAACTATAAATTTCTCATGAGAAATTTTACCCAAACACAAGTTGATCAAAGTGTATTGTCTATTTCCCTGACCTGGGGAAAGAAGTTAATTTAGAACTGATTTCATGAATTATATTCCCTTCATTCTCTTTTCTACAGAATCCTTTTCTACAGAATCCTGTTCTGTTGCTGGCATTTTGAGTTCAGCTTGTTGATGCAAGAGAAAGATTCAAGAAACTAGCAAGGATTATTCGCTGAGGGCCTTCTCCAAAATATACAACAAAGATTGACTATGCTGTTTCTTACAGCTTACTGTTTCTGAGCACAGAACAAAGTAAAACTGTTTTTCAACTGCACTTTAATCATTAACTTCCTTTTTAATTCTTCTAGCGGAGTGGGCTCTTTCATTTAAGCTGACATGTTTCAGACAAACCAAGCTTGTATTTTGGATTCAGCGCTGACTATAATGAAACCAGAAAATAAAGACCAGAACCTAAGTCTGCCTCCTCCCAGCTACATATCTTAGCCACACACACACACTCCTGGGACAGAACTTTAAAGCTAGCATACCATGTTAGACAGCAACATTACCCCTTCTCTAAGTGTGATTAAAAAGAAACCAGTCACATGAAACTGTATTTTGTAAGGGAGTCTCTGACCACAGACCAACTCCATAAGCACTTCAAAATCAAGCAGATCATGAGTCAGGGGCAGAACACCACTTTCATTTCTGTGCCTTCAGAGGGTTCAGACATCACTTAATACCTGAGCTGCTTCACTTGTCAAGACAAGGATAATCCCTAACATGTATAGAGGGGACAGCGCAGACACTTGGGAAACTTCAGTCAAGCAAAAATGCCCCTGTGTAAATTAGAAACCTCCAGGGTTTCTATACAAGGCTCTTTAGGTCATAATTTAGGATTCAAGGGTCTGAATTTATCCTAAATCCAATCTCAGGCATATAAATTCCAGCTTGCACTTGGTCTTGTCCCTACCATCTCTCCGTACGATAAGCCTTCAGCTGCAAAAGGAAGGTTCCCAAAGCCTGTGGGACCACTAACACAGTAACCACAGTCAATAATTATTGTAGGATGACTCAGAGGAGATGAAACTGGCACAATGCTGCAGTAACAAGAAAACAAAGCCATTCACATGCAAAAGGTATTATCTACAGCCAAGTCTGTAAAACTGCATGCTTCAAAATTGCTTCTCTTGCTCTAACATGCCTGCTATGGAGATAGGCTGATAGAGAACCTCTGAGCCATCTTATTCTGTATCTGTAGTAGTGCTTTACAGATTTTATGGCCATCCAACAATACCCTTTTCCTTCTGTAATTGGCTCTGCTCAGTACTTCACAACCATTTTTATTCTCTGTCTCTCCAGAGAGTTAAAGGGATTTAGACTTCAACTCAGGAGAGAAATTAAACCTCTAATTAGACCAGGTGTGTCTAGGATTACATTCCCCAGGAAACCTACATAACTCCACTTTCATTTCACAAATTTATAAGTCATTAGAATGCAAAACCTGTAAATAAGAATTAGTCAGAAGCTTAAAACCATACTGAAACACCAGGAACGAGTTCATGCTTTCCACACTGAAAACATACCACAAAGCATTACATTCCTGATCCAAAGCTCAGCGGAATTAGTGAAAAAAGACCCACAGGGGTTTGGATCAAACCTGAAACCCTGCAGGCATATAGCATTTAACCAGATAGAGCTGCCCCGGCTTGACAGAAACTGCTCAGAAGCTGCAGATTAGCTTACCCAATGAGCTTCCCAAGGCCCATATAGAGGCTTTGCCTAAAGGATGGGAGCATGAATAAGACTGGACCTGTGGTGATAAGTGTTTCTGAACAAGAAAGTCTGCCCACAGCTCAGAGAAAATTAAAGTGCAAAAGAAGAAAGAATTTACTTAAGGTCACATAGGAGAATCAGAATTACTATACATGTCATCTGAATCCAGTTCTTGTGGCTCATCTCCTAACGTCAAGCTTTGCCTGCTACACTGGAATGTTCTATGGCTCACCCAGCCTCTCCAGCTAACACTACACTGTGTAGCGAAAAGCAGGTCTTTGCCAGATAAACAGTCATCAAACTCACTCTTTGCAAGGAAGAAAAGGTTATCCTGATAGCTCTCCTGAGCAGAGATCTGTGGAGAAAGGTTACTATGTGCAAATCAAAAAGCCCTCAAAGGGCAGGGTGGCTCATATCTCAAAGGGTATTTCTGTGCTATTAGACAGATTGCTTGACTGTTCAAGAAAAAACACCTGTGGAAATCAAGCAAATGGCATTTCTGCTTTATGACATTTACGGTTTATCCATGTTAATTTATGAGGATGAAACCTGTCCATGTTGGTCAGTTAAGCAACCACTGATTTTCTCAATCATGAAAAAAAACTGCCATGTCAGTAATTAAAATAAACAATAAATCTTTCGAGTCAAACTGAACATCTGCCAGGGAATTCAGAAAAGCAATGGCCCATATTAAGATTATTATACAAAAGGTTTAAAAGGGATACTGTTTCTGCCTTATACTGGATCTCTTAAAATAGAAAATAATTACAAACAATATATACCTTCAAAAGGGAATGAGCTTTTCTAACTTTGGTTCAGAGTGTTGACAATTTTTCCTAGGACCTGTCTCTACTCAGTCATAAATCTTCTCCACAGACAAAGCAGCCATAGCAGCTAGCAGCATCACAAAACATCAAAGCAAAGAAATACTGAGGACAGGTGGCTCTGAGAATCATATGGCAGGTAAGGACAAAGCAAATATGACTTGTAATAGCCAAAGGAATCAAGTTGAGTAAAATGAGACCTTTTGACTTACACAAGGAAGAAAATACTGTTAAAAGACAGTTTTCAGAGTCTATTTCATATTTTGCTACCAACTCAAACAGGAAAACAAATCTCATTAAAGATAGATTCCTCATGTCAAGTCTGTAATAGCCCTTAGCTCTTCTTTACGCAGTGGCTTTAGCTAGTGATAATACACTACATCAATATACCTAGGTTTTATTAAATGATGCTCAGCACAGAGTCCTGGGCTGTAGCCATGCTGCAATTCTAAATTTTCTTTCTTAGAAAAGCGTAACAACTGGAAATTGATGAAGGGGTTTTTATCTGGTTCAATTTCAGAAAGAACTCAAAGCAGATACTTTCATTACTATCCATCATCTTCTGTATTAGCCACTAAGATTAGTGCAGATGAAGTTTAGCCTCTAGTCCACTTTTCTAGTTTATTACTCACAGGAGGGAATCTCTTTATCTGAAAATAACAAATTTTTAAACTTTTCATGAGAAAAAAGTAGGACACTGGGCTAGCTGTGAAAAAATGATTGGTTTTCCTCTTCAGATTACAGGTTAAGTTTCTATAATTCAATTCTATCAAACAGATGGGAGGGTGAGGGGGTTCTATAACACTGTGTAAGTCTTTGCATGATCTTTTTATACATGAAAATCAGATTCCCCACAGAAGTTGTTCTTAAGATATTTCATACATAGGTACATACATATACACACACACATATGCACACACACATATATAGAATCACAGAATAGTTAGGTTGGAAAGGACCTTAAGATCATCTAGTTCCAACCCCCGTGCTGTAAGCAGAGACACCTCACACTAAACCATACCACCCAAGGCTTCATCCAACCTGGCCTTGAACACTGCCAGGAATGGAGCACTCAAAACTTCCCTGGGCAACCCATTCCAGCATCTCACCACCCTAACAAGAAAGAATTTCTTCCATATATCCAATCTAACCCCCCTGTTTATCTTTTAACCCATTACTCCTTGTCCTGTTACTACAGTCCCTAATGAAGAGTCCCTCCCAGGCATCCCTATAGGCCTCCTTCAGATACTGGAAGGCTGCTATGAGGTCTCCACGCAGCCTTCTCTTCCCCAGCTGAACAGCCCCAACTTTCTCAGCCTGTCTTCATATGGGTGATGCTCCAGTCCCCTGCTCATCCTCGTGGCCCTCCTCTGGACTTGTTCCAACAGCTCCATGTCCCTTTTATGTTGAGGACACCAGAACTGCACACAATACTCCAGGTGAGGTCTCGTGAGAGCAGAGTAGAGGGGCAGGATCACCTCCTTCGACCTGCTGGTCACGCTCCTTTTCATGCAGCCCAGGATACCATTGGCTTTCTGGGCTGCAAGTGCACACTGAAGCCGGCTCATGTTCATGTTCTCATTGGCCACCACCCCCAAGTCCTTCTCTTCAGAGCTGCTCTCAATCTCCTCTTTGCCCAACCTGGAGCTGTGCCTGGGATTGCTCCCACCCAGGTGGAGGACCTTGCACTTGGCATGGTTAAACTTCATGAGGTTGGCATCAGCCCACCTCACAAGCGTGTCAAGGTCCCTCTGGATGGCATTCCTTCCCTCCAGCGTATCCACCGAACCACACAGCTTGGTGTCATCGGCAAACTTGCTGAGGGCGCACTCAATCCCACTGTCCATGTCAGCGACAAAGATGTTGAACAAGACCGGTCCCAACACCGATCCCTGAGGGACACCACTCGTCACTGGCCTCCAGCCGGACACTGAGCCATTGACCACAACTCCTTGCGTGCGGCCATCCAGCCAGTTCTTTATCCACCGAGTGCCCCACCTATCAAATTGATGTCTCTCCAATTTAAAGGCACGGATGTCGTGTGGGACAGCGTCGAATGCTTTGCACAAGTCCAGGTAGATGACATCAACTGCTCTACCCCTGTCCATCAGTTCCGTAGCCCCCCATCATTGAAGGCCACCAAATTGGTCAGGCAGGGTTTTCCCTTAGTGAAGCCATGCTGGCTGTCACCAAGCACCTCGTTGTTTTTCATGTGCCTTAGCATGCCTTCCAGGAGAATCTGCGCCAAGATTTTGCCAGGCACAGAGGTGAGACTGACTGGTCTGTAATTCCCCGGGTCATCCATTTTCCCCTTCTTGAAAATGGGGGTTATATTTCCCCTTTTCCAGTCTTCGGGAACTTCACCTGATTGCCATGATCTCTCAAATATGATGGCCAGTGGCTTGGCAACTTCACTCTCCAGCTCCTTCAGGACCTGCAGATGGATTTCATCAGGTCCCATGGACTTGTTCACGTTCAGGTTCTTAAGGTGGTCTCGAACCAGACCCTCTCCTACAGTGGGTCCAAGGTCTTCATTCTCACAGTCCCTGCGTCTGCCTTCCAAGACTTGGGTGGTGCAGTCAGAGCCTTTGCCAGTGAAGACTGAGACAAAGAAATCATTCAGAACCTCAGCCTTCTCCAAATCCTGTGTAGCCAGTTCACCCGATAGCTTCCGGAGGGGGCCTACATTGTCCCTGGTCTGTCTTTCATTTGCAATGTACCCACAGAATCCCTTCCTGTTATCCTCAACATCCCTAGCTATGTTTAATTCTACCTGGGCCTTACCTTTCCTAACCTGGTCCCTAGCTTCCTGGACAACATCCCTTTATTCATCCCAGGCTGCCTGTCCTTGCTTCCACCTTTTATAAGCCTCCTTTGTCATTCAAATTTTTCTCAGCAGCTCCTTATCCATGCAAGGTCTCCTGGCCCTCCTGCTGCACTTCCTTCTAGTTTGGAGGCAACATTCCTGAGCTTGTAGTAGGTGATCCTTGAATATCATCCAACAGCCTCGGGCCCCCCTGCTATATCCCATGGAACCTTAACTAAGCAGGTTCCTGAAGAGGCCAAAGTCTGCTCTCTTGAAGTCCAGGGCAGTGAGCTTGCCTTCTAGCAAGAGTCTCATTAGAATATTCCACTGCAATTTGAGGAATACACATTTGGAAAGTTGATGCAGATTTTGGGCTGTCCTGTCCCCTGTGTCAGAGGACCACAAGTGTGGAGCAGAAACTTTCTATTTGTGTACACTGAAACTGTAAGGAACCAGCTGTATCAGCTGAATGTTCCAAGTCCATACGGTCTGAGGGGATTCATCCTAGGGTACTGAAGGAGTGAGTGGATGTTACACTGGACCCCTCTCAATCATCTACCAAGGGCCTTGGGAGAGGTCCCTGCTGACTGGAAACCCCTCAGTGTTATTCCATCCTACAAGAAGGGTGTGAGGGAAGGCTCAGGCCACTAATAGTCTTACCCCCAACTTGTTAGTCAAATCTCAGAGACTGGAAAAAAAATATGGAAATGATTATAAAGGGTACCATTGAAAGGTATTTAAAGAAACACTGCCTAGAAATACTGAACTCTAATACAAATTGCTAATTCTTTAATAACTGTGTGCATTTGAGAAAAAAAAAAAATACTCCAGATTCAACCTCCTACACCTTTCAGTGCATCACAGACAGAGGTGTCAATATTGTGAGGGTCAGACATTTCTGAGGGCTCAGCCATGGAATGCACTGATGTAGAAGACACCACCCACTTCATCTTGCTTGGCATAGTACTACAAGGAAACAATGTTGAACCTCACAGCCTTCTTTCAGGCAGCTGTGTACTGCCACCTCTTCAAATTACAGCCCGCACCAGAGGCAAACATAGGGGAGGATGGCAAGGACTGACCCTGCTATCAAAATGAAGTTTGCAGCCTGGCATTAGCACTCTCTGGGAGTTCATTATACCTCACAGAATCCACAGAAATACATGTTCTTACATTCCCCATTCTGTAAAGATATTTTTTAATGCATAACCAAAATGCTTTCGAGTGCTCAATATTTCACATGGTGCCAGAAGGCAGGAGTATTTCACAAAGCACTTTGAGGTATTTAGAAGATTTTTGTGCAGTTCAATAAATAGTGGAGGTCAATTACGCTTAATTTCAAAAGGTCACAAAGGCTTTTACACTGCTCCAGAAAATGAACTATCTTGGGATCTTTATCTTGTTAACAAAAATTACATCGTTCTATGCATGTGATGAAACAAAGTCTGTGTAATCCTTGACCTTTGCCGGTACACCTGAAGGCTATGTCAAAACTACATCTGAGCCCCAAGCAATAGCTGACCCTTTAAGACACAGGATTGGGAAACACTTTTACAAACTTATGAAGCAATTGCATAGGCAATCTGAAGAACCATGTGTGCTTAGACTTAAGGAGGGACAATTAGAATTATATAAGCTTCAGAAACAAATGTAACAATAGCTGAATTGTTTCAGGACCATATAGCTGATCTTTAGCTCAGTAAATTGTTAGAGGTCAGGCTGAAACTTCCATCAGGATGAATGCTGTCCTGCAGGTCTTATAAATTCCCCAAAACCTAAAGTAGCCTGATCCCACGTAGGAGCAATTCCTATTTTCCTGAAGGACAGAGAAAGAAAAGGTGTTTTCTGAAGATAAACAGAAATAATTAGGTTCTGTTGCCATGACCATTAAGTCTCATACAGTATTAGATCTTAAGCAACAGCAAAAGCCAATTTCTTGATTAGATTTGCAGTTAAGAGATAGTTTGGTCCTAATAATTTTCAGCCCAAAATATACTGCACTTTGTGTCTTTGCTACATAGGGTCTTTAGTAAGAAAAGCCTAACAACGTAAGTCAAACTTATTTTATGAGTAGTTAACACAGACATGACAATGTAGGGCATGAATTTTTGTTTCCTAATGCGGCACATACGTAAGTATAAAAAACCTCACAGAAGGTGAACCTTAGCATTTTGTATAGCAGATTGGAGGGAAATGCTCTATAATAATACAGTTGAAGAAGGAGAAAGGAACAAACTCTTTGCTCCTTTTTGTTCTATTGCAGTTTCACTTCAAGGCCTGAGAACTGATGGCTGCTATACCAAGAGCTCTGCCATTGCAGCTGCAACTCAGCCGGTGAAATTGGGGTTTATTCCATTCCATTCACTCCCATTAATATCCTGTGATGCTACATATGAAAGATATTTATATAAAAATACATACTATTTTGCTAAACATCTCATGTTTATCAGGTAAGAGAAATTATCAGCCTAGCAATACCCTGCACTGGTAGAGTGGCATTTGATGAACTGGGGCCCACATTCAAATCCTAACTACAAACGCACTTTCTTTGAGTGAGCAAGGTTAAAACTCTGAATTTGTGTTTTTCAGCTGGTCACATTATTTAACACAGTACAGACCAATTCCAGAGATAAATATACCCATGTTTTAAGAAATTAAACATTTAGACTCTTTTCCTAACTAGGGTTCCAAGGCATTACAATTCAGGTAACGTTGGGATTCACGCATCTTAGAACCAAGCATTTACCTGGAGGGAATACTTTATCAGCATTTGAGATCAAGGAGAGTGTTGGATAAAGGATGAATGAGGCCATAACTAATGAAATTAACCCAAACAGGCCCATAATACAAACACCTTTACTATGCAGGGAGAACTCCCATGTGGTCTAGAGACTTTAAACTAAGCCTGTTCTCATATGCTTTTCTGAATAGGGATTGTTTTAAACAAGTGCTTTTTCTTAAAGGAGGGGCTTAAGTAGTAGAGAACTTAATAGAAGAACTTATCAGGAAAAAGTAAAAATCAGTTACTTTTGACTCAAACACCGGGAGCAAACTAGGTTTAAAGTACATCCTGCTACGCAAACAGAATTAGAATTTGTAGTGGAACGTTCTGTAGTATAAGTAGCTAATTCTTAACACCAATCTTTCAACACCAACCTAAAATCTCCCTACAACTAAAATGTTGCCAAATTTCATTACCAGTAAAACCAAAAAAATCAGTGAACTCAGTGCTGGAGGTAGGCTGTTATTTAGCTGGTCAAAAAACAGCAACTACAGCAGTTTCAGACTTTGCTTGGGGAATAGCAGGGCTGATAATGAGACATTTACAAGACTAATAATCCTGCACAAATTGTTTCTTAATGTACTTTCATGTAAAAATAACAGTAACTACATGAGTACATAGATATGCCATGAATACATATGCACAGTCTTGGAACAACACGTGACTTAGGATGAGAAGTCTTCTGTGGTATGAATAAACTGGATATAAAATGCTTACACCCTGAATTTTGCTATATTCTTAACTCACAGCCACCAACACCACCCAATTTGTTCTCTTATCTGATGCCTCTTTTTCCTCTTCTCCATCTTGCTACTCCCTTTAAGTATTCTTTCTGAAGCAGCTGGCTTACAATGATTAACAAATCCTTGCCACCTGCAGGTTGCAGCATTAGGCTCACTTTTTCAGTGGGCCTTCCCTAGAGAATCAGAGGTGAGTGGGGTTTATGTTGTTAAATATAGTCCCTGGCAACAACAGTGGGAACAAAAAGACACTTTAGAAGCTGAGAACTGTAATACCAATGTTCCCAGGGCTGTTACATGCCAAGATTTCCATGCATTGCTGTCACATCTTAGAGCTCTTTAATCAATTCTCTCCAGAAGAGCTGCAGAGACAGCACAGGCTAATTATGACACTGCAAACTAAAGATTACCCACTCAATCTCCTTCTACATACCAGTGGCAAACTGCCATCAAAAGCAAACAAACCACCTCTTTTCCTGTATTTTCTGTGCTGCTTTAGGTGTGGCCAAGCTGACACAGAGCATGTGTGATAAGGGAGCAGTAAAGACATCCTGTGATGTCTTAACACATGCCAGAATGGGTATCTTTAGACAAGAGTTAGGATATGACATGAGCAAGTTGCACTAAAGGTTGAAAACTATAGAGGACAGTTAGATAAGAAGGTACAAGCAGAACAGTGGTTACACAGAATTTTAGTAACCCTCAGCTACCTTTTCCCACTATGGATCTGCCAGAAACTTTTCTTTTTCAAAATTCTCCAACCTCTCTTCCTCACCATTTATTTCTCAGCAGTCCTGTTGCTTGTCCTGAGAGATATGGAGGTGATGGAGAGAAGGTACTACTCTCATATCCTGTACATGTAGGACAGACAAGCAGACGAGCTTGCCCAGATGAATGTTACTCTGAGAGCAGACATTTCCATTTGACCTGAGGATCGTATTGTTTTCATGCCCATATGTCTGTGTATTTTCATTCTCCCATGTCTAAACCTGCCAGAATCAGCAGATGGACATTCCCCAGCCTCCCTGAGGACCTCTGACCTCACGTGCCTGCCTGACATGCACCCATAGGATTGCTCTCCACACTGGGCACAGTACCAGCAGCCATTTCTGTTCAAGAAATACAGCACATTCAGCAATTAATGTACCATTGCAGAATACAAGAGACCAGTAATTTCCTTCCCTCCTCAAGTTTCAGACCCTCCACTGTCCACCAACAGCATATACACTGATTCAGTCAATGTCACGTTTCCTCTGTTGTCCTGGGTTCAGCAGTTGCAGTCAGTTTTTCTCCTCCTTAGTAGCTGGTCTTTTGACTTAACCCGGGAACAAGGCTGATAAGGCCGATGTTTTTGGTTGTTGCTGAGCGATGTTTGCCCTGACCAAGGACTTTGTGAGCCTCATGTTCTGCCGGGGAGGAGGGGGGCCGAGAGGAAGGAGGGACAGAACCCAAACTGACCAAAGAGGTATTCCATACCATAGCACATCATGCCCAGGAGGTAACTGGGAGTTACCCGGAAGGAGAGGGAACTTCCCGGTCGGGCTGGTTTTCGGCGGGTGGTATCATACCCTCTTCCCTTGTTTTCCTTATCATTATTATTATTGGTGATAGCAATAGTGATTTGTGTTGTACCTTAGTTACTGGATTGTTGTTATCTCAACCCGTGGGAGTTGCATCCCTTCGGTTCTCCTCCCCCCACCCCTTCGGGAGTGGGGAGGAAAGAGGGGAGGGCAAGAAGGGGCGGCGTTGAGTGAGTGAACGTGCTGCCTGGCTGGGTTTAAACTATGACATCTGTCTTGCTGGATTATTTTGATTGTTTTAAGCTAAATTCAACAGGAGAGTGGCTGAAGTCCCTTATATCACAGGAGTCTACAACTTGGCACTTTGAATCTATCTGGGGATCCAAAGGTTTGATCCCTCCAGCTGCAAAAGGAATTACACTTAGGAGTATGATCTCACCATAAGATCGTCCCACAAAGACAAGAAGAGCACACTGGTATCGCCACGTGTGGGAAGGGGAAGGCAGGGAAGAGGAAAAATTAATGTCTGACCTCAGGGCACAAAGACATCAAAATCTCCTGGGGATCTACCTGAAGGAACCTCAGCTGCTATTCTAGGAAAAGCAGTACAAAGAACAAATGGGAAGTCCAGTATGTTTCTTGTATCCTGTAACCACTGACAGTACTAGATGCTGATGGCTTCATTCCCAGGACTATTGCCTTGAGAGCAGAAGTGACAAAATCACCTACGATTAAAGAGACTTCACTGTCCCTCAGGATTTTCCCTGTACTTCCACATCTCTCCTCTGTAATGGTGTAAAAATAATTTGGGCTTTTTGTTTTACTCTGCACAGAGAAATGGGTTATCACAATACAAACAGTGACATTTACGGGGCAGGATCGTGCCATGTTTTGCTGAAGAGCATTTTGATAGGTCTTTTCATATATTACTTTTGACTGAACCAGGTAATCAAACAGATAGAACAAAGCTAATAGTTACTGACTAAACCAGCCCATCAGCAACCCAACTGTGTTCCCATGGCATAACACAAGAGCACAATATGAATTCCCTCCTGTTCCCCTCAATAGAAAGAGACTTGAAGCATTTTCCAGTACACAGGCAGGAGCAATCAAAAGGTCAAACTGATCCCCAACAGACTGATGCCAATGCCATGACAGCAGCTGTTTCTAAGGAGAGCATTTATCCAGGACCAGAATGTGGCAGTGCTCTTCTCTTATATTTAATTTCAGTTAACATTTATAGTCCAAAGAAGCAAAAAATAAAGTGGGTTGGGTTATTTTTGTGTAACAATCCCCACTATCCGGGTACACTTTCCAAAGGTAAATATAGATCTAAACTTTCTCTCCATCCCCAGATTTGCTACTAATTAGAGAATTAATTTTATGATATTCTGATGCAAAAAACTTTATAGGATAAACCATAAAAAGATGGCTACAAAGACATCAAGCACATATCTCCCTGTAAAATGGTGCACTCATATTTAAGGGGCAAAAACCCCAAATTAATTTTACTGAATATATGGCTAATTATTCACAGCATCAGATTAACATAATTCAAATTATAATGGATTTCTTCAAAAGGGGGCTGCTGTAGTAATTACATACGGCATTCTAAACAGGAAATAAAGCCAATTGCAAATTTCAAATGTTTTATGCAAATACTGTAGCTGTAGTGTTCTGAAGAATTCCATTGTGAGCTGAATTGTTAGTTTCCAATGCTATGAATAATTGCTTACCCATTTGTTTGTAATAACCTATAATTTATGTGCCATTTCTTTTGTCCTTCTAAATGTTATGAAGCCATTTAGAGAAACCACCTACATGACAGCTTACCAATTATCTTACAAAACCTTGTAATGCTTTGGATTAGTTACGCACTTAATTAAATGCCAACGAAGTATTGTGTTCATGTAAGTTAGCAAAAGTCTGTGAACCCCAACAATATAATATTTAACTCTAAACAACTACTTCTATAAGGAAGTAATTTATATATAATTACCCCAGAGCACAACCAAAATTACAATCAGTTTTATCATTAAAAAGATTAGTGAGTGCCTATATCAATATTTAAATAACCGCCACCATTTTCCAGACCATGCCCGAAATCAACTCATTCTCTGCTTTACTCTTCCAGTGCACTGATATTCCATCCACTCATGCATGTGCCAAGAAGTAGGCCCATAAGCAGCCCGAAGGCATCACATGTGTATCCCCCATGTTCACTTCGGGATACACAGACATTGTATTTTCCCACTGGACCACAATCTGGCTGAGAGTTGGTGGACTGGCCAGTCTGTTGCACCTCAAGCCTGTTGCACCCTTGCTGCGAGACTTGGCTTTCCTCTTGGTCACACTGCTGAGCACCAGTGTTGCTCAGAGGGGCTGCACTTATGTTCTCAGCCAGCACACAGGCCTGAGTCCCACCATGTTCAGCAGCAGTGGGGAATACAGTGCCATACTTACCACCCAAGCAGAGTGAGGCAGCCCACCATTGCCAGCAGCATAGCAGAAGGACATGACCACACAAAAAAATTTAAATGTGTTTCTATTCAGGCTTCTTCCTTCTCCTTAAACTCACCAAAATCTTGCTGTAGCATCTCAGTACCTCCCACACCCAGGACACCATGCCTGGGACTGCCTCAGGGGACAGCAGCATGGCTGTCAGGTGCAGTGGGTACCTGAAGGGAAGAGACATGCTGCCACAGCTACATGGGCAAGTTACAGAGGCAGTGAACAGGACTTGGTCCTGGAAGCCTCTAAAAGTATCTTAAAACAGGGCTTCAAATACATCATTGTATAAGTGTAAGTGTATGCATAATCTGTGGGCTGGTAGGCAGGAGGAGCTCAATTTGCCTGAAGGGATCTCAGCCTAACTTTTCATTTCTTTAGCTTCAATTTTTCTGTATTTATGTTCATTCTTCTGCAATGAGATGCTGCATTTGGTTTCAGTTCCCTCTTTTTCCAACTGAACTGCTCTTTAGACAATGAACATGATTTGCGATATTGACTCCTTCGATACACTTTCAGCATCCATCTCTGCTTCTGTGCTACTGAAAGGCTGAAGCACCACTGTATCTGAGCTAATGCTGTCTTGTTTCTTCCTTTTACCCTTAGTATTTTCACTTAACTTTGGACTTTGAGCAGCTTTCCTCCTGAAAGTTCTGTTACTGTTATTCTGGAGAGTCTGCCATGCTAGCAAAGAACTTTGTATTTACAGCAGTTTATAATAATACTTATTCTACTTCATTACATAGTTGTCTTTTATATTAATGTATTTTTCATCTCTTTCTGTGCCCTCAGGCTTTCAGCACACAACTTACTTGTGGACAAAGCACTTGTATGGCCCTTTACCGTAAACCATTCCAAACACTGGCAGTAAAAAATGCAACACAGGAGAGCCCTAGAGGGCTTGTCCTCCACTGCACGGAAGCTTTGCAATCACCCATGTATAAAATACACTCTCTGCCTCTTGTGCTTCAGATTGCTTATTTAAAATGGCAACAGTCAGGGCCAGACACAGGGGCTGGAAAGGCATAAAATGGCCTGCAAAGGCAATTAAAGTGCCACAGAGACATTCACCTTTGATAACTGCAGAGGATTGTTTATTGCCGTGTTTACTCCTCCATCACAAATACTGTGCTCCAGGGTACAACAACAGGAGGCCTGAGCAAACCCCAGCACTCGGACACATCTGTTGTTGGACACCCCTGAGGGTCTCCAGCACATGCACACTTCCCACCAGCATCCCTGAGCACGTGTCTTTCCCAAGGCTTTTTTCTCCAAATTATGATCTCCAGCCGTATGGGAACACACTCATCAAACCCCATCAGCTTCAGAGCTGCTCTCCTTTCCAGGCTTGCTTGGTTTGTGCTCCTGCACCTTGTTTGCTCTCTCTGGTAAGACCACAGCCAGGCTTTACTGCTAGAAAATCCTCAGGAGGCCAGGATTTAGAGCATGGAGGGGACCACGTTTACCACCATGCAACCACTGCTCGCCCCAGGCCTGCTGGCACACGAGGTGTGTCAGTCACCAGGATGGGAACTGATTCCCCAGTGCATTTGCCTCTGAGAGTGAACTGTACTTTTCAGACACAAGAGGACAACTTCTCTCACCTTTAAAAGTAGTACAGGACATCCAGGAGAGAGGACTCATGGCAGGAGAGCCCCAGGCCACTGGGCTCTCACAGCGATGGAAGACCCTGCTTTTCTATTGCTCCTGAGGTAAGACAAGAGCGGTTCTCCCTCCACAACCTCCCCTCAGCATGGCGAGGGCCCTGGGCCCATGTCTGACATGACACCGACATCTGATTTTGGAGGGACTGAGGCACAGGGAACCCCAGCCTCCACCGCTGCTCCTTGCCCTACTCCAGTTAACATCCCATCCTCCTGGGACAGGGCCATCCTGTTTAACGGGAAGACTATTTAATGGCGCCTTGGCAGAAACCATGCTCCAGCTCACCCAGGCACGGGCAGACTGGCTCCCAGGGTTCCCCTCACCCACCGCCATGAAGTCTCACCACCTCCATGCATAAAGTTCCTCTTCATGTTCCCTTGGCACCACAACATTAAGGTAACTTTTCTTTGGTGATGCACAAATGCTTGACCATGCCTCTGGTACCACAGCAGCAAGAGAGGTGGGCATTCAGATGCAAGTGAGGACAAACCAGTGGCTTGTCAGGAGAAAAAAAAAAAAATAAAGGAAAGAAAGAAAGAAACAGAAAGAAGAAAAATAAACAGTTTTCTAAATAAATAACAGTCAGGGGGAAAAGATTCTACGTAATTTGGGAAAAACAGGGTGGATTGTGCTGGGAGACTGAAAAAGAAATTAAAACTGTAGTCAGCATAATACTCGCCCAAGGAATGAGAGACCTGCTCACTCATGTGCAGAAGTTATTCCAATCACTCCTCTATGCCTGCAGAAAAGAAATGAAGAAGAGGGAAGAACAGAAGTTTTCTGGGTTTGTTTGGTTGTTGGGTTGTTTGGTTTTTCTTATTTTGGGGGACATACGTCTAATGCCTAAGATTATCTTGTATTTCTTTTTTTCCTCTGATTACAAATACATTGCAAATACATTACAAATACATGAGTAGATCAAAAATACACAGTAATGAACCTATGACTTATTTTCCTGCTAGGGGAACGCTAATGAGTGTTCTAGTAATGAAAAGCAGATTCACTGGCTTGTAAAATGCAAAACAGCAAAGAACTCACTGGAGACCCCACAAACATATGCCAATAAACTTCCATTATTCACAAGTACAGAGGCCTCCCAAGACAGCAGTTCCCCAGCCTCCTTTCACTTCCTGACTGCTCCTGACTGCCTCACATTTTGAGCAAAGACAAAGTTTCTATCTTCCTCAAGCCTCTAAAGTTTTTTTGCAGAAGCAAAATGATCCTATGAAAAACTGTCCACTCAGATGCAAACTGAATCTTTTATCAGTTAATACTTCCTATTATTCGATCTACAAGTATCACAAAGTGTGACAGCAATACGGGGGAATTGTATCCATGACTATTAACATCTGAACATCAATAACATTTTACCAGAGTGCTCTAGCAATGCACTCAGCCACAGCACTAATACAGTATGCTCTCATTCATAATGCTGTTGTTCTCTGTTTCTCCTGACTGTTGTTGTGCAGAACGAACACTGACCAGTCTCATTTCAACACTTCCAGTGTACATTGCCAAGCTCTGCAGTGTGTTTAGAGTAAAAAAGGAGTGCTAATCCCCACCAAAGGTGATCATTCAGCCAAAATTCAGAACAAAATGTGAGGATTTTAACAAATAAAACCCAACATTAAAATATGAGTCCAGGCATCTGCTGCCATAAAATTATTTCAATGACTGCATTTCATGTTCCCCTTCATTATAAATCCATTTTGAATCCATTCTACCAGCCAGGCTACCTTCAGAAAAAAAAAAGTATTTGATGTTCCTGTGGATGTCATATGTACCCTGTACTTTTACAGCACTTCTATTGTAATTCAACATTATCTTTCCAATTAATGTACTGCATAATGCTGCAATATGAAATGCTTGCATTTTGTAAATGAGAAAATTGAGCTCAATTCTGTCTGCTTTGATCCCATTTTACTTTTATTATGATTCAGAACCAGAATTCTCTTCCTTTTTGGCTGAGTTATTGACACCCTGAACACACACAAGGGAACCATCTCTTGCATACAAAAGATACATTTATGCTTCTCTTTTTGAGAAGACCTCAAATTTCTCTTTTTCAATATGATTCTAATATACTTTCCTGCCTTATGATTATTACTGAACCACCCATAAGGGAAATAGATGCGACAGAAGTACTAATAGAGCAGCATTTACCAGTTACCATAAATGCAGACATCATAAAGCCCACATCTACTGAAAAACAGTAAGTGTGAAGCAGATCACAAATAGAGAAAAAAATAAAAATAAAACTGTGGTCAGGGAGTGAAAAAACCTCTTCTTTAGAAGCTGAATGATCCAACATATTCCTTAAATGTTGTGTGTAAAAAATACTATTTAAAGTTTTACTGCTGATTACCGTAATAAAAAGTATAAAAGCAAAAATACATACGAAGTATATAAAATATAGAAATGGAAAATATATATCCAAAATTGCTCCCTGTATGTACGGATGAAAGAATTTATGACTGGTGATTTTCCACAATGAGGAGTTTAATTTTTCTGTTGGGTCTGAATCTTCTGTTTAGTTTATCTGCAGTCGTCATGGGCTACTGGTTTTGACCTTAAATGCCACCATCTCAAAGCAATTCATAGTGCTTTTTTCATCTGGAATGGCTGAAGAATTGCTTGAGGAAACTACAAATCCTGTCTCTGGTGACATTATGTCTAGCTGCTTTCCCTGTCTGTCCCTGCCCCCCACCCCATCATTTTTAACATAATCAAAACTACAACACACAGAAAGCTGCAAAAAAAAAAAAGCAGTCACCCATCACACTCACTAGTCTTACACACTTGATGCTTATCATTTGCTGGCAATTACTGAGTATGTGCTGAGAAGAATGTGCAGGGCAAACCAAAGGAATTTAAGGATGTCACATATAAAATGTTCCAAGGCAGCTAAACCACCTCAGACAGCTTAAATAACCTTGCTGGTCAAAAGGTGTACAAATCTAGGAGTAGCCTGTTTAGCATCTTCAGATAGGATTTCCTCTTGAACTGCCCTGAAACACTTCATCATAATCTTAAACTGAGAAACACAGCAGTTTAAATGAACAGGCTGGCTACCATTCATCTATCAGTAATTCAGGCAACCTACTTTCACAGGAAGTAGTGCTCCTGTTTCAACATCACCCTCAGACAAAGCCTTTTGAACATCCTTTAAGTGCTTAGCTATGAGCTTGACCTACTGCCGCAGCAAGGTACAGCTGAGGCAAATTGCCATGGAATGCTGCTGCTTTTTTCTAGTGCGTATGTAAAGCTTAAAGGGAATCTCAGATTTGATTGAGATAGCTTTAGTGACCTGAACATTCCATTTGTTTGGTATTAACTCACTTCATTCTGATACGACTTGGGTTTGTTCTGTTTTCCTTTTCAATCCTCACTGGTACCCTACTTTTGGTGTTCTTATTTTAAATGGCCATTATTACAGCTGTTAATCTTGAAAGCAAATTCACATCTGCCTTGATCCTTTTCTACAAAATGGCAAGATGTTCCTAACTATGCACTGAAGTTAACCTGTGGTAAACCTGTGGTTTTTCAGTCGAATCAGAGTAGAATAATGAGAAATAAATTAGAAATAAAACCAAATCTTAAAAACTCCTTCCCCTCACCCCTTCCTTCTTTAAAGACTGAACTTTACTCCTAATTTTCTCCATCTCTACCCTGCAGCAGTGCAGGCAGATGGGCAATGGGGGTTCTGGTCAATTCATCATATATTGTCTCTGCCACGCCTTCCTCCTCAGAGGAAGACAGCTCATGCTCTTTCCCTGCTTCAGTGTAGAGTCCCTCCCACAGAAGACAGTCCTCCACCAACTTCTCCAACATGGGTCCTTCCCACAGGCTGCAGTTCTTCACAAGCTATTCCAGAATGGGTCCCTTACATGGGGTGCAGTTCCTCACAAACAGATTGCTCCAGTGTGGGTCCCTTCCATGCAGCCTTTCAGGAACAGACTGCTCCAGACCTGCAGGGTCACAAATCCTGCAGCAAACCTGCTCCAGTGAGAGCTCCTCTATCCCACAGGTCAGGTGTCCCAACAATCATGTGGACAATACCTGGTGTTCTCAATATGTTTTCAATTTCCCACGAGTAACCCTGTGTTGAGGTGAGCAACAAAGCAAGCCATCCCCAGGAAGGGGGACTCCAACCTCCACATGCAAGTTCTATCCAATTAGGTCAATTCCTTCAGTTGCTCAGGACGAGATCTCACATCATCAAAGGAAAAAAAAACATTATTGCCAAAAGGGGAAGAAAATTTTCACCACTGAGTACTTTTACTTTTTTCTCACATTCATCAGCACACAGAAAGTAGCAAAAGACACAACTAGAACTGGGCCTTTTGAAATTTCATTTTATACTATGAACCTCAGAAATTAACCTTATAAATTAATACTATGAACATAGAAATTAAGAATTAAAATTATGACATTTTACGATTGCTTTAAAAAAATCTTTTGGAAAATCACTGCCAATGTACCAAATATATTTCCAGTGATTTCAGTAGGTTTAACTACTGCATATATATATTCCACATAGGATTCTACCAGGTAACCTAAAATAAATTCTTAGCTAAAAGTCAGTGTTAAAAACCAAGTGAGGCCAAAGAACTACAGACCATTTAAGAAAAGCCAGTGAAGTCAACAAGACTAACTGCACAAGCAAGGGTTGCTTGAGTAAGTTAAGCCAGCAGAAACAGGTTTGCTAACTGCATGCATTTTAAATTGTTTTAATCAGATATTGTCCCGGTTTCTGTTTATTTCATAAAAGTGAATCAAAAGCAGCCTGAATATGAGATTTTTTCCATAAAGGAGGTTCCGACCTTGCAGTACACATCATATTTTAACTTTGCTCCCAGCTTAGTTCTTTCTAAGCACACTTTGAATTTGGCATTCATTTCCTGGTTCTTAGCTTCAATGAAAAGATTTTTCCAGTCTCCAACAACACCTGTTATATAAAGAAAAGTAAAATATTACCCTTGACTGTAAGTACCAAGGAGTATGATTTAAAACATACAGGGTTCTTTTGTTGTTGTTGTTGTTCCATTTTTTTTTTCTGTACGAAAAAATATCTCTGACCCAAGAAAGAAACTCTTACGTTTGCCTTCTGCTTGGTGTCCTCAGTAGAACGTGAACATAGAGTGAACATAGGAAGTTACTGGGCTGCCTTCATAGCTTTGGCATGTGCCTTGTACAGCTGCATAAGACTGTAAGATGACCAGCAGTTGTGAAAACAATCCAGAAAGTTCAGAGATATGACTTTTAACAGCAAGAGCTTTATGTGCTCCCCTAAGGTACAGTTTACATTGAATTTAGACTTTGGAAAGCCCACAGTCTGAGGCTATCTGAGTCTACAGCTCTAGTTTGATCCACGGGTAAAAGACATAGCTCAGTCTGTGCAGTGTTGGGATTTCACATGCTGACTAAGGCTCCTAGGCAACGACACAGGCTATTTACAAAATTCAGGAAATAAAATCAGCGGAGGCATTCTGTAGACCCAATGCCAGGCCATTCCCAGCACTCACAGAAGCCAAAATAAAACTCTTGTTTTACTAGATGCTTACTGCATGTCATGACTGAAGGTGTCCTACATGTAGGGCACTTCTGCTTATCATATCATATAGGGCTTTAATGAAAAGTACTGGCGTGAGGAAATCAAGTGACAGTGTCCTGAAGCACAAGCAAGAGTTTCTTAAACAACTCCCAACCTTGAAAATTGTATGTAAAGATTAACCATCTACTGACCCAAACTCCTGTCTGCTCAAGATGCAGTGCTACCATTCACCACCCTGCCAAAATACAAACAAATTTGCCTTTGCAGAAAAAATATGAGCCAACAGCACCATGAATCTCCTGAGCCTTATCTTTCACTGCCTGGAAAGTGGCCCTGTCTGCAATGGACTGGATATGCTCTGCCATTGGAGAGAATCCAAAGAACTCAGCTATCTGCTTTACACTGGCAGTCAGGTTCTAAAAGCAATACAGTGAAAGGGAAACATGCAATATGCTTACTCTAATAAAGGAGTTACTCACTTGGGATGTGCATTGCTATCATCTATTAATAATACATTTTCCTTCACCGTGTTTTCTGCATTACACTGGAGCTCAGCTTTTGTATAGCCAGACTCAAGCTGTCTGTCAATTCAATTCAATTTTGCTCTTTCAGAAACACAGGTTTTTGAAATTTTCCTGTTAATTTCAGCAAATTTCAAGTAATGGGCTCAGATGTTTTTTGCAACTGCTTTACCTATTTCAGGTCTTCATATATTACAATCATAGTATTCTTATCCTCATTGTGTTTGTTCCAGGTGAGTGCATGATCAAAACAGGATCCCCAGCTGACTGTAAAGAAGAAGAAAAAGCATCAGCATGACATTCTTTTCTTACTGGGTACTTATTTCTCATCCATGCAAAGGAACGGAACAGCCTACCCTTTCTGTGCTACCATACAACAGAATGAGAGAGGCTTCCTCTGGACTTTTTATAGCTAAACAGTTTCCACACAAAAATATGAATTTAACCAAGTGCTTCTCCTCTGTTATTTATTGTCATTTAAACATCTCCTAAAAGCTAAAGCCATACATCAGTCTAAACCTAAATTTGGGTTACTAATGAGGTATTTGGCCTCATGTTCAGAAACAGCAAAGTCATCAAACTGTCATTATTAACACTTTGGATCTGTAGCATTTCCTTCATCACCAAGTGGCAGAATGTTGACCCAATGCTATTGTCCAGCTGCCATGCAACTCCCTCACCCTTGCTTGGAAGAACAAAATACCCAGAAGCAAAGAATCTTTTGGACATTCTCCCCATTCTGGCATTCAGCTGCCTCCTTTATCATGACATATGGCCATCAGTAAACTAATTATGACACAGCTGTTTTCCCAACAGCCCCACTGAGTTGTTTTTAATTTTACTTCTTTTTTTTCTGATGCTTCTTCAGCTACATTCGGTAACTGCAACAATACCTTTCCCATTCATGAACTCTGAGAAGAACTCATCCCGAGAGCTGTAACTGGGGATGCCTGGCACATTGTTGTGGAAATGGAAAAATGAAACAGCTGTATCTTTAGGGTTTCAAAACAACACTAGTATCTGGAGTGGGATAAAGAAGTCAACAAGTTTAGATCACTTATTTCCCCTGGCAACTAAAATGAGAATATAACCAAACATTCTGCAATCGATAACATAATGGGGGCTACAAAATATTTTGTTAGTTAAGGCATGGAGAACAAACTTACAACATGAACACAATAAAGACCTTCTTACAACTTCCAAGATTTGCTTATGTCATGAAGCAATTGTAGAAAGAAGCAACTGGGAAAATTGTAATATTGTGATTGAATACTATCCCATAAGATTTGGGATAAGTTGTAAGCAACCATTTGCCAATCCCCTGCTAGGAAAATCTCTGTTCGACTCTCCTTAAGGAAACTGCAGCTGCTACAAACATCTCCCATTTTTCAAACCATAGCAATAACGTTCTTGAAATCCTAAGAGACTGTAATCCTCAGAGAAGCATGAACACCTCTGAAAACACCTTATACATATTTTAAGTTTTCTGCTATACACATTACATGTTTTCCTGTCTCTTACAGGACAGTGAAATACCAGTGAAACATGGAACAAATTCTCATCTCTTAACCAGTTATTTCCTTCATCTGTGATAAATATCATGAGTGCTATGTATCCTTCACTGATCAGTGACCAAGTATCAGAAATACTGAAGTTTTAACAGTGTGACTCTTTGCAAGGAGACAGCCAGCGTCCCAGAGATACTGCTGCCACATTGATTCCCACTATGGTTGTGCATAGAAAAGAGTAATATAAAAAAAGAAAGCATGACACTCCAGCCATTTCTGAGCACTGCAACAGTCTCTAGATCTGTTCTTGTTTATGTCAACTACAGCACCCCTAAGGCTACTATAAATCATAGAGGGTGCTAAGCTAGCCTAGGCATCATAAGACTCCCATTGTCTCCAAGCTGCTTTCCCCCAGTGCGACCTGCTTGGGTTCAAGAAAAGGATGTGGTCTCAAAATCATTTTTGCATGCTGGCACTGTCAGAGAGATGAGGCTTGTTCTTGGAAAAAGGAAAAAGCCCACCTTGGCTTTGTTCTTGAAAACAGACTTGGGGAGGCAGTCATAATTCAGATGTGTTGCCAAAATCCTTGGAGATGGAATCTGCTTCATCTCTTTAGAAATAAACAGAACCATAAGTGAGAACAGGTTTATTAAATGGGTGCAGCAATGATTTGTGAGAGTTGCTTGTGTGAAACAGCCCTTAATCAAAAGGCATTAGTCATCCCAGATTATCGTTTTTTCCCTCTCAGGAGAAATATCTTTACTTGCTGCATGACTTCATTTTAATAACTTGTGTGCGGGGGTGCAGGAGAGAGAAAACAACAGACTTCAAGTAGTTCAATAGCTTCTTTTCACTAACCTGGTATTTACCTGGATCTCCACATTCAATAAATGGTTGTTCTGTGCTCACAGGTTTACTCTGGATAGTTGTAAATATCAAATCACTTAAAATCTTGATGAGCCAGCTCACACCTGCACTAAGAAACCCAAAGAACAAAATGAAACATAGCAGAGGTTTATATAAGATCCCAGAGCCTTCTCATTACATGGCTTAATTCAGCATAATAGACAGTCATTGAAAGACAAATAGTACTGAAGTTCTCAAATGATTATAAATAAAATAATGCCTTCCATTAATGAGATCCTCAGCAGCTTCTTAACTGTGTCCAAGGGCTCACCTGTAAGCGGTATGTGGTATGGGGGCAGAACTGAATCAACAACGCACTTAACATTGTTTTACTCTATTCATTAAACAGTGCCAGACAATAACAAGAGCTTTCCTGTGTTTTGCAGAAGCACCTGGGAAGGTTCTAGATAGGAGAGGGAAGGAGCGAGCAAGCAGCTTTGCTCATTTTGCCAAGGGCAGCACCTGCCTCTCTCTACTGCCCTAGGTCAAGGACAGAATACAGTCACCAGTATCATTACTAGCACTTGTCCTCTGTGCCTATTGCCGTCTCTACAAAGTGCATGCCAGAAGAAGTGCTAGAAGAGCTGTTACCCGCTGGACACCTGCATTCTCCCCACCTCTGACCCTTTGGAAGGGATCTTGCAGAAAAGCCTCCCCCATACCGAATGCTCTTCCAGTGTGAGCCTGTGGCCAGCTCCTGGAGCTGTGCCATGGTGCCTGCTTCCCCGAGGTTTCCAGGAATCACATTTGCTCCTCTGATACTCTGCCGATCGCCGGCAGGACAAAGCGAGAGAACAGTGTGTTCACCTTGGCCCGCAGCACCCTCCCTGCATCCTTGTGGGGAGGTGCTTTGGAAGGCTTCCCACCAGGCCCACAGAGATGGAACTGCGGCTGCCTCCTGCACGCTGAAAGTCCCCTGTGAACACAGCTGCCAGAGGCACTAGCAGGGAACACGCAACACAAACAGCTTTAACCTCATACTTTCAATGGAAAGTTATTCCCAGAACAGAGTAACTTCCACCCCATGCTACACAAAGTGCCTCAGGATGTTTGAATGGAAGCAGCTGATATGTCAGTATAGCACAATAATGTTTATACAATGTGTACACATTGCACAATGTCTTAGAATATTACATTTATATACCACCCAATCATACTTATAAGACACTGTATGATTCTACAATTTATATCATTCTCTCATTTATATACAGATCAGAGCCAAAAGCATTAAGAGTTTCCAAATCCATGTCCTCATCTGCCCAATATTAACTGCATGTGCACAAATACAAATTTTAACAAAAAGCTTCATGTGATACAGCTAAAATCCCTAGTCTCTAAATCACCTACTGGTTTAAACCATGACACTGACCCACCACAAACTGACCAGTATTAGCAGTGTGAGATCTTTATCTACTGATCCTTTTCCCTAAGCAGGAGAGGTTTATTGAGTTACTAAACCTCAGAGGCAATCAGCATCACAGCTCCATGTCTGAACTCTTCCAAACTCGATGAGAAATCAAAGCTAAACTGTGACAATGGCCTTTTAGGTCTTTGTAGTGTCCAGCAAAATGCTGGACCCAAACCCAAAGAAATTATGGGATCCTTAAAATAAAGATGCACATTTCATATTTTGGGCTAGCTCTCTTCTTTTGTATTTTCCCTCTCTTCCTATTGGTTCAGTGTTCTGTCTCACAGCTGCTATAAACTCACCCTAAACATTACAGGCATACTTCCTACACCCCTAAACATACAAAAGTGGCTTTCCAGATCAGAACTAACCAGCCAACATGGATTATGTGTGCTGAATGAGACTTTAATCTAGGACCCCCTGGTTAGACCACAACTTGAATGTATCCACCACCATGTTCATGAAATTAAATCCTTCCCTGGACTCACATTTTCTCCAATACCCTTCTTCAACAAGCCAAGAAACTTCTGCTTATTAGGTTTCAAGTAAGAAACATATTATTGGGAGAGGATTTCCTGGATTAGCAAAACCCATCCCTTTCTTGTAAGCAACCATGTCACACTTGACATTTACTAAAACTGGTCAAAATCAAGTAGTAGGTTGATTGGGTTTTTTTCACTGCTCCTGTTGCACCTTTCCTCCTTTCTGCAAACCTCTGACTCTACCATTTTGCAGTCACAAAACACAAAACCAATGCTGATATTGAATAATGCCAAGAAACAGCTTGTAATTTTTCAAGCAAAGGTGCTGTGTCCTGACATCTTCTACTCATTAAAAAGTCTAATGCATAACATTATTGCTTTTGTACTCTACGCTTCATTACATTATTAACAAGCTTTCCAGGACACACTTTATCATACTGGCAAAGTTGTCTTATGTCACTGCTATATATATAAAAAAATATGCTTTAGTCTTACTTCTTCAGTCAAAAAACAGTTTCAGAACTTCCTTCCAGAAACAGAAACCATATTAAAAAGCAGTACGGCAGCCTGCTTGAGTAACATAAAGCTGGACAAAACCCTGCTGCCTCCAGCTGCAGTAGCAATGCCCAATGTCCTCACACAATATAAACTCATATTCAGTTGTTTTTCCTTCTTATTGTGTCAGCTCATTAGTTATAGTATCGTAGATCACAGAAAGCAATTTATAACTTATTCACCACATTTGGGGTAGGACACCAACACCGTGTCATCTCTTCTGGCTTCCAAGTCCTCCTGAGCTTGGAACATTTCCACACTGCACACTGTGACAGGACATGGGGTTCCCCGGCAGGAGAACAGCAGATCCTTCAAGGTTAAGTCCTTCACACTTTGCCAACATTTTACGTATCTCATCAACAAAGGTTTTTTATCCTCAGCCATGTTTGCCACCCTTGGGGTGTGAAACTGTTAGTCTAATGCAGTAAGGGCCTTTAACTAGACATTATTAAGGGGTGGAGCAGAAATCTGTGGCATTACTTCTACCCTCCCTTAAACTTGATGTGTTTCTTTCTCTCCTCCCTTCCCTCCTTTCTGGAAATGGAACTTCAGTTGATCCTGTCCACTGACAATCTACAGAGCAGGAATTACTTTAGTAAGAAATCCCACTGAGAGCAAGTAATTCTTGCAAGCTCAGCCACCAGGGAAACAGAATTGCATAATTAATCACCCTGTGGGAATGAGCAGCCACATATTAGATCTAATCTTCCATAACATTAATGGGAATAAATAGCATCTCACTAAGAAAAGAAATTCCCTATTAAGAAAAATCCCAAGAGGTTTTATTTCAGCAGTAAAGCTAGCCCCATTCTATGAGTCACGAGAAATAGATAGTGAATGACATAAAAGACTGAAATCAAAACTACAGAACAGGAAGAACACTACTGGCAAGACAAGGATGCTGCCATTCTAGTTTCTAAATACTCTTATATGGAAGCTAGTCTGCACTAACACCCTTTATCACATCAAAAAGACAAATACTGAGGCAGAATCATAGAATCATAGAATAGTTAGGGTTCGAAAGGACCTTAAGATCCTCTAGTTCCAACCCATAAGCAGGGCCACCTCACACTAAACCATGTCACCCAAGGCTCTGTCCAACCTAGCCTTCAACACTGCCAAGGATGGAGCATTCACAGCTTCCTTGGGCAACCCATTCCAGTGCCTCACCACCCTCACAGTAAAGAACTTCTTCCTTATATCTAACCTAAACTTTTATTTTGACCCTATTACCCCTTGTCCTATCACTACAGTCCCTGATGATCTCGCATGGCACAGGTTTTGTCAACATCTCCATGACAGAACTAGGATCCCTTTTCAACAGCTGTGAGCCTCATGTACCTAGCTGTGTAGTCTCCTAGCAGGAAACAGACAGAACAGTGCTGGCTCCCAGGAGGCACAGCACTGCTCCTCCACCAGCTGAAGCAGCAGGGACACAGCACTGAGGAGTGGGCCTGCTCCCTTGCTTATTGGGGGGCACCTGCTCACGACCCTCAGCATGGGACAAGAAGAACTGGCCTGGCCTCTTTAACGGTGGCAGCTCCCAGACGAAAGAGGGAGGGGAGGTCAGTGGGTGTCCCTGGGCAGCAGAAACGGGCAGTGCCACGTCTGAGCAGCTGCCCGCAGCCAGAGGTGACCAGCAAGGGTCACCGATTGCCACCAGCACTCACTGCCATCACCACCACCACTGTGTCAGGCAACCGCTCCGGCTGGGCCTGCCCGGGCAGCGACGGGGCTGGGGCAGCTCCTGCCACCTTCTACAGCCGCTGCCCGTACCCCGGCCGCAGGGCCTCGCCTCAGCAGGACCCCAGACACGAACCTCCGTGCCTAACGCAAAGGTACAACAGGAGGCAGACGCGAGGTGATGCAAGCGCATGCGCAAGCCGCTGCGCGGAAACGGCGCATGTGCGGCCGGTACGACGGGTGACGGAAGGACGCTGTGGCCCGGCGGCAGCGATGGCTCGGCGTGTCGTGAAGGGGCTGCTGGTGCTGGAGGCGGCGGGGCTGCTCGGCGCTCTCCTGCTCTACCGCGCCATGGACCGCAGCCAAGGTGCGGCGGAACGGCCGGGGGACGGGATGGCAGCCGGGGCAGGGCGAGCTTCTCCCCGCCTGAGGCGCTTTCGGAGCACCTCACGCTGCCTGCGCGGGGGTTTGTAAGTTAGGGCTTACTGACTTGGCTCGGCTTGTGTTAGTGTAACTACACACACAGTGTTGCTTGTTGCACGGAACCTCGAGTACAGCTGGTAAAGACAAGCTGCTCTTTTAGTTGTGCAAAGCCAAAACCATGGAGACACTCTTGAAAGGCCACACATGACCCCTAGGAACAAAGCTGGGTTTGTGTATTTGAATAGTAACAGGATCAGTTCAAACAGGCATTTAAAAATGAGAGGCTGTCTGCAATGAGGCAGTTATCAATCCTACTTCAGGCACCTGATGCGCAGCCCTGAAGGGGTGCCCTTTCGTGGGTGTAGGTCTCAGGCTCTGTGGTATTTCCCAGGTAGACAACAGACCTGGCTGGCATGAGGTATCCAGCATCATCTTCCCAATGATTCAGCTTCAGTCCCTCAAGTCTCTCAGACTTAGGACTCCCTGCCTCAGCAACACAAAAAATAAGCCAAGCACCAGCTCAGTACTGCAAGATGTGCTCTGCACAGCAGTGGTCTTTGCATTCAGGGCTGTGCAGGTGGTAGTGCTGGTTTACCAGAGCCGTGGGAGAAGGTACTCCTGCTACCAGCACTGCCAGTGTCAGCCAAAAGGCAGCTGCTGTGGTGGCTTGGAGGACACAAGCCCACCGGTTTCAGCAGTAGCTCAAGCCTAACTTCACCCACGCTATGTCAGTTGGCATTCCTTACCAGATGCAGGCAGGCTGTTACACTTCAGCTATCTTTCTTTGCATTTTTATTAAAAAAATTATAGTCAAAATCTGCAGGATAGGTGTATGGGCCTGTCTTGCTAGCTTGGTGCTGGACAGTCAGTTTCTCATTTCTCCTTTTCAGTTCTAGGTCCTAGTTCTTCTATGCCTTTGCAGAAGATAAGCTGTAGTTGGTGTAGTTCTGGAAGCTGCAGTGAGCTCTTTTAACAACTCAGTGTGTTTTAATGCTTTCTTTGTGCTTGTACTAGCATTGGAAAGATCCTTCTGCAAACTGCTGTGACTCATTAAACTAGCACAAAGCTATCATTACATGATTTTCTGTTGGGTTGCCAGAGCACCCCTCATTAGGATTCAGTGAACACCTAAAGCAAGCAAAGTAGTTTCCCAGTTTTCATTTGCACATCAGACTGCTAGAGGCATCCAGCTTCCTGTGAATCCTTAGCTTGTATCTGGTTATCGCAACTGTGAGGAAGCTTAGAAAACACTGTGATGATAGAGCTGCACATATAAATAAACTGAATACAGTCTGTAGCACAATGTAAAAAAAAAGTAAACTCAGATCACATTATTTAATGATGGCTGTAACTAAGGTAAACTACTCTAGTTAGAAAAACAGTGCATTTAATTATTTGCCCTAAACATGGTGGATAAAGTAACTGTGACTTATCTTTTTTGCCAGATTTCAGATACACAATGCAGAAGAAGTTCCCATCAATTCTGGAAGGTAGGTTTGCAGTTGTTGGCTTCAGAAGGAGGCTCAAGCTTCTGCTGTATCTTCCATATAAACCCAATTTTATTATTGCTTAAAACTTATCCCAGGAGACACTGCAGAAGTGTTTATTGTTATGCAGAGGTGTGGTTGGAGTGTCACTGCTGGATAGAATCCTTGGAACTGAAGGACTGTACATCCAACAAAAACAGCCACAAAGTGGCTCACCTTTGGACATGCCTCACTTGGAGCTGACATGGATTTTCCTATTTTTCAGTGTATTACAAATCCAATGAGTGGTCTGGAATTCACGGCATAAGGGAGAATGACCAAATGGCATGGTTAAGCAGCAAGAACTGAAGTAAGAAAGGTGCGTGATTGACTGAAAAATTATTTTAGAATAATTATTGTAAAAAATGTCCACATTAAAATGTCCAGTTCATCTTTTTGATTTCTTGCCTTTGTACTTGTTTTTCAGCCCTCTGTGCCTGAACTGTTTCTTCCTTTTGATGATGCTTTTCACATCCCGGTTGTGAAGCCACTTGTCACGCTCTATTTCCCACTGGATCTGTTTAATATCTTTAAGAGGAAAGGTGAGAAATGAGGGTTCAACAGCTGTCTCTGATAACGATGTAAAATACAGATGAAGCATGTAACAGTTAAAACTTGGCTGCTGTATTTATAGATGTTAATAAAGTGCAAGCTGCCTTTTTTGTTTTTGACACCAGAGGATTTTTTGGGGTTTTCATTGCACAGAACATACCCTACCTTCTCAGCACGTCAAAGTTTAAGACCGCTCTTGCCATTGCTTTGTATTTTACAAATGCTAGGTATGCTTGTGTTAGGAGTATACGGTGTCTGAGTGCTGCTGTTCACATTTTTCAGCTGACACCAGCAAGACTTGTGAAAGCTCTGCAAAGGACTGATTATTGATTCAGTATATGCACATTTAATTCATTAGAATTATTTCTGGGGAACTACTTTTGCTTTCACCAGTACTGCAAGGAAATACCCCAGTAGGTATAGAAATCACCATGTCATACGCCTTCCTTTTACAAGAATCCAGGACACTTTATCAGAGCAAAATTCACATGAATGCTTGACAGACAGCATGCTGCCCATCCTTATTTACAGTGTGAAAGGGCCACATGATAGCCTCTTCATCTTTTCTGAAGCCTTGTTCTCTCCAGTAGACACAGTTAATATTAGCACTGGGCTAATAACTAAGTCATGTCTTATTGACAGTGACCTACTGTCCCTATGTATGACTTCTGACCACGTGTGAATTTCAGTTAGAGAAGTTACTACAGAACCCAAAGAGAGAGAAGTAAAACAGCATTACACCTTTCTGCTGTTTGTACCATATACTTACTTGAGTTATCTCTGTTGGCCATGGCATTCATTCCAATATTATCAAACTTAGACCCAACATTTTCATCCAGCAGGGAGCCAAACTTTAAAGAGAGAAATTTTAGTATTTTATTACAAAGAACTAGGTAAAACGCTTGATCACTTTTTGCTAAGTACTGATCAAACTCACCTCCTCTGCAGATGCCAGTATCTTGGCATCTGGGCGTTTTCTCTTCTTTCCTCGGTTGGATCCTTCAAACAAAAAGCATTATTCTTATAAGACAGAATTTCAACTTCAGAAAGACACTAAACCGAAGCGTTACCATGTGGTTGGGGTTTGGTGGGGTTTTTCACAGGTTTTTGAGACCATCTAAAATAGCTGTCAGAAATGTTAATTCTTCACCATCACTACCACCACCACCCCCCCCCCCC